>OX463861.1:17649791-18069744 GCA_949825065.1 Odontocerum albicorne
AGGAGATTTGCCTCAAAGACAACAAAAAATAATATTTAACAGTACAAAATTCGCATTCGTTATCCAAAATTGAAATCCTTGTTGTAGAGCAGATCCTGCAGTTTTAATGGTGGTTTTAATTCATTATATTTTCCTTTGGTCCCTTCCTTATCCTTGAATTAATTCCTCTCCTTTTATTCTACCATTGTTGATAGAGATTAGTGTTTTTTTTAATTAAATTTAATCGAATAGGTATATAGTATAAATTGTTAAACGAATACATAAAGAAACAAAATAAACATTAAATATTATTTTTCCATTTTTGATTCATTCGTTTCAAGATGTTGTACTCGTATTTATTATAAAGATGTCGTACTCGTATTTATTAGAAAGATGTCGTACTCGTATTTATTATAAATTTGTTAATTTATTCGTCTTAGAAACGTTGTTACTCCAAATAATTTAGAACAATGAACACACTATAATAGCTTTTAGGTTTAACTTATTCTCACCATATATGTAAACGCAGACATTTACCACATAACTAATAACCAAATCCGAAAAACACATACTCTGGGCCGACGCTAGGGAAAGGAAAACACTTGCGAGTATATTAAAAAACTTATTTTCGATAATGTAGCCTAGTTGGTAATGTAGCCTAGTTGGTAAGACACTGGATTCTATTCTCAATAGTAGTAAAAAAATAATAATAAAGACTTTCAGTCTGGTAACAATGTTCGTTGCGTTAAACTTATGTGTGTATTCCAAACAGCGAGTTCGAAGCCTACACTGACGATTTTAAAATCAAAAAGCTCGATTAATAATCGGAATAAGATGTTGTATCTTGGCCACGCTCTTTAAAATATTCGTAACGCCAATTCGAATATGTTAAGAGATACCATGCCGTGGTATGAGCCCGGACCTTTTAATGTCTTATATCTTAAATGTATTGTCTGCAGTTTATTTTGAGATATATGTTATGTGTGATTTCGGAATGAATTGACCATATAATAGGTTAGTCAAAAAGTTTTGAAAGCGACATCTATGGAGCAGTAGAAAAACCAAAATTTCTACGCCATTTTAGTATTTCATCTTTCATAAGAACGTACTCAAAATTTCATTTCGATCTGTTAATTCATTCTTTGTTTACAAGCCATTTGAAGTTGACGTGTCAGTGTATTTTTTAACAATGGAAAAATCCGAATATCGTGCAGTGATTAAATTCTTTGTTTTGGAAGGTTTATCGGCTACTGAGATCCATGCAAAGATGGTAAAAGTATTAAAAGAGTCTTCTCCTTCATTTCCAACCGTTCACCGATGGGTTTTGGAGTTTAAGCGTGGCCGTACAAGCGTTGAAGACGATCCACACTCAGGACGTCCAAAAAGTGCATCAACACCAGAAATCATAGCGACAATACAGGATATGGTTTTGGAAGATCATCGATCGACTGTGGATGTGATAGCTGACACCATAGGTATCTCACATGGAACAACATGGCATATTTTGGCTGAAATTTTGGGTTTCAAAAAACTGTGTGCACAATGGGTGCCGCATTTGCTAACAATGCAACAAAAACACGTTCGAATGCGACTTTCTGAGCAACATTTGGAGCAATTTCGAAAGGATAAAAAGGATTTTCTGCGTCGATTCATCACTATGGATGAGACTTGGGTCTACCACCATGATCCTGAATCAAAACAAGAGGCTAAGGAGTGGTGTGAACCAGGCACTTTGGCTCCGAAGCGAGTTCGTGTCCAGAAATCGGCCAAGAAGGTGTTAGCGTCAGTTTTTTGGGATGCAAAAGGAATTTTATTGATATATTATCTCCAAACTGGTAAGACAATCAACTCTGATTATTATTGTGACCTTTTGGACCAGTTGGTTGAAAAAAATTGTGAAAAAAGACCCGGTTTGCAGAAAAAAAAATTTTTTTTCATCAAGACAATGCACCTGCTCACACAGCTCAAAAAACCATCGCGAAAATCAGTGAATTGGGGTACGAATTGTTGCAGCATCCACCCTATTCGCCAGATTTAGCTCCCTCTGACTTCTGGCTGTTCTCACACCTCAAAAAATTCCTTCGTGGAAAGCATTTTTCATCAAACGAAGAGGTTATAGCCGTCGTAGAGGAGTATTTTGCAGGCCTTCCAGAAAGTCCCTTCCGTGATGGGACAACAAAGTTGGAAGATCGTTGGACCAAGTGTATTGATCTTATGGGAGACTATACTGAGCAATAAAAGTGATTTCCCCCCAAAAAAAAATGTATTTTCATTTCCGCTTTCAAAGCTTTTTGACTAACCTACTATACAAGTACCATATGTACAGATTGTGTTGCTGTCAAGGAAGTTTGAATTAATCTGAGGTGGTATTTGTGGATTTGCTTTTTTTTCTACCATTTGTTTATTTTCTGTTTTTTTTCTACTTCTTATTCTACATGTGCAAGGGTGTCCTCGCGGCTGGGCTCGCCCTATATTGGTGTGGTGTATCAAGGATGGGAGGATGTTATTAGAGGAGCCCAGACCTTTTGATAGCTTATCTCTTAAATGTATTTTATGCCATTAATGTGTTTTTGGAGTGTATTTAAATATATTATGTACATACTATGTTGCTATCAATAAACCTATATATTTTTTTATACGAATTTAAAAAAATCTGTCAACTTTTCTCAAATAGATATATTAAGAACACGTGTACTCGTATACGTGATGATTTTAATGAATGAATGTTAGGTTAGTTTCCAAAATTCGATAATTTCCACGGATATATAGATAGATTGAGAATTGAGTTTCTTGGAAACCTTTGTGAACATCATTAAGCCTTTTCAAAGGAAGACATGGACCATGATTTTTATACTAACTTTTATTTTTATAATAAGTGTCCGAGAATAAGATGTTTTTTCATGAATGATTTTATAAGGTATAACTGCTTTTAACTTTACAGTATAATAGATAAAAATGGGAATATATTTATTTATCGAATCTTTCATATAAATAAATACAGCTAATGAATTTAGTTTTTCCAATCAGTGTTTATTTCATAACTGTTTTTGGTGTCCATTTAGGCCCACTCTTAGACTTAGCATAGGCAAAAATTGTGGTCTTCTTTTAGACTTAGTATAGGCAAAAATATTTGTTCAGACTCTCCTCAAAGACGCTCATCTCAGGATTTGAACCCACAATTATTCAGTATTTCATTCATTTCCATGATCGGTCCACTAGTTATGAATGCTGCCGTGTGTTTCAATAGTAGACTATAATTTACATCAATCAAATCTTGTCCAGAGCATGTCGTTTCGATATCCAGACGAACTAGCATGTTTTTACCCACTTTTATAGACTATGCCCACTATTATGGAAAGCCATTTTGACCCACTATTATGAAAGAATGTTACGAATTACATGTACAGCAAAGGGAACTAACTCCTTTATTCTCGAAGAACTGAGAATCACCGACAGATTGTCGGCAATATGCTTTCAAAGAGTCCTCAGATTCTTTGGGTACATTGCTTGTGACCAAGGAGACAGTTTGGGTAGGTTTGTGGTTACTGGAAGCATGGAAGAACGATGGATAATAGGAATAGTTCCAATACGTTGGACTGACCAAGTGAGAGATGCAACTGGACTACCCTTAACAATTGCCCTTCGAGGCGCGGAATGGATGGAGAAGAGTCGTCAGGGACTATCATAAAAGTCACGGTGCTGAGTTATGAGCCACACGCCAGGATGGATGGACATTTAAAAAATATTAGGAAAAAAAATCAAATAATCTTGCTTATATGTTATTTATCGTATTTTTTTATAATGCCATCCAGCTATTTAAGAATAGCGCTTGCATAGCGAAAGGTTGCAATATATGAAATCTGCCATCATCTTGGATATTTAATGTCCTTAACATAGGAACTTTGGGTTCGATTTATTAATACTTTGTGCTTACTGAAGTGTAAGAGCTTGAACACAATAAAGCATTACACTTCTATCGACTATGTTATATAGCTTAAAATCATTCGTGATCCCGAAAAAAACTCTATAGTGTCATGTTAGAAAATTTTCAAAAAAATACATTTATATGTGAAATTATGACTGATATGTTGAGTAAGATGAAGAAGAGCACTCTGAGATGGTTTGGACACGTGGAACGAATGCATAAAAAAAAACAAACATACAGTGCAAGTGGGTGTGGTAGGCTTGGTAGAAGAAAATCAAAGAAAGCATGATTAGATCAATTGAATGACATTTTTAACGAAATAAAAGTAAGATAAATCGTATGAGCTGTATGAAAAGATGTAGAAGAGGTGAAATACGTATGTTGGGTTAACCTTTCCTTCCCTGTGTTGGGTATCTTCTACACGTTGCTTCTAATAACCATCAATATCTCTATAAATATAATAAATACAAGGTTAAGATTTTAGGTATTCCTCCATAATATATTTACGCATTGATTTAAAAAATAATATTATTAATAATCAGAATTTATCGACTACATCGAGGTGTTTTGTAAAGATCGAAAACAAATTCGCATTTAAACGCTGCGAGTGCCTCGTCTTGACGATAGGTGAATAGTATGCGGGAAGCGCGACACTATATTCGCATCTCACTCTTGCATACTAGACTGAATTGCGAGAACCTGAATTGCCTCAACGCCGCAAGCATATGCGTAAATGCCGGGGTATGCGACTGTATTCCGCGCCGCTAGTAGCTTCTAAGCTTGCAAATAGGTTGGACGTACGCCCGTTCCGTGAGCGGTGCCAGATGGTTTTTTAATGTTTTCAGCAAATAAATCTCAATTATTATAATTTTTAACTTCAATTATAATTAATTAAGGGGATTATCTATGAATGTTCTTATTTTTCCGATTTAAAATCGCTAATTTTTTATCGCGTACTCACTACCCAACACCGTAACACGCGTATTATTTTTATCACCGTAAGGGAAGGGTTAAAAAAATTGCGATCTCTTCTCTTTGCCTACTCCAGCAGGCAAACTACGTGATGGTGTATATGGACGTACGATAAATTATATTTAATGTGAGGATGAATTAATGTAACGTGTTAACTGCGACCATTAGATTGGGTAGTTCCCCACATACTCGTTTGCAAGTGTTTAACATATTCAAACCTTGCGTCCATTATAGTGGACATACAGTTCATATGTGTTTTGTAAACGGCTTTGTGGTATATTTCTGTTCCCAATTGTGACAAATCAAGTGTAGGATACTGTATTATCGACTTTGAACGTTTTAGACGCCATCTATCTAAACTAATACGACATAATGTTGCAGTTAGTATAAATCTGTGGCGTTAAGGCAGAAGTTGGATATGTCCGTTTTTTGTCATTTTGTGTTTATTCTCCCAATTTATAGAAAATATTTTTCAGCATGTTGTAGCAAAACTTGGTGTCAGTCATTATCCAAACAAAAGACATATTGTTTGGAAAAACTTAAAAAATGCTTATTTGTACTGATTTTAACAGCTTATAAAAGTTAATATTGCTTCTCCTGTAAACTAAGGTAAAACGGACATATCAACTTCTGCCATAACGCCACAGAAATAATATACTCACAAACAAGAATATTTGTTTAAAATCTTAGAATTTAAATCCTTAGAAAAAATTACACCTCTAATTGATTGTCGACGTTTATCGAGCACTAATTTTACTCATTGAAGTTCCGGTCCTGTTCATGCCCCCTTTGCCAGGTTAATTTAAACCCAATCCTATATTTAGGTAGTTGTTCAAGGCTACGTCGGTTAATCCAGCAAATCTCTCGTCCAACCCACGTCTTTCTCCGACTCGCATTAATTTATTCATATATGGCTATACAACACGTTGACTATAAAATACTTCTTTGAGAATACACAAGCACCTTGTCTTGTTAGAAATACAAAGGAAATTTACGGGTGGCAAACCCACACACGGGGTTCGCCATCATTTTAGAACGAATGACTGATCAATTCGATACCAAAAGATATATTTATATCAACTACGCAGTTTGGATGTTCCGTATAACGCCAGATCATTTATTCGTTCGTATAACATTGAAGAAGTGTACGTAAATTTAATAAAGTTGATTGCAATGTTTTTTGAGTAAACTTGTGTAAACATTTTGAGTAAAATGTATGTTAAACATCGACGTTAAATATGAAATATTGTACAATATTTTGCATATGCTCACTTCAATTCAATTTGCATACTTTCACTATTCGAACAAACATGTTCAATTCATATAAATGCAGCTCTCAATAAAACACGCAATCTCGTTCTTTAGATGTAAAATAGTTTTTTTCATTGTAGGCATAGAATTTTACCTTGACAAAACCCTAAAGAACGATATCGGTAGCACACCGACATGTTGTTTTCTTTTTTTGAAAGAATAGATATGACCGAAGTCACAAGTATCCTTATACTCCCGTAGGCGGAAAAAATCCTGTATCATTCGAGGGAAGATGCACAGCACGAGGCTCGAACCAGCGATTTTGCGCACGGATGTTCAGTAAAAATCCTGTATCATGCGAGGGAAGATGCACAGCACGAGGCTCGAACCAGCGATTTTGCGCACGGAAGGTCAGTGCGTTACCGCGCATTGACGGTTATGGCGGCAGCATTTTCAGCAGCATTTTGAAAGAAGTACGGCCCAATCACACCGCATTGGTTGCTGTTGAATCTCACGCAGATTTTCAGAGCCACCGATTTGAAAATATACTTCGTAGCTGAAGACGATTTTCTTCAGAAATTCCGTTTGTTTTCCTCCAACAACCAATTTCCAAAAACACGATGCTACTAATGGTCGACTGGCTTCAGTTCTTGGATCAATTGAATCTTATTGTATGCAAATGCAGATCTTTTGTTGAAATTCACTGTAGAGTGCTTTTGAAATGTCAAATTGCTGTAATTGATGGCGAATCATGATGTTTGGGCTCTGGGCAATGCTTTAACTCCCTGCGGCTATGTTTTTACGAGACAAGCCACTACGAAAACGGACTTGTGTTGACTTTACACCCGAAACTGAACCTGTCCGAAAATTGTGGTAGGAGGTGGACAATTATATACGCCGACATGTTCAAGTAGTTATTTGTAATATTTTACTCATTTTTGTCATGGATGATGGCAATAACTATGCGATGTATATTTGTGCAGCGTTCTTTACCTGAAATTTCAATACTTCATATAAATATTTCTAAAATAATCCATCGAAAATTTTGTGTCAAAAATCATCTGTCTAAATGCGTGTTTCCCAACGTAGGGCCTACGCCCCACAGGGGGCAATTCGATTTTTGAGGGAGGCAATTCGAAAATTGACTCGTTTAGAGTTTAAGTTAACCATATTTCTATATTGTGGTTCACGAGCATGATACAAATATAGCATATACAGCAATCCGGATCGCAGCTAACTTCACTCCACTTTCCACAAATGATTTTCATAACATGATTTTTGACAGATGATTTAGACTCTAAATCATCTGTCAAAAATCATGTGAGGAAAATCATCTGTCGAAAATTATGAGTCAAAAATCATGTGCCGAAAATCATTTGTGGAAAATCATCCGTCTAAAATCATGTGTCGAAAATCATCTGCCAAAAATCCTCTGTCAAAAATCATCTGTCAAAAATCAGCTATCAAAATTCACTAATAAAAAAAATGACGTTGAATTTACAATAACACAACCTCTATAATTGAAATATCCGGAAAGATGTTTCTTATTTCATTTTTCCGTTACTAACTTTAATCGAAACGTGTTGAATGTGAATTACTATAAAAAAAATCACATTTTTTCGGCCATTGTTTATCCATATCGCTGGAGTATTTTCCCCCCTGGAACGCCAATTATCACTAATGACGACTAATTTAAGGCTTTGATGGAGAATAAACAGCGCTCTACGACACGAGACATACTAAAAATATCGAAAACTGTCGTCAACGAGCATTTTGGGCACATTTTCGTAAGAATTTGACAATATTTTTAGAAAAAATCTACTACTCGTATTAAATATTTATTTTAGTGATTTAACCACATATAGGACTTTTAATATTTTTTTGAGTTCGTGAACGTATTGAAATGACCTCCATTTTTAATTCCTTTGCCTTATCCCATCCATTTAGGGTCGGCCACTTGTACCTTTTTCTTCCATCTTTCTTAATCCCTAGCTATTCCCTAAATTTAAACCACCATTACCAAAGGCTATCATACAAATTGATAAAGTTTAGAAATTAATTATTTTATTAAAGCAATTAGATGTAAATCAAAATTATAAAATATATTCCTTAGGACTTGAAATAAAATTTTAAAAAAACTTTCTCAATTAAATAATTACTTTAAATTCACGTGACCTAACCGTTCAACCTAACCTGACATAACCCTATCTAACCTAATCTAACCTAATCTAACCTCACCTAACCTAACCTAGCCTAACCTAACCTAGCCTAACCTAACCTAACCTAACCTAATCTAATCTTACCTAACTACCATTACCAAAGGCTATACATATACTAATTATTTAGAAATTAATATTTTTTTATTATAGTAACTAGATATAAATCAAAGTTATAAAACATTTTCCTTATGACTTGAAATAAAATTGAAGAAAACTTTCTCAATCAAAGAATTACTTCGGATTTACTTTATAAAATTTTACGGCTTGTTCCAGATGCGACATTTTGTCAAAATAAAACGTTAGAACATTACGAGAATGAAACGGCATTTATATCCTAAAGACTTTAAGTTAGTGAAATTCCCGAAATCTAAATTCCATCCTTTTCAACAGATTCTGACTGAATTTTTACTATGTGGTTTTTTTCTAATCAACTAAAAAACTGGTTAAAAAACACTTAAAAGTACTTTTTGCTTTTACCACAATTGCGCATTTATTTATTTTACAGGATTAACACAATCATATCAAATACAAACATACAATCACGCATTTTCCTTGTCAAGGTAGGCAGTGAGGACAGACCATTAAACTTTCCTATGTTGATACATCCTTAGCCTCTTTTACATCCATACAATTTCTACGGTTTCTCCGACTTTCTACTTTTCTTTCATTCAGAATATTATTCACTTGATCCAATCATACTTACTTAGTCTTCCTCTCACTCGTCTTTTACTCACATTTGCACTATACTCATATATCTATTTTATTAGCCTTTCTTCATTCATTCGTTCCAAATGACCAAACCATCTCAGCGTGGTCTTATTTATCTTACTCAAAATATCAGTTTTCACTTCACAATAATTCCTGATCACGTCATCCCGTGGTCTGTCATATATTGTATTATCACTCCATTTATTCGTCTCCTCTCCGTATTTTTCCACATCCACTCCCATACACCAATGTTGGCACCAAAATACTATTGTGAACTATCATCTTGGCATATTTTGATACTATCCGAATCAATTATAAATATTTTAGACCCCCATTGCTTTGTTTCCTACCGCTACACTTCGCACCATTATTATACAGCAGATTTTGATATTGTTAGATTTGGTCACAAAAAGTACTAAAAAATTATAAAGTCTAAATATGACAACAGGGACAATGTTATTCATGCTTCCCGGCAAAGTGACTGAGTTTAATCTACAAAGTTTAACTTCAAATTTATCCACCGAGGTATGGAAGATATCGTTATCCAATTTTTTTTTCATAAAGGTCATTCCGTGTGCGAGTGTTGTGTTTTTAACAACTCAGTTCGTGAATACGGCATCGAAAATAAACTTACGATGGCGAAAATTTTTGTCCGGTTTATCAAACAAACGGTTTGCTATTTTTTTCTGTTAGCAATTTGTATATGTATTAAAAGGTGCGTATATATAATCTAGCGCTTAAAGAGTAATATCCATGCACACCCATTAAAACATCGGATAGAGCCATGGGTATAATCCATATTATTTACAATAAAGGTATCACAAAAATCTCTTTTGAACTCTCTAAACTATGAAACATAAAATCCAGTACAACATATCAAAGGGGAAAACAATTCAATAAAAATATTTTAATAACGTAACCAAGAATAAAACAGTAATGTAAAATATCGGATAGAGCCATGGGTATAATCCATATTATTTACAATAAAGATATCATAAAAATCTCTTTTGAACTCTCTAAACTATGAAAAATAAAACTCAGTATAACACATCAAAGGAGAAAACGATTCAATAGAAATATTTTAATAACGTAACCAAGAATAAAACAGGAATTTAAAATATCGGATAGAGCCATGGGTATAATCCATATTATTTACAATAAAGATATCATAAAAATCTCTTTTGAACTCTCTAAACTATGAAACATAAAACTCAGTACAATACACCAAAGGAGAAAACGATTCAATAAAAATATTTTAATAACGTAACCAAGAATAAAACAGTCATGTAAAATATCGGATAGAGCCATGGGTATAATCCATATTATTTACGATAAAGGTATCCTAAAAATCTCTTTTGAACTCTCTAAACTATGAAACATAAAACTCAGTACAATACATCAAAGGAGAAAACGATTCAATAGAAATATTTTAATAACGTAACCAAGAATAAAACAGTAATAAATAGCAAAAAATAATTCTTTATTACAATATTTCCTTTAGTTCAATACACCACTCACAGTTCCGATGAAACATGACACCTGATAGACCTAAACAGATCAGAGATCAGCCCGCCTTGGGATAGAAGATTGAAATCCGAGTCTAGGGGGTCAAGTGTTACTAGTGAAATATTATAATATATAAAGTTCTTGTTAAGTATTCTCATAAGCAGTTTTAAAAAGTTCAAAGATGAAATCTTTGATAAAAAAGTAGTCATTTATTTAGCCAAAAACTGTTTATTCCACTTTATACAACTGTTATAACCTTACCGGTTTCAAAGTTTTCACTTCATTGCCAGGAAGCACAAACAAGACTGTTGTTTGAGGTTTTATCTGTGCTCCTTGAAAACTTTGAAACCGGTAAGGTTATACCGTTACACATAATATAATAAACAGTGTTCGACTTAACAAATTATAACGTATTTTAACCTCCACATTAATAATATATTATAGTTCGGAAAATTTAAGATGAACCGTATGACAGCTCACAAATTTGCCCCAATACAACCTTGTAACGATGTTCAGTAATTTTAATTATTTTATCAACTTTAATATAAGCCTCGATTCTAATAAATAGCAAGTTATTTAGGTTTACATTACATAAAACTAACAATAATGACAAATTAATACATCTTGTCACAAATCAGCAAAAATGTGGCAATTTGTTAAAATCAAATAATATTTGGTGACGTTTGTCAAAAGTCACTACGTTAGTCTGCATTGGCTAGGGATGGGATATTCGATAATTGGATTTTCAAAAATCGATTTCGAAAATCGATTTTAATTAAATGTTCGTAATTAGTATTAATTCATAGTGGATCTTGCCCTATTTAAAGATACATACAAATCACACAATACATTAGAAAGTCAGTATAATGAAAATTAGAAATTAAAACGTCAGTTTAGAGAAAAACAATTGTTCGTTTTGTAAAAAAACTATTCGATTTGTAAAAAAAAACGATTTTACCCCATCCCTTTGTGACAAACGTCGCACGGTTCATCCTAGACTTTCTGAAGTATAATATTAATAATAAAAAAAAAGAGAATTATATGTTTAAGGGGGGCGTGATATTTCACTCGTTTAACACTAAAGGGCTGATGTAGCCAAGAATTCACTTTAGATATATATATTTTTTTATCCACATTGCACTGATTTCTCCTGTTACACAAAGAGGGTCTGCTTCTAGCGTTAGCTTATTCGTTAGGAATAATATCAGCCAGGATTCTTCTCATACTGCTAGACGGTAAAAGTGAACAGTCTATGAGTTCTCATTTGTGAACATTATATGCACTGCAATCATATTTATATTGAAGTCATTGCATCAGGACTTTTTGTGACATAAATAAAATGTTCAGCTGGCCCTATATTGTTAGTAAGCAGTTCATTCTTAATATGTTCTTCAGTTTTAATTTGCACCTCCTTTTCTGGAAGTCTACATCACGCAGTGGTCCGGTAACACGATTTGAAACGAAGTGAAGAAGAAGACGAAAGTTTTAAAGATTTTTATGTGATAGCTATTAATCCAAAATGGGGTGCAATATTCTACTGTCTAAGTATGACAATTATATCCTCTGAAGTATAAACTACCCGATATGAATTTAAAACGCGTTCTATAGGGATAGTAATGGGCAAATGAGTTGATGGACAGAGGATGCATTATGAGAACAATCTGCGAGAGTTGCAGACTTTGTGCTAGGCGCCTGAAGACTGGGAGAAGATGGCTCTAGATCATAGGTTACCAAAGTCGGCCCATCGCCCCCCTGGAGGTACTGGAGGGAACTGAGGAAGACATTCTGGCCCTGGAGGGAGTACGGGGACGTTGGCCGCAAAAAGGGGGCCATAAGTTGCTAATATTTTTAACCTTATAAAATATTCTATTGTAAAACCCTTTATTACACGGTGTACGTGTCTAATTTTTACATACCAAAATTGTCGATAAAATCACCTTAAAAACAAATAGTATCTACGATTTTGTGATGTTACAAATTAGATACATAGTCGTTATACGTACATAGTTCATAAATCGACCACCAGAGGCCCCGCAAGTACCAAAACATAACCTAAAAAAATACACCCGGGCATACATTAAATTTTTTGCTGAAATTTTATTGCAAATAACAAACTGCAAAACATTAATAAATTAGTGGCAGTACATCAGGTTCATCCTTACCATTAGGATTATTTAATAAATACTCCTAATGAGAAGAATTTTGAAAACTCTTAAAAATAAGTTCCATATCTTAAAGGCAATAGGGGGGGGGGATATAGAACATTTCTTTATATTAGACAGAGCAGGGACGAGGAAATTTGGCACCTGGAATACAGATTTAGAAAATGCACCCCTATAAAAATGTGACTCATTTCTTCTTCACACTTCCAGAAACGGGTAAAATCGCTGTATTGATTCGACTTATTTTAAAATGTGCTGATAATAGGCAAAATCATCCCTACCAATAAAAGTGAGAATTAGGAGCGTACAATCACTTTGTTACACTAAGTAAAAAGCCCGATTTCATTCCAGGATAAGTAGAAGTTGCTAATATGAAAAACCCTACCGCATACCTGACATCTGCATATGAGAGTACGCATCTAGGTCGAGATGTTCATTGATAGACGATCATTTGAAGACGAAAAGAAGGAGCTCGAGATTAGCGTTGACATGGCGAGGAGATCTTTGACTATAAAGTTCAGCAACGACGAAGACCCTGTGTTAGTTGCGAGACTTTCATTTATCTACTTGACATATAAAGCACAATGTTCAAAGGTAAAGCGTCTGTTTTCCTACATCCAGATGTTTTTACTCTAAACCTTTTTTACCTGTCATTGTTTCAACCCTTTTCAAACTCAATATAAAAGGAAACATTTCAAGAGTATCTCAGATGTAGGTTTTGTGGGTGGTTGAAATTAAATAAAGGAACATATGTATTTTTAAATATATTTCGTTAAAAGTTTTCTCTGCATAACATCAAACAATATAAAATCGGTTGTACTTACGTCCGTGTGTAAGGACACATGTTGTCATAGTTACGGTTCAACGTGAATATTTTCAATATTAATGTCATAAGTGCGGTTTAGAATTGTTAATGTTTTTATCTTCAACCTAGTAAATTATTATAATTTATTTATGTATATATGACAAGAAATTTTATAAACACATCATTTATGAATAAAAAGCAGGTAATTTAATGTGGACACACTATCTTTATGGATATATAAAACCCCTTTGTATACTCTCATCAACTCGATAAATAGTGACACTCAATTAAAATACATACGTACATACGTATCACGCGAATCAAACCCCTCACACTTCATAACTCTAGACAGACGAAAAGTCCATCTCATAATTTGCTGCACATAATCACCTAAAATACATCACACTCAAGAGTTCACACAAACCTTCGCTACAAGTAATTTCTCCTGCAAGCCCAAATATTCAAACTCCTGTCGCAATAACAATCATACTCCGATTGACTGTCGAAAGTTTTTGCTCCATTTGGTCTTTATTAAATTCGCCACACCATTGTATAACACGGGAGTCAAATAATTATATTGACTTTGAGCAAAAGAGGTTCTAATTCTAGATATGGCCATTTGATCATTGATTAAACAAATAAGAATAGATCTAAACGAAAGAAGAGCAAAGATCATTGACTATATGCTCAATTATCAGAGACAATAGGGTGAGAGACGAACAGCAGAAAAATGAGCGTTGCGCTACGCGTGCTCAGCTACCGTGAAATTTTCGACAAGTGCAACAATAGCAAGATACTGAGTAGAAAGTCAATGAATGTCGCGCTACGGCAGCTCAACGAAACGAGATTTTTGACAAGTTCAACGCCAACACGAAATTAAAGAGCGTCGTGATAAAAGAAAAACAGAATACGTGAATTTCTTCAAAGTCCTGAAATAATAGTTGGACATCATGACAACTTTGACGAGAACAGAGTGGCTCGATGAATACTAAAGTCAATACGATACAAAAGTGAAAGAATGGCATTTCAGTTTTGCAACTAAGAGATCTGAAAGATACATTCGAATATTATTGCCATAAAGGAACTATTTTTTCTTGAAGATGAAAATGAACCAGTGAAGTGAAAACAATTCTCAAATCTAAAAACAGATGTCGCTCTAATAAGACATTATTTTGTTTAATAATTTTGATAGTTCTGATTTATAATAATAGGAAGCGCATATATTTTAGATATTTTATAAATAAAATAAGGCGCGCGCTGCAATCACTCAACTATAATTTTTAAATAATTTGTTTTTTTTTCACGTCCCGATGTATTGTTTAATAAATAATAGTCGCAAGTGAAGGTTTAATAGTTCTGACATTCTGCTGTCAGTTGATGTATCGGGGCGATATTGTTGTGTTTAATGTGTTATTTTACTTTGGAAATTTATATAGAATGTATTTATAGAAGTAGTGAGGAGTTCACTGCGAGAATATTTTAAATACAACCAGCATTTTTATAACATCAGCTTTGTATTGATATGTATATTTTTGAGGATGGAGATTGTTATCACTAGTAAACTCTACCAATAACACCCAATAACACCAGTGAAGAAATAAATATGTGGATATGTCGGCAAATAGATGATATTTTGGCCTTATGCCCTTTATTAATTTTAGTCTTCTTAGCAAAGAGCTTAAAAACTCACCAGTATGAGACACTACAAATACCTGCGCTAACACGGAGACTTAAAGAAAGCGGAGCAAAAGAGTTATTGTCAACATTTTTGAGAGAAAAATTATCCGCAGAATATATGGTTTGAGTTATGATAATGGTGCGTGGAGATAGAATTATAAAAAGAGTTCTACATCATATATGGCAAAGCCAGCGTAGCAAAAGTTAAAAAAACTGCTGGACTACGCTGGCTTCGACAATTATACCGCATGCAGGACACTGACCCTGCAATAGTATAGGTACATGTATTAATGTCTTGTGTATTTATTCCACCTTCTTTCAAACATTGACATTAAAACATTTTATACATGTATTAATATCTTGTGTCTTTATTCCACCTTCTTTCAAACATTGACATTCAAACATTTTATACATATATTCATGTCTTGTGTCTTTATTCCACCTTCTTTCAAACATTGACATTAAAACATTTTATGCATGTATTAATGTCTTGTGTCTTTATTCCACCTTCTTTCAAACACTAACATTAAAACATTTTAATACATGTATTCATGTCTTGTGTCTTTATTCCACCTTCTTTCAAACATTGACATCAAAACATTTTATACATGAATTTGTGTCTTTATTCCACCTTCTTTCAAACATTGGCATTAAAACTTTCCTTAGTGCATGCATCTCTCCACAGCGTTAATCTAACTCTTATCCTTCTTCTGTCAAGCCCATGTTTCACTTCCATACATCAAGGAAAAGAAAGGAGCTTGAAGATTGTTTCGACCAGTGGAGAGACTGAATGACGGAAGAATGACTAAACGAGTATACAAGTCAGAAATTCAAGATGTGCGTGAACAATGTACACCGAGAAAACGTTACTGGGTCAAATAGACAAGGTTTTGAAGGAAGGTAAAGTGAGAAATATGAATGAAAGAAAATTGTGCATGACGAGATGTATGAATGTGGAGGAAGTGATAGGTGTAAACATGGATAGAAAAGTTTAGAGATATGTTCTTTCTGCATACCCTGTAAGGGACGCAGTGTGACGATGTATGTGTAAATTCTTGATTTCGGCATTCCAAAATGAGCACCATCTTTGAATGTCATAGCTCTTTTACGGATTTTTTAAACCATATTTAACATACGCGGTCGCTTACTACTTTGTCACCATACAATGTATAGATCATCCTAAAAGAATAGATGTATCAAGTTTTAACCCCTGACCATGTGGTAGACGTGGCTGGCGTAGTATCTGTTTATGCACGCTCTAGCTTGTTCAAATCGGAATACCCTGACCATGTAGTAGACGTGGCTGGCGTAGTATCTGTTCATGCACGCTCTAACTTGTTCAGACCGGAAACCCCTGACCATGTGGTAGATATAGCTGGTGTAGTATCTGTTCATGCACGTTCTAACTTGTTCAGACCGGAAACCCCTGACCATGTGGTAGACGTGGCTGGCGTAGTATCTGTTTATGCACGCTCTAACTTGTTCAGACCGGAAACCCCTGACCATGTGGTAGATGTAGCTGGTGTAGTATCTGTTCATGCACGCTCTAACTTGCTAAACCCCTGACCATGTGGTAGACGTGGCTGGCGTAGTATCTGTTCATGCACGCTCTAACTTGTTCAGACCGGAAACCCCTGACCATGTGGTATATGTAGCTGGTGTAGTATCTGTTCATGCACGCTCTAACTTGCTAAACCCCTGACCATGTGGTAGACGTGGCTGGCGTAGTATCTGTTCATGCACGTTCTAACTTGTTCAGACCGGAAACCCTTGACCATATGGTAAACGTGGCTGGTGAAGTATCTGTTCGTGCACGTTCTAATTTGTTCAGACCGGAAACCATAGAATTTTGAGGTATAAGTAATTTGTAACTATTAAATATCCACTCAAAATTATTTTAGTAGTAAAATATGTTTTCACGTTTATCTCAAAATAGTTCATATATACGAGTATACATAGGTTGAGCCCTTTTTGCATTTATATGTTTATAATATGCCGTTTATATATGAAAGCAAAATATTATACAACTTGTAAATATCCTAACAGAACAACTTTTGGAAAGTAGCGTTACTCTAATATATTTAATTGATCCAAAAGATAATTAATATGTAAATTGAAATACAAGACGGATAATAACGTGATTAGCACCTTAATTAAAATTTCGTTACGCCAATGGTAATTACACGGTCGTACGTACATGTTCAAAATATTCCCGCATAGAAAACGATAAACAATGGCGTAACATAAAAGAGGGGTGAAGGACGTTGGAAACAGATTATCGAAATGTAATTGACAGATTATCTTGTATACACGGTTTGTTTACTAATGACACAAGAGTTATGAAAGGTTTTAGTTGTTTGGTTAGGAGTATGAATATTTAATACAGAAAATATATGATGAAACGTAAACAAAGAAAACTGGATTAAAATTTTTGGAAAATATTAATATGGCAAACGAGACTGCATGGTGGAAAAAATACATTTTCTTCTTTAAATTTCCTCTCCTTTTCGGATGCTGGCGATCATCATGGTTATCTAGATCCTAGAGGCAATAGCTCTGAAGAAATATTTAAAAAAACCATAATCAAACCACTGCTTTCAGTTCTTTAATTTCTTCCCGCACTTTTTCCGTCGAGCATTTTGATCAATTGAAAAATGTCACCTAGCAGTATGCCTAAAACAATCTAACTTTTACCTGTTAATAGTAGATAATACCGTATTGGCCCGACTATAGGGCGACCCTGATTGTAAAGCCCTCTATATTTTTAGCTGCTTTTTGGAGAAAAAAAATATTTCCCTCGCCATTATAATATTATGAAACATCAAATGTTAAATGTTTAACGAAAAATATTTATTAAAATAAAATACCGAGATAACAGTAAAGTACATGTTTAAACATGAAAATAAGAAATGAAAAAGTCCAACTGCAGTAGCTAATCAGATCAGTCAGATTCACATATGGTAGGCTATATAGGTAGCATCCTCAGCATCAGTCTCATCTCATCTTCACTGATATTATCGTCTTCGGAATCCTCAATCATATTTTCCCACAAAATATCATCTTCAGCACCGTCCATTTTATTGGATATGCAACATTTTTTAAATCCATTGATGACAGCCGCACAGTTGTTGGTTGTTTCTGCAGCACGCACCACCATAACCTTAAAATTGGAATCATAGCTTCTGCGTATTCCTTGATTCACTTGATTTTTTCAAGCTCCTCGTCTTTCAATGTGGTCAGTCATAATATTTTTTTAGGTAGCAAAGATACAAAACGAAGCACAGTACAAAAAAAAACACCTCAAAAACTGTCAGAAATGACTACGCACAGGCTATCTGTAAACAATGACGCCTTTTGAATGCTCTCATTACAATGTTGCCATTTCGCTAATCGCGAGTAGTGAATTTATTGTTACCCACTATGTTTGTGACTCGAATATAAGGCGACCCCCCTATTTACGTGTCGCCTTTTTAAATAAAAACCTCGCCTTATAGTCGGGCTAATACGGTAATTGTCATTCTTTATTCATACGACTTCGTCGTTGCCGGGCCTCGTAGTCGAGGGTCCCTTAGCCCCTCCAACGTCAATCTTGAACTGCTTTTCCACGTCGATCATGTGATCTTCGGTGAGAAAACAGCTCGATCCTAGAAGCTCACTCCCTCCCGCAGGTGTCACAGACATGTAGTCTCATCGCTGTGAGGCTGTTTGCGTTTAAGGTTTGCTCGTTCAGTTGAAAAGCGAAACTGTGCTATGGAGTTTGTTTTAAGGGAGTGAGCTGTTTTAAGGGAGACACACCAACAAACTCACCGATCACACCGCTGTACTGGCTCCGATGGCCCACCGAGGTGAGACGACCGGAGCACACCGGCATGTTAAGTACCATTATAGATAAGAATGGGGCAAAAATAAAATAAGTAAGCAGAGAATTATAGGTGGGAGGTAAATGTGTAGGGAGGAGAAGGAAGTTATTAGGAAAGGAGTCTCTCCTTATTTATCCCGACTTGGCTCCGTTATTCGATAAAGGGCGTTCATCTATGCGCAAAGGCGGAGTTATTCATACGACACTTTATTGTAAATCATATAAATTACTAGTTAAATGCCATTTAATCCCTCTTCCAACCAAGCAAAAAAGAGTCACCCAATTCTTAGGTGAAAAATAACGATAATGAACACAGTTATTTCCAACATGAAAAAAGAAAAATTTAAAACACGCTTAAATTATTAAAAATAAACAAAATATTTACAAATACCTCTTGAGACTGGGAAAGAAGAAAATAGTTGGGAAAGGACAAGAAAATAGGAGTTAAGGAAAGACACATTTCGTCATTGAAGAGAAATTTATTTAGTTTGGTAGACCTAGATAAACGTGTTATGGTCAAATGAATCAAATTGATATGTCGCATTGACACCTTCGTTTTCGTAAAAATGTGGTGATAAAAAACACGTAATATCGACGCTTCTTTTCGTTAATAATGGATTCAGGGAGCGATCCCAGTTCCATTGACGCGTATGTTCCCCAAATGGCACGTCTGAGACACCTATCTTACCCACTCCACTTTATGAAGGACACTCGAAAATAGAATTATGGATCCCGAACAGTGGTGGTGGCTTCATGGAATAAATAATTTCAAAAACGATTCCTATCAATTTAGCGGTTGAGCAACAACCATAGAATAAGCCTATGAATAAGCGAGTAGAGAAACGTTTAGGCTGTGTATGTTCTTCTAGAGGTTGTAAGGATATCTATGACTTCAGCTTTTGAGAGTGTAAGGATATCTATGACTTCGTTCATATATATTCTTTAGACCCGCAATTACTATCGTTACACCCGCAATTATGAATAGCTCAGAATGCTGGACTATGTACAGCTCCTACTCTAGGCAACTTGAAACAGCAGAAATGCGAATGCTTAGGTGGTCGGCAGGAGTATCACTGAAATATAAAATTAAGAGCTCACGCATCTGTAGTACCCCGGGAGTCACAGACATAAACAGTAAACAGGAAGAGCGACAGCTAAGATGGTACGGGCAGATAAGACGGAGACCACCAGACCATACTGTAAATCAGGCAACGTTTGTGAATCTTCCTCGACAGCCGTCCAGAGGAAGACCAAAGAACTCCTGGATGACTCAATGCTTCAAAATCCTGCAGAGAAACGGCCTAGACGAAAGTGACACCCAGAACCAAAGAATATACAGCCTGTGAACGAGAAGTGCCGACCCCAACAGCCTGACTAGGCAATGAGTTGGGACAGTGCCAGGAAGAAAGTCATATCTATTCTTTAAAAAAAAAGAGAAAAAGATATGTAGATGTGCTCCGATCACTTTGGTGTGCCATCGGATCCAGTACAGCGGTGTCGCCAGTGAATTTGCTGGTGTGCAACGACTCAGTCATACGAAACAAACTTCATGACACAGCTTCGCTTTCTCACGTCCGTGGTTGCAGTCCTAAGACTGGTTTGCAGCAATTTGAACTCTTCTCCTCCGTTCCCCCCTGTCCTGTGCGGCTCTTTTTAAGTCTGTATATGTTGAGCAGCGCACGTCCACCAACAGGTCCTCCAGGTACTCTCGGCGTGGGCGTCCCCTAGAGTTTGTCCCCTCGGTCATACCCTCCATTATGGCATGCAAGAGGCCCTCTTGTCGTATTATATGACCGATCCATCTTGCACGCCTTTCGGACAGGATCCTGAGCAGGTGCCTTCCTCCTTCGATTCGTTGGAGAACCTCTTCATTTGTGATGCGGTCTCTCCAGGAAATTCCTAATAGTCTTCTATAGGACCACATCTCAAAAGCCTCCAGTCTTCGTCTATCTCTTTCGGATAGGCACCATGTCTCGCAGCCGTACATCAAGATACTCCATACATAGGTCTTGATGAGGAGTATTCTCAGTTTTAGGTCTATATTATTTGATTCTATTATTTTCGACCTTTTATTAAATGCAAGTCTAGCCTGATGTATACGGCTGTCGACCTCGCTCTCGGACCGACCGTCCCATGTTATTTTGCTCCCGAGGTAGACAAACTCCTCGGTGTTCTTTAGTGGTTTACCCGACATCACTATTCTCATCTGGTGCTGCGCTCGACCTACAGTCAGCAGCTTTGTTTTGTCTTTATTTATCTTCATACTGTAGTTATTTTGAAGAATGCTTTCCATAGTTGTTAAGGCCTCTTGTAGTTCCTCTTCACCTTCAGCAACCATAGCAATATCGTCAGCAAACCTTATCATGTCCACCTTTTGCCCGTGTATCTTTACACCTTCTCTGTGACTCATTCTCTCTCTCAAGTCGTCAATCGCGCTCTGTATATAGGCGTTAAAAAGAACAGGTGACAGAGAGCATCCCTGCCTTACCCCTTGTCTTATACTGGCTTCCTTTGTGTCTTCGTCACCTCTGATTATAGCGGCCTCATTCTTGTATAGCGCCTGGATTATACGCTTTCTCACAGAAATCACATAATCGACATGGAAGAGTAGCTCAAGATTGACATAAGAGTGGCGACGGAATCCTCGACTATGAGGCCCTGCAACGACGACTAAGTGATTGTACAAGCCAGAAGTGTAAGGTGTGCGTGGAAGATGTACAAGTAGACCGAGGTAAACATGTCTGAATCAAGTGGACCAGATTTTGAAAGAAGTATCATTCGTACATCCCCTAAACTTTTAGTTCTGTGTCCCCTTCTTCAAAACCGGATACTTTTTCTTTTTTAGTGTCTTTTACAGCCATTCGTACTTCTAGTAGATTAATCTCATTGATATATTCCAGCATTCTTCATTTCTAAGTTTCTTAATTTCTTTCTCGACAAGTCTGTGTTTTAATCTTCCATGTATACGGTACAATCTGTGGCAATCTCTTACAACCAATAAGAAAGATTTTGAGGAGTATTGAAGTAAAACCAGGCGGATACCCTTTAGGATGTGGGCTGAAAAACATCTGGTGTCCCCGTGGCTGGGTTCGTCCTATATTGGTGGGGTGTATCTTGGCCGAGGGGATGTTATTAGATGAGCCCAGACCTTTTGATAGCTTCTGTGTTTAATCTATTATCTGCAATTTATGTGTTTTAGAAGTGTTATTTAAATATATTTTGTACATACTATGTTGCTGTTAATAAACCTATATTTATTTATTGAAAAAAAATTCACGAATGGGAATCAAAACCCTCAGCCTCCTCTTTTGAAAATATGCGTCTTAATAATTTGTACATACGTTTCATTCTTTCAAAATTGTATTAATTTGATCCAACTATACTTTACCATCATATTTTAGCTCATTGTAATTTGTTTTTATCAAACACTGTTTATTCCACTTTTTATAACGGTATAACCCTACCGGTTTCAAGGCTTTCACCTCATCATCAGGGGAGCACAAACAAGACTTTTGTTTGTGCTCCTCTATTTGCGCTCCCCTGATGAGTACTTCCCTGTTTGGTCTTGTTTATGCTCTCTGATGATGAGACGAAAGCCTTGAAACCGGTAGGGTTATACCATTATAAAAAGTGGAATAAACAGTGTTTGATAAAAACAAATGACAATGTCTTTAAACCTCCACAATGTTTATGCCTTAACTGTTAATAATATATTTTAGCTCCTTCATCTTTAATAATCGCATTTCTTATTCTGATATATATTGACACACCACTTTTTCTTCTTAATGAAACCATTTATTTTTAATTTTCTTCTTAATGTTACATATTTTTTTTACTTTTGCCTGGTTGATCGAAAGATATGACCACCTGGCAAAAAGACTGCAAGATTGCCTGAGAATGAAGTATTAAATAACAAAAACGGTGAAAACCACGCGAAATGCGGCACGGCCACATCACGAATGGATACGCCACTGGCAATGTTAAAATATGTACGTGTCGTGTGATATTATACGAATATAGACAAATCATGACACTGTTCATACCTTTTTTGTTGGCCTTTTTTTCCATTCGTTTTTACAGCATTTTTGTCTTTCAAAAAAGACATTTTTTCCAGTATAAAAAATTCGTGCTCCGATTTTCTAACACCAAGATTTCGCAAATTACGCTTAAACTTAGGGAGAACATACGTAGAGTGGGTTTCATGAGAGTTTGCACTTTTTAAAACATTGAAAAGCTTAGTGCGTAATATACAAAATGTATCAATGTATTAGTAAGTCTCTTTGCCGTGATTGGTTGATGTGATCCGTTAGTATTCAACTGACATTCAACTTTGCCGTGATTGGTTGATGTGATCCGTTTATTTGACGAAAAATACGGTGACCATAATGTCTGAAGTTACGAAGTTAGGAAAAGGAAGAACATTGTGTGGACAAACTAAAGAAGTGAGGAAGAATATAATAATAATTATTTTTTTGAATCAGTGTTAGGGTCATTTATTTATTTTTACAATACATACATACCTAGTTATAAGTAATTTTTAGTTGGTCTTTGAATTTATTAGTGTTAATTGTGTTTTCTTTGCCTATTGAATAAATAATTAGATTTTATATTGACCATTGATATCATAATTTTCATTAGCTAACATACATACCATAATCTGATATTATATTATTATTGTGGTAAGTATTTTATTGGAATATAAAGTATCAGATAGACAATATTTAAAAATATATAATAATATATTACAAAATAAATCAAAATATGGTCATCCTAGACCAGCAGTGCAAACTCTCGTGAAACCCACTCTACACATATCATCACGTCGACCCTATGGGGGGGAGCACAAAGAAAAAAAAACAGACTTTCTTATAGCGATACATATATTTCGCTTCTTCCACATTCATATACTTTATCATACAGCTCCTACGATTACTATGACTTTTTACAACTAGAGCTGATAGAATACGGGTTGCTTCGTTCTAAAATGTTAAAAATTGAATATCGCACGGTTACCAAGATTCTTTTTAACCTTTCCCTTCCTGTGCTAAAAAAATCCGCGGGTTCCGGTGCTGTGTATTCAATACACATTAATACACATGTAAAAATGAGTTATTTAAAATTAAAAAAATAAGAATGTTCATAGCCAATCGCTAAATAAATTAATTAAATTTGAAGTCAAAAGTGATAATAATTGAAATTTAATTGCTGAAAACATGAAAAAAACATTGGCTGACGTTCACAAAACGGGCGAAGAGACCACCTCAAACGAATGCCCGCGAGTTACTGAAGCGAGAGGAGCGAGCGAACTGAGATTCTATTTCTTGCGTTCCGATATACCAAAGTAGAGTGAGAGTGAGACGTGAATAGCGTCGCTTCTCACCCATAGCGGTTTTTTAGAATGAATATATCTACGTCACACATTGGCACACGTTTGATTGTATTGGTGAATTTATTCCCGATTTTCACAAAATATCTCTGATGTCATCATCAGCCCGTCTCCATCCAAAGTTGAACATAGGCCTCCCATCTCCTCCTCCATTCCTCTCTTTCCTGGACACATCCTTTCCAGTTGCTCCCGGACACTCTTCTAATGCAGTCTGACCACCGTGTCTGAGGACGGCCCACACTTCTTCTTCCCTGTCTTGGGCGCCACTCCAGCACTATCTGATGTGGCCGATAAGTGCTAATTATTAATAATATTATTTTTTCATTCAATGCGTAAATGTATTACGGAGGAATACCTAAAATCGGAACCCAGTATTTATTATGCTTATAGAGATATTAAAGTGTTTAGAAGCAATGTGTACTAGTTACACATCACAGGGAAGGAAGGGTTAAAGAAGTAAACATTCCAGCAGTAAAATATTTGACAAAACAAGTTAATGTAGACAGAGAATCGATTGAAGAGGACCCTCGTCAATACAGACCATCAAAGGATTCACTGCAGAAACAGTTAGTGCAAGAACAAGAGTTACAAGATGGATGGCTAAAATTCATAAAAAAATAGCAAGAAGGTGTGTGTTTTCCAAAACCTCAATATTTTGCATTTTGCATGATCAACAGCATGAATAAGGTTAGCGAAAGATAAATACCAAATCTCTTGAGTGCTGTCTAAAGGCAACGACCCATTACTATAAATGTTGCAATTAATTTTAAATGCTCTGGAATGCGATAGAAAAATAAATATTTCAGTCAATTTTCACAGGTGATGAAACTGTGTTTATATACATTCAGTCAATTTTCACAGGTGATGAAACTGTGTTTATATACATTCAGTCAATTTTCACAGGTGATGAAACTGTGTTTTTAGACATCCAACTTATATAAAGTTAAAACCGTAAGCGCCACTTGCACATCTTAGCCGATGGTATATTTCCTTATCAATGATGATGCTACATGATTAAATATTTCTAAGATAAGAAAATAGCGACACTTTTTATACAATATAATTCGCAATGGAAATGCTGCGTGGTTATACCACCGTCCTCACATTACTTACCTTATCGATGATATTTTTAACCCTTTTTTCTCGAACGTTTTATTTTTTATTAACACGAATAAGTTTACACGCAATTGCGTCAATATTTTTCATGGTGAATATATGTACACTCACTAATAAGCTACTAGGGTTGCAGCCCCTGGTCGCTCTGAAGACCCACCACGTATTAGCGCTGCGCGCACGCTTGGAATAATTCAAAATAGTTGTTTTACAGAAAATATACTAACAATTTAAGATTATTTCTTTTACGTCTCCCTATAACTTCATTTAATTTAGTTCATTATATGCCTGATATTTTAGTTTTCAACAACATTTTCTGTAATATCAATTTTCAGATAACTCGAGATGCATAATATATAAAGGGTCTTTCAAATTGAGCGTTTTTTTTTTAATTCTTGAATAAAACACACAATTTGCTTTGATTTCAAAAAACTTTTTATTGGTCATTGAAGTACTCGTATAATGTATGACATTTAAACACAAAAAACAGTATCAGCCAAATGTCTACCTCTTGCAGCTCCACAGATATCCACTCTTTTGTCAACATTTTCGATGACATATTGGCATAATTGCGGTTTAACACTTCCCTTACTGTGCTAAAAAATTACGCCAGTTACGGTGTTGGACACTGAGGGTGCACTAAAAATGTATGTTTTAAATTAAAATTATGCAAAATCTATTAGTTTTTTTTTTAATTAGCTATAAACATCATTTTATTGTGTAATAAAATGTCGAATAATATAAAATAAGTGTAAGAAATGATAAAATAATAGTTGAAACAGAGAAGTGACATTTCTATACGAATATAATTTTCCCACTGCGTCGTTCGGTCTGCGCAACGTTCAGAATGCGCATGACTGAAAAGAGGTCTCCAACCTTTTAACACTTCCCTTACTGTGCTAAAAAATTACGCCAGTAACGGCGTTGGACACTGAGGGTACACTAAACATGTATGTTTCAAATTAAAATTATGCAAAATCTGCTGGGTTATTTTTTGTTATTAGCTATAAACATCATTTTATTATGTAATAAAATGTCGAATAATATAAAATAAAGGTAAGAAATGATAAAATAAGAGCTGAAACAGAAAGGCATTTCTATAAGAATATTATTTTTACGCTGCGTCGTTCGGTCTGCGCAACATTCAGAATGCGCATGCGTGATAAGAGATTTCCAGCCTTTTAATTTTTTTTCATAAAATTATACAATAAAATGTAGCGTGTTTTTTTGGCAATAAAACCATAATTCGAATAAAGACAATAAAGAACATATAAACAAAATATAAAATGAATATATAAATTCAAAAATCAAGGTTTTAGGGCGAGAAATTTATAAAGTATAAACAAACACGAAATTCAAAATTATATATAAACAAACACGAAATTCAAATCAATAAAATATATGCAATTTGGAAAATATAAACACTACAGAAAATTTGAAAATAGGACAAACATATCATATAATCAAAGTTTAATCCTGTGGAGAAAGTTATCGCAATTGGGGCATGAAACCACTTTTTTTTTACTATATTCTACGTACTAAACACGCAGGTGTTTGACAAATATTGCAGAATAGCCTGGTTTTTTTTCTCGAATGTTTTTAATAAAACCCACAACTTCCTCTTTTGAGGACCTCACGGGGTGCCAACAGGGTATTATTTACTAATGTTTCGGATATTGACTCGCTACAATATGTTAAAACTGTATTAAAAGCATCTTGTTGTTGCTATTTTTCCTTTTTAAGATATTGGGCATTGCCAATTCCAAAACTTAACTCTCTTGTGAAATGTTTTCGGTGTTATTAATTATTTTTTTTCCACTCTGGATATTTGTCTATCCATAAGAGGTATGCATTCAATGCAGCCATATCTATAATTTCCATAAAAAGACGGAAAGGCCATCTTCTCGTTGACCTTGAGCAAGAGTACTCTCAAGTAATTTGGTCTCCTGTATCTACTCCAATTTTCGTATTATTATAATGATGTATAATTACTATAGTGGCTTTTGTTTTTCTGAATAATCAATTTCTGCATCATTGAATTGAGTGGATAATAATAATACTGCTTTATTTTTTGTGGTACACACGAAACAAGTATTTTATTTTCAGCTACTATGGATTGTTTTCTCTCTAGACGGTATAAATTCAAGTGAGATTACTCTTTTATTTTTTCGAAACGTGCCAGTTAGAGTTAAACCTTTTAATAAAAGATTATCGGCTAATTTGATGGAGGTAATAAAAATACCTGTGATTATCCTCCTGTTCGTGCCATACTGCGGTTGAACCATTTCTATAACTACTCAGTTACCTTGATTTATCTCTCTCTACGATTATTTATCATACCAGAATAAGCCTGTAAATTTGTTATGCGTCATATGCCGCCGCAGTCGGTAGCAACCCAGATTTTGATGCCATATTTACCAAGTTTAGACTTCATGTACACGCGAAATGAACAATTCTCTCTAAAGTTTGCCAAACGTTCATCTACAGTTATATTCAAAGATGGAGAATAATTGCTTTTGCACATATCCATAAACATTTTTGAATTCCACTCCATTGGTTCTAATTTATCTGAAAAAACCCTGATATCTCTCTTCTCGGGTTTCTTTATCATCAAAACGAATATGACTGTAAATATAGATGAATCTATCTCGAGACAGAGCTGTTGTGAAAAATGACTGGCAAAAGGGACTTTCACTTATCCACAATTCACTCAAAGATAGCTTTCGTGTTCGATTTCTGCCAGGTGCGAGCAATATTCCAATGAATTCATATAACTCGTCTTTTGATATTGGTTTGTTCTTTTCTGAATGAATTCGATTTAAATGACGATTTGTTTCTTAAACATCACTTTTACCACCTCTTCATTTACAAACAGACAACACATATTTTTTATGGAATGTACATTTATACTTGAATTTCTCAGTCCAGAATCTTCGATGAGAATATTTGATACCCGACCGATGCCTCGAAGATTGAGGTGGTACTCGTAATGAACTCCATTCGAATCCATGTTTTGATGTAAATAATATTTCTTCGTCTTCTTCACTCGTCTCCAAATCAGAATATACTTCATCCTGTACCTCGACAAAATCTTCTGATTCTGATATATTGCCTGTCGCCTTAAATTCCAAATCGCTATCATCGCCGTCGATATTTCCCGCCATCTCAATTATTATATTTTTGAAAATGAAATAATAAATAAAATGTACATTTATTATAAAAAGAGTAATGGTACAATATAACATACCAGATAAAAAATGATAATAGAAAAAACATACCAGATAAAAATAAAAAATAACAATCAGGATTATAAAACTGGTGACGATCCCCTGGAACGGGCGCTAAACGAACTGTCAAAAAAGAATGAGTGTTTGACATTTCGTCAATTCGCGATTTAAAATCATTAATTTCTGTTGAATTAACTATGAATGTTTTGTTTCCTAATGACATCATTCAAATCATAGAGGTTTCGATGAGGAATACATAAAGTATGAAGACCCTGCAAGCAGTATATTTCGAGAAATTAAATAAAATATAAGTCATGATCACTCGCTATCCATCACCGTACGGCAAGTGTTAAACTCGCTAATAACACGAATAATTTCATCTTTCAGCTCAGGAATTGATTGGGAGTCATTCTTATAGACCTGGTTTTTCACGTAACCCTAGAGAAAATAGTCTTCATTCATTGTATTGTCTTGTATTACATTTTCGGTGTATACAGTACAACCTGATGGACTAATTGCGATGTGGTAATATCTCCCAACGAACCAAAACGATGTTAAAGAGATCTTAAGTAAAAACCAGACCAGAATCTTTTTTATAAAAATCTGGTTTCCAATGGAAATAAAATCTGCTAATTCCAGATTGAGAGACAAACAAGCGTCTTACCAACTTAGGTACGGAGATCATCATTCTACATGTCCAAATTATTTCGAAATGATCTTTTTCCTCCTATGTATCACGCAAGTCTAAAGTTCGATGATCACTCCAATCCATATGATCTTTTTCCTCCTATGTATCACACAAGTCAAAAGTTCGATGATCACTCCAATCCATATGATCTTTTTCCTCCTATGTATCACACAAGTCAAAAGTTCGATGATCACTCCAATCCATATGATCTTTTTCCTCCTATGTATCACACAAGTCTTAAGTTCGATGATCACTCCAATCCATATGATTTTTTCCTCCTATGTATCACACAAGTCTAAAGTTCGATGATCACTCCAATCCATATGATTTTTTTCCTCCTATGTATCACACAAGTCTTAAGTTCGATGATCACTCCAATCCATATGAGTTTTTCCTCCTATGTATCACACAAGTCTAAAGTTCTATGATCACTCCAATCCATATGATTTTTTTCCTCCTATGTATCACACAAGTCTAAAGTTCGATGATCACTCCAATCCATATGATTTTTTTCCTCCTATGTATCACACAAGTCTTAAGTTCGATAATCACTTTTCAATCCATATGATCTTTTTCCTCCTATGTATCACACAAGTCTAAAGTTCTATGATCACTCCAATCCATATGATTTTTTTCCTCCTATGTACCACACAAGTCTAAAGTTCGATGATCACTCCAATCCATATGATTTTTTTCCTCCTATGTATCACACAAGTCTAAAGTTCGATGATCACTCCAATCCATATGATTTTTTTCCTCCTATGTTTCACACAAGTCTAAAGTTCGATGATCACTCCAATCCATATGATTTTTTTCCTCCTATGTATCACACAAGTCTAAAGTTCGATGATCACTCCAATCCATATGATTTTTTTCCTCCTATGTATCACACAAGTCTAAAGTTCGATGATCACTCCAATCCATATGATTTTTTTCCTCCTATGTATCACACATGCCTAAAGTTCGATGATCACTCCAATCCATATGATTTTTTTCCTCCTATGTATCACACAAGTCTAAAGTTCGATGATCACTCCAATCCATATGATTTTTTTCCTCCTATGTATCACACAAGTCTAAAGTTCGATGATCACTCCAATCCATATGATTTTTTTCCTCCTATGTATCACACAAGTCTAAAGTTCGATGATCACTTTTCAATCCATATGATCTTTTTCCTCCTATGTTTCACACAAGTCTAAAGTTCGATGATCACTCCAATCCATATGATTTTTTTCCTCCTATGTATCACACAAGTCTAAAGTTCGATGATCACTCCAATCCATATGATTTTTTTCCTCCTATGTTTCACACAAGTCTAAAGTTCGATGATCACTCCAATCCATATGATTTTTTTCCTCCTATGTATCACACAAGTCTAAAGTTCGATGATCACTCCAATCCATATGATTTTTTTCCTCCTATGTATCACACAAGTCTAAAGTTCGATGATCACTCTAATCCATATGATTTTTTTCCTCCTATGTATCACACAAGTCTAAAGTTCGATGATCACTTTTCAATCCATATGATCTTTTTCCTCCTATGTATCACACAAGTCAAAAGTTCGATGATCACTCCAATCCATATGATTTTTTTCCTCCTATGTATCACACAAGTCTAAAGTTCGATGATCACTCCAATCCATATGATCTTTTTTTTCCCAATTTTCCTTTCTACAATTTCTTTCTTTTCCTTTGAATAATGGCATCTCCCTTTTATTATTTCGTATTGTCCATGAATTTTGTACACGTAAATTATGATTATAATATTTTATTTTCTTCCACATAAATTATTTTATCTAGGTTGTTTCAAGAGACTTGACAATGGTTTGAAGAGACCTGACAATAAACCGGGCAAACTGTTACACAATGAAGTGTTAAAATAATACTTAATAAAAACATTGTTATCTCACGTATTCTTCACAGTTCACGTATTTCATTTCACAAAGCAGACCGTAAAAACTTTTTTATATTCAACTTTTTAATTGCTTCTTTTTCCTCCTAGCGCCACCCACCTACGCAGGGTCGACTTTTCGTAGCTTGTCTCTTTAGAAAAGTTAGTTTTCACTTGTAGAAAAGATCTCTAACTACTCCTAGCGCTGAGATGTTCTCTTTAAGTCTTTTCCGTGCCATACAAGGAAGAGGTGGTGTGTACCTGTAGACCAGATTTTTGACATTTTTATTTGATTACGCATGGCTGTTGACGTTCTGTTATATTACATTCCTCTTTTTGAAGACTATTAAAAATAAAAATGACATACTTATTGGATATTAAAGTTCAGATAGTTAATAGTTATAATATATATATATTATATATATATATATATATATATATATATATATATATATATATATATATATATATATATATATATATATATATATATATATATATATATATATATATATATATATATATAAATTATATTAGTTATTATGATATAAATTTGTATATAGGTAAAGCCTTTGGCAAATGTTTGTATTATAAATTACTTTATTTAATTAAGAACAATCCTCTTGAATGAATTGAAAATGCGAATGATGTGTGTCGAGATAGGAAAGTCTGGGAATCTGTCCTCTCTGCCTACCCTCACAGTGAAATGTCGGGATTGTTTTTATGTATATTTTTGACATAACAATGGTTTCAGTCAGTCGTCTCACTAGGTCCAATGCCTGTTCTGGGACACCTGACTTACACCCACGGAATTTACACATAATGTTTGATAAGTTGTTTTTTTTTTATTATTTGTTTTTTTTATCGACAGTATAGTGTATCTAAATAATACTTTTATTTAAAAAAAATAGTTAATGCTTCATTTACAATATTAAAAAAATAACTTAAAATTAATAAAAAAAACAATCTATAACAATTCGACACATTAAAACAAAAATACACGTCAACAAAACATTAAAAATAACACATAAATAAGAAAGTACATCAAATCAAAATAATTATAATAATATAAAAAATTAAAAAGCAAATACATAGTTAATCACACGACACTGCCTACACCTCACCGTAGCAAGTTGACATTGATACAAAAATAATAGTACAGTACAAATTCGATACTTCATCAACTTTGCAATTAACCTACTTTTATAGCTCAACAGACTGGAAAATTTATTTATTTAACACTTTTATTGCAAATGAAATCTGGAGAGTTGATTACCAGGTGGCAAGCTCTTCCAACCAACCAGATAAAAGTAAATGAAGCAAGTTACAAGGCACAAGCAAGTAAGCAAGTCGCATAAAACATTCAAATGACTATCCATCCCCACGAAATCCATGAATACTCGTATATACGTGAACATACAAACCCAACAAAGAGGGATAATCACCCGAACATTCATTTTCATATAAAGTGAGATATCATCAATCAAAGGAAAAGGAAGGGATGGTGGAGAGGAAAGGAAAAAATCAGGAATGAAACACGTTATATTACTGACTAGAAATTAAGAATTTTTTCAGTTGCTTAAAGGATGCCAAGGACGGAGCGAAACTAACATTGGTGTGTAACTGGTTCCAGAGTCTTACTGCATGGATAATAAAGGACGACATAAAAAATAAGAGTGGTGAACCGAAAACGCCAATAAACGATCTGTTAGAGCATAGCGCTAGTTCATAATCAGAAAGACACTGAAAATTTTCGGCGAGATAAGAGGGGGCGGCGGGGCAGTTAAGGATATTATACAATAGCGACAGTATGTGAAGTTGGCGTCTATTTCTAACGTTCAACCAGTTCAGTGCCTTCAAGTATGAAATGGTATGATCGTACTTTGTTAGGTTAAAAATAAATCTTAGAAAAACATTTTGAAGATCGGCAATCAAATATATCGGCAATCTCAGCGAATTTATTCCCCAAACGTTGCATTCTATATAAAAGGTAAATTTATTAGTAATTAAAGGTACTTTTTTTACATTAAAATAAGCCCCTATAACGAGTATGCACTGAAGGAACTCTTATACATAAATTCAGGACAATTTAATTGAGAATTAATTATTTTACATAATTTGCGATGATGTTACCTAATTTACGATGATATCAGTATTTTCCGAAAGAATCTTTATAAATCTAGCCATGCTGCATTTCCTTTGATAGAAAATTCTCGGCTCGTATATTGACACAAGAAACGTAATTTCTTTTTACTCTTCTCTCAGATCTCTTTACCACACCCTCCATACTTTTATTGGTGGATAAAAAATACCCAAAGAATTGAATTCCAGTAAATCCTCAAAATATTTTTCTCTTTAGAAATCTTTACAGTATGTGATGAAATTTCGGGTATGATATTAAAAACGGCCTCCGTTGACTAGTTTGTAAGACACATATTTTCTAATCCCAAGGCTGCAAGTTTGAATTCAGTGAAAAACCATATTTTTTAAAAAATGATTTTATTTATTTTGTTATTTATTTTACACATGAAACAAATATACATCATTTGTGAAGAAATAACAGGTAATTTAATTTGGACACACAATTTTAAGGACAAAAAACCTTCTCAGAGTGGCAGAAATGAAAACCCTACGCTCCATCGCAGGTAGAACTTTTAGAGATCAAATCAGAAATGAGACGATAAGGTCTGTCTGTGGTGTTGAAGACATAGTGAGGTGGGGAAGAAACAGCAGGCACTTGTGGAGGGATCATGTGGACCGCATGGAGGATATAAAACTGGCAATAAAACCCTAACAGCAGGAGATTACCAGGAAGGCCGCTGAAAAGGTGGAAGGACAGCTGGACTTCATCATCCCAGGACAGCCCACCGTCACAAACAGGTCATACGACCTAAACCAAAAGGAGGAAGAAGAATTTTAATGGATCTGCGTTTGTTGCCTTTCATTTGTCGTGTCCCCAGTAAACTAGGATTTTGCCTGTATCTCACTGAGGACATGTAGCATGAAGAAATAAATTGATACTTCTTTCCGATTTTTGAATTTATAAAACCCCGTTGCACATTCTCGTCAACCTGACAAACAGTGACACTCAATTACACATGTATACATCACGCGAAATCAAACTCCTCGCACTTCATCACTCCAGACAGACCAAAAACATTCATCCCACAATGTATCATAAAAGTAAAAAAACAAAAATATAAGTATAAAACAATAAAAAGACACCACAATCAAGATCTCATACAAACCTTTTCCACAAGCAATTCCTCTTGCAAGCCCAAGTACTCAAACCCCTGTCGCAATAACATCAACGCTCCGATCGACTGCCTAAATTGTTGATTCAAGAGTGATTTTCACTTAAGGCCTCTTAACATCTTCCTTAGAAGAGATTGTCATGTGACAATAAGCCTACCACGTGTAGTACTCCATATAACGATAATGTATTTCACTGTGCTGTTGTTATTATATAAATTGTTTTATTAACAATTTATAGCATATAAACAAGATCATTATTGCCATGTTCGTACTATTCTTTCAGGATGATGATGTTACCTAATTTGCGATGTTCGTACTATTATTTGAAGTGCATGGTCTTGCGTTAATGTACTGAACTTCCGTGCGGAAGGTCGTCGGTTCGAATCCCGCGTTATGCTACTTCCTTCGAATGACACAGGCATTTGTTCCGCCTAGTATTCGGGGTGGCCATGACTTCGATCACATCTATTCTTTTAAAAAAATGGGACAAAATATGCCGGTGTGCTCCGATCGCCTCACTTTTGATGTGCTATCAGATTCAGTACACCGGTGTGGTCGGTGAATTTGCTGGTGTGCAGCAGTTCTCTCACTTAAATTGAATTGACTTTGAAATGGCTAAGGGATCCTCGACTATGAGGCCTAGCAACGACGGTGACTAATCTCCGAAATAGTTTTCTTCATTCTTTGAAATGGTGCGAACTCTTGTAGTGGTAAAAATTGCTTTCTTATGGAAATTTTAAAAAAAATGTGCCCAACGCACCTGATATTTTATTCGTTAAGGGATTATTTTTTTTTCAACGTTTCGGATCCAACGCTGAGACTGCACTCAAAAGGATGCTCAGTATTCAGGCTCGTAAGATGGGTTAATATAATTTGAGCGCATGCTTCCCTCATAATATATTTCTCCTAGTACACCTTACATTTTATTAACTTTTTATTTTACACTATTAAATCCTCAAATCGGCGACAGTGATCTAGCGGGTAACATTCACGCTAAGCTTAAGTGCGCCTCAAGTTCGATTTCTTTCGGATTCCTTGCTGAAGTGCAACAACTTACACGCTTTAACACAATATTCATCCATTCTAAAGAGGGCTGACATGCATACTCAATCACGAAGAATGGTCTTTATATTCAATCCTGATTAATTGAATTAATAAATTAATTCGACGACTTTCGTAACTTAGTTGGTAAGATGTCTGTCTTCCGACCCGGAGGTTGCGGGTTCGATTCTCGCTGGAACCAAACAAAAAAAAGTTTTTCTGTCTACTTCCACTTAAGGCCACATAAACACGTTTCTACGTGTACTTTATACAAAGAAAGTGATATACATTATTCGCTCGGGCGCTGTTATAGCTGATAGATGGGATTTGTTCAATAATTGTGAATGCCCATAACAAGGATCAAAACGTTTCTTTCAATTAATTGGTTTACAACAAATTAGAAAGCAGTGCTTGCATTTGGAGCCAGCAGAGGGCAGCTAATATAAGTTCTCATACAATAGATCGTGTAAACACCTTCACTTACTGGGATCCATAGAGTGACAAGTGTTAATGATGCATCTATCGAGATTAAACGTCGAATATTCATGGCAAATAGGTGCTTCTTTGGTCTGAGAAGACACCTTATATCTCGGTTGTTGTCCAGAAAAACAAAACTTACTATTTACAAGACTCTGTTACGACCTGTCCTCACATATGGGTCTGAATGCTGGGTATTGAGTAAGAAGGACGAATCTTCCCTTCTAATATTTTAAAGGAAAATACTCTGAAAAATATTCGGACCCATACAGGAAAATGGATCTTGGAGAGTGAGATATAATGAGGAGTTATACAGCATGTACAAAGAGCCCAACATTATAAAATACATCAAAATTGGGAGGCTACGTTGGGCGGGGCATGTAGCAAGAATGGGAGAAGAGAGAATGCCTAACAAGGTACTCTTTTCCAAGCCCCAAGGAAGACGTAGCGTGGGTAGACCAAAGCTCAGGTGGATGGATGGGGTGCAGAGTGATACAAGCGTGATTGGCATCAGGGGCTGGAGGAATGCATCCCAGGATAGGAGGGGATGGCGACGACTGCTGGAGGAGGCCGGGGCTCACAATGGGCTGTAGTGCCATTGATTGATTGATTTTGAGAGGGCAGAAAACTAGCACGTGATGGAAAAGGTGCTGAAAATGTATCTGCGATATATCTATATGAGTGACTTTGATAGCTATCAATGGCTTTATTTCACTCAGTTTCTACTGGGTATGCTTGAATATAATTTCTCGAGCGTATGACAGAATATTTGGATCCTGATATACGAAGTCAGGCTCATTCGAGAAGACGAAAATCGTTCAGCATTATTAAAAGAGTTTAACATTAAATATTTCTAACAATTACACTAGACTTCACCGACAGAAATTGTTCTCAATCACTCACGCAAGAACGGATCTCCGAACCACTGTAACTATTGGAAATGTGTTTATCTCTTGTGAACAGGACTGTCTCAAATATAAACGTATTTCATATCACATTGTCAAAACTAAAGAAAAAATTCTTCTTAGGCATCAATTTATTTAGGTAAATGGGAAACATATAGTAATATTTAATTTATTTAAGATTGTTTTTTTTATACGAGTATGTATTTAGAAATATACAATTTAAATTAATAAAAATTCTAATATATTTGGGATAAGGCTGTATTGTATTACACTTTCGTGATACATATTGTAGTACAACCTGGCGGACTTGTTGCCATGTGACGATCTCTTCAAATCAACCAGAAAGATTTTTTTGTTTGGTTTTTAGACAAACGACCTCCATGGCCGGGTGGTAAGACGTTTGTGTACCGATCCCGCGGTTGCGGAATCGATCCCTGCTGCAACCCAGATTTAAAAAAAATGGGATTCCAGTCTGGTTTTCTTTTAGAGCCCATCAAAACATCTTTATGGTTGGTTCGTATTGGGAATAAAATAAATATATTACCCATGACAAGTATTACAGAGGGCAACATACTAATTGAGAGATTTGGTTACTTATCTTTGATGCCACCGAATATTAATATGTATATAAGCTAATTTATAATATACACATCATTTATTGGCCTTCCCAGTTCGCCGCTTTTTTTTTTAGGTCGTCCTTAACTGTCCATGCAGTGAGACTCTGGAACCAGTTAGAAACCAATGTTAAACTCGCTCCGTCCTTGGCATGCTTTAAGAAGCGACTGAGAAAACTGTTAATTTCTAGTCAATAATATAACGTGTTTCATTCCTGATTTTTCTTTCCTCTCCACCATCTCTTTCTTTTCCTTTAATTGATGATATCTCACTTTTACTTTTATTATGTATATGTTCTTAAATTTCATAAAGATGAATAATCATTCGAATATTTTTTGTTACTTATTTTATTTACTTTTGTCTGGTTTGTTGGAAAATATTACCGCCTGGCAATAAGCCCGCCAGACTGTTGGATGATATTACCGCCTGACAATAAGCCCGCCAAATTGCTGGAAGATTTTACCGCCTAGCAATAAGCCCGCCAGATTGTTGGAAGATATTACCGCCTGGCAATAAGCCCGCCAGATTGTTGGAAGATATTACCGCCTGACAATAAGCCCGCCAGATTGCTGGAAGATTTTACCGCCTGGCAATAAGCCCGCCAGATTGTTGAAAGATATTACCGCCTAGCAATAAACCCGCCAGATTGTTGAAAGATTTTATCGCCTGGCAATGAGCCCGCCAGATTGTTTTTACAATAAATAAATAATATTCAATATAAAGAAAAGCCAGAATTAAATATTTTTTTTAAATCCGGGATTTTCGATAATCGAAACTCCCACCTCTAGGTCAGAAGACAGACGTCTTACCAAATAGCCACGGAGGTCGTCAAATTACGCTGTATCACACGATATGATACGATAGGCGATATCGCGTGATCGAGGATGATTATAATCAGCCGTCTTGTGAATGGAAGATGCTTGTGCGTGCATTAGTTGAAAGTGTATAAACTGTTGCGCTTCAGCAATAACACACTCTTGACATATCAAACCAAAAGGTATGTAAGGAGATCGATATACTAAGACGATTGGAAGATTTAATATGCAATAGCCTTTCATTATAGTTCAGAAAATCTAGGATGGGTCATGTGGCGTTTTAAACGTCATGTCTCAAAGGGATTTTTTTTTTACAAATCGAATAGTTTTTTTATAAATCGAAAAATGGTTTTTCCCTAAACTGACGTTTTAATTCCTAATTTTCATTATACTGACTTTCTTATATATTATATGATTTGTATCTATCTTTAAATAGGCAAAGATCCACAATCAATTAATACTAATTACGAACATTTAATTTTAGGTATAAAAAAATCGAAGATCCAATTATCGTATACCCCATCCCTAGCCAATGCAGACTAACGTAGTGACTTTTGACAAACGTCACCAAATATTATTTGATTTTAACAAACTGCCACATTTTTGCTAATTTGTAACAAGATGTATTAATTTGTCATTATTGTTAGATTTACGTAATGTATTGACCTAAATAACTTGCTATTTATTAGAATCGAAGCTTATATTAAATTTGATAAAATAATTAAAATTACTGAACGTCGTTACAAGGTTGTATTGGGGCAAATTTGTGAGCTGTCACAGGACCCGTCCTAGAATTTCCGAAGTATACGCATTTTTTTATTTCTATAGCACTATTTTAGTAGTTCTTTTTATGACGATATAAAAAATATGGTTTGCAACACATACGCTTCAAGAAAGCATTGTATTATAATTCCGTTATATATATATGGTACAATTATGTTGTTTATAGTTAAGGCATTAACGTTGTGGAGGTTTAAAGACATTGTAATTTATTTTTATCCAACACTGTTTATTCCACTTTTTTGTGACGGTATAACCCTACCGGTTTCAAGGCTTTCATCTCATCTTCAGGGGAGCACAAACAAGACTAAATGCTGTTCGAACTGGTACCGATATACACGCTTCAACGGTTGGGGGCTGAGGAGTGAGGGAGGCATGGGACGATTTCGGCCAAGAGCGGAGAGATTTTTGGGATATAGCTGTTCAACAGATGTTCGGATCGCTGTACTGACTTAGAAATGTCTAGGGCCTCTAATCTGTCCAATTTATTTCCGTTACTACTGATATGTAAGAATTTGGCATCATCGATAGAAAAAGTATTGTTTTCACGGTGACAATGATTAGCCATTTCAGAATAAATTAGAGGATTTGTTAAGGCGGATTTATGTTCACGAAATCTCTTATCAAAAGATCTTCCTGTCTTTCCTTTATATAAATTATCAGTCAGCACATAAAAGTTTATACACACCACTGTTGCTAAGTATTCCATTTTTGCCTTTCCCATTAAATAAGAGTTTCCAGAGATTAAAATTAGTGTAAAAAGCTGGCTTTATGTGACTTAGAATATTTTTGGTTATTTCGTATGATATGTTTTTTTTATAAATAGGACTTTGCTCAATTTATAGGTATGCTTATAGGTGTCGTTAAACATATAATTATACCGTTCGAACAGCATTTAGTCTTGTTTGTGCTCCCCTGAAGATGAGGTGAAAGCCTTCAAACCGGTAGGGTTATACCGTCACAAAAAAGTGGAATAAACAGTATTTGATAAAAAATAAATAACAAAATGGTACAATCTGGTTAGTTTATTTGGAATCTGGAAAGATGTTAAAAGGCATTTTGAGAAAAAACTAGACTAACTGCTTCTTACTAAATGTGTAAAATACTTGTATATCGTTTAAAAACGTCCAAACGACAGTTTGAATCTCAAAATAAACATTTATCTTTGAACAAGTTCAGATTTCCCTCATACAAACATAAATACCCTCCAAGGATCATTCGACTTCTCCCATAGTAACCTAAGATTTAGGTAAAACGACCAATTCTAATAACTATACGACCTGATCGAGTTTTAAAGATTTCTCGAAGGGTTTTATAGTATTTTTAAAAGTTGGAAAAGGCAATTCTGCAGATCTTTTAAGAAAGTAAAATAACGTGAATATAAATTCGCATCCGTTAACATTAAATTTAGGTTTTGTCTATGGAATGTAATGTGTGTGTGTGTATTGTTCTTATGATGAAAAAAGGAGAATCGAAGTGTTTCGACGATGCAGAAAGAATGAATGATGAAATACTTTGAAAAATAGATTGAAAAGATTTAAAAAAATTAATAAACGTAAAATGAAAATGTTTGAAAATAATATGTCACGACCAAATTAATTAAATTCTGGAAGAAGTAAAAAGCATTTACATTATAATAAGCGAGTGTACGGGACGAGGTGTATGATATGTGTGACAGGAAAGGATAAATTAGAAATCTGTTCTCTCTGACTACCCTTATAGAAACATGACTTAATGATTTAATTTAAGTGTATTAACGGTACAATGTACCTTACAACAATAATAATATCAATAAAATGGCCAGTAGTAAGGGCTCTGCACATTAAAAAGGACAGACTATATAATATAAAAAAAATAAAACACAATTTTAAACAACGAAAACAAAAAATATTTGAAAGAAATAGCCGCATACTACCGTAAAAAACCACATGTCACTAAGACAATATGAGGCAGTCCAAAGGCGTACAGCCCGCACTGCGACACACCAGGCGTCACTCTTGACATGACAATACAAATCCAAATAAACAAAAAATAAAATACCCCAAGTACAATAAAACGCGTAAACCGTCCCCAAAACATTCAGTGTCTCAAGAGGTCATATATAAAATTCAAAAAAGCTCAACAACAAAAAAAGAAAAAATATAGACCTGTGGCGACTATATGCGCGGTCACTGAACCCACGAGACAACCTTTGCCCACCTTAACAATGCGAGACAAACAATGCCAAAGTCCACGCGGTCGGTCATTCAACTCACTACCAGTGAAGACTGCAATCCATGAGGAAAGGAGAGAGCAACACATCTTTCGCGATGTCTCTCAAAACAAAAGGATACCTACGCATCGATAATAAACATATTGTAAGCGCAAAGACGAGACAGCGATATATCTCGTACGCATTCCCGCACACGTTCAAAATATTATAAATACCGACGTTGGTCAATAAAATTCCTCTTTGCATATTCCGATTTCGACAAGTTTTTATTTATCAACAATCATCCTCATCATCTCTCCTTTAAGGAACAATCGTTCCTAAAGACATAAAAGACATAATTGATAAACAAAATATAAGGGGCACATGCAACTTAACAAATATCTTTCAGAACGGGGTTAAAAATTCAAAAAATACATTAAAAAAACTACATTAGTCGATTAAAAGACAATTCATAAAAGTCCTTCAAAAGTCCTCGAAAGTTGATGATGCTGGTAATATCACACGCTTGCTTCATGAAAGTTGATAATGCTGGTAATGTCAGTCACGCGCTTGATTTATGAAAATAGAATAGAAGAAAATAGAATATCATCTATTCTTATTTCAAAGAAAAAAATAATGAACAATTCGAAACGTGAGTGGGTTGTAAACTTTTGCAAATTGTAATATTCCTGCCGGCGGATTTGCGAACCCACCCATGGAATTCCTGATGATATCGGGATGAGAAAATGAAAATATAAAAACACCGTATTGTTTTGTTTTGTTCTGGGAATAACAAACATGTTTAAAAAATGTTGACATGTTTTTAAAAGCCTTGTTTTTTTTTGTTAAAAAAATTAACCAGGATTTATCAATATCTGATTTGTTCCCCTAAAAAGGTTTGAAAAATTGACTTGTCGCTAAGACATGAAAATTAAGTTGACGTGGTTTTAAAGGGTATTTGATTTTATTGTCTTATTATGTATTTGTGGAAATTTCTTCCAATCAAACATATGTATGTTTAAGAAGAATGAAGTAAATACCAGACTAAAACCAGTAGCTTTTTTTAAAGATACTAACTGAATTGAACCTGCAACCCTCGACTTGGAAAACTGGCGACTTATCAATGAGGGAATCAAATATGGAAGTCAAAGAGTGTCATACAAATAAATATGAATTTTACCAATGGTACGCAGCGAAAAATTATAAGATATATTGCGCGTTTGTAGACTTGAAAAAATATATGACCGCGTGATAAGAGCATTCCATGGAAAAATATTAAACGAATATGGTGTTGAATATAAATTAATACGAGATATTGTGTTATACTTGTAATATGCCGAATATTGAGCATGTTTTAGAGTGAAGTGGTTTAATATTTCGAAAGGGGTAAAGCAAGCATGAGTTATAATGTATGTGAGCAAAACGTGGACGTGAAAAAAACTAGTAAGTACTGAATAAATGTTGTAGAAATGAGTGCACTGAGAAAATTATATAGAGCGATAATTTATGATGTAAGAAGGAATTAAGTGATTAGGGGTGAATAAAAACTTAAGGCTGATGTGTCGAGTAAGATGAAGAAGATCACTTTTTTGCATTTATGACGAATGAATGAAGAAAGACTAACAAGACAAATATATTATACAAATGTAAGTGGAAGGCGGAGTAGAGGAAGATCAAGGAAAGTATGGTTAGATCAAACAAATGATATTTTGAATGAATGAAACTTAAAAGTATATGGATATAGAACAGGTGAAATACTCGTATGTGTGACGAGATAGGAATAGAAGAGGTGAAATACTCGTATGTGTGACGAGATAGGAATAGAAGAGGGGAAATACTCGTATGTGTGACGAGATAGGAATAGAAGAGGTGAAATACTCGTATGTGTGACGAGATAGGAATAGAAGAGGTGAAATATTCGTATGTGTGACGATATAGGAATAGAAGAGGGGAAATACTCGTATGTGTGACGAGATAGAAATAGAAGAGGTGAAATACTCGTATGTGTGACGAGATAGGAATAGAAGAGGTGAAATACTCGTTTGTGTGACGAGATAGGAATAGAAGAGGTGAAATATTCGTATGTGTGACGATATAGGAATAGAAGAGGGGAAATACTCGTATGTGTGACGAGATAGAAATAGAAGAGGTGAAATACTCGTATGTGTGACGATATAGGAATAGGAGAGGTGAAATACTCGTATGTGTGACGATATAGGAATAGAAGAGGTGAACTACTCGTATGTGTGACGAGATAAGAATAGAAGAGGTGAAATACTCGTATGTGTGACGAGATAGGAATAGAAGAGGTGAAATACTCGTATGTGTGACGATATAGGAATAGAAGAGGGGAAATACTCGTATGTGTGACGAGATCGGAGTAGAAGAGGTGAAATACTCGTATGTGTGACGAGATAGGAGTAGAAGAGGTGAAATACTCGTATGTGTGACGAGATAGGAATAGAAGAGGGGAAATACTCGTATGTGTGACGAGATAGGAATAGAAGAGGTGAAATACTCGTATGTGTGACGAGATAGGAATAGAAGAGGTGAAATACTCGTATGTGTGACGATATAGGAATAGAAGAGGGGAAATACTCGTATGTGTGACGAGATAGGAGTAGAAGAGGTGAAATACTCGTATGTGTGATGAGATAGGAGTAGAAGAGGTGAAATACTCGTATGTGTGACGAGATAGGAATAGAAGAGGTGAAATACTCGTATGTGTGACGAGATAGGAATAGAAGAGGGGAAATACTCGTATGTGTGACGAGATAGGAGTAGAAGAGGTGAAATACTCGTATGTGTGACGAGATAGGAATAGAAGAGGGGAAATACTCGTATGTGTGACGAGATAGGAATAGAAGAGGTGAAATACTCGTATGTGTGACGAGATAGGAATAGAAGAGGTGAAATACTCGTATGTGTGACGATATAGGAATAGAAGAGGGGAAATACTCGTATGTGTGACGAGATAGGAATAGAAGAGGTGAAATACTCGTATGTGTGACGAGATAGGAATAGAAGAGGTGAAATACTCGTATGTGTGACGATATAGGAATAGAAGAGGGGAAATACTCGTATGTGTGACGAGATAGGAGTAGAAGAGGTGAAATACTCGTATGTGTGATGAGATAGGAGTAGAAGACGTAAAATACTCGTATGTGTTACGAGATAGAAATAGAAGAGGTGAAATACTCGTACGTGTGACGAGATAGGAATAGATAGATATTTTTTATTAAAATTTATCAGACCTTCTAGTCATTTTTCAAGTAATCAATTTATGGTGACAGCATTAATATCAATCAACTGTTGTATTTTTGGTGAATATTTGCAAAATTAAGGAAACCACAAAGCTTTCCTTGTCATGTGGTTTAGTTAGGAAGTATTTCACTTCACTTTTGATGAATAAAGCATTAAGATTTCGTGTATATGGTAAATATCTAGGATATATTCCTCCTTTTACTATTTCCCCCCTAGCCTGAAGGACGTGGTGCAGGTTGTATATTTACTTGTTTAGATTAGCCCTCGGGTCTACTCGTATATTGTAAATCTCAAATAGGTAAACATACTCGTATATCGCACCTCTAATACAAGACTGTTTCAAGTCGAAATGGCAGCATTGAGATAATTGAATTTTACATTGAATTTCTTAGTTTCAATTCTGTCCCTTTATTCTCATTTTTTCATTTTAATAACACTTTATTGTTAAAACAATCAGGTGAACTCAATGTCAGGTGGCAGTCTCTTTCAACAAATTAGACAAAAGGAAATAAAGCAAATTACATGATCACAGAAAAACATTCAAATGACTACCCATGCCCAAGAAATTCATAAATATCATGTATACGCGAGTGTACGCTCACAAACCCCACAAAGACGAACAATCACCCGAATATATTCATTTTCGTACAAAGTGAGATATCGTCAATCAAAAGTAAAGAAAGGGATGGTGGAGAGGAAAGAAAAATCAAGAGTTTAACACGTTACATTACTAACTAGAAATTAAGAGTTTTTTCAGTCGCTTTTTATAGCATCCCATATATCTCCCTGTTGTATTTTTTAAGTTAACAAGATCCACCGGCAGATAACATTTTGTGGTACTGTGACAAAAATCGAGTCAATGACTTAACACTTGCCACCCTGTGATGGATAGCGAGTGACCGTGACTTATATTTTATTTGATTATTCGACGTTTTAATACATAATAAAATGATTTGTATAGCTAATTACAAAAAATAACCTGGTAGACTTTGCATAATTTTAATTTAAAACATACATTTTTCACTGGACGCTTAGCGTCCAGCACCGTGGCTGGCGGAATATTTTAGCACAGTAAGGCAAGTGTTAAGAACGGATCTTTTTTCCGACTTACTTCAGTCAAAACATCTTCGAACCGATTGACTTTTCCAATCTAGTGGTGTTAAAAGATAGTTTTACTGTATTCGAAGTTTTCTGCGAAATTACTGTGCAACTTCCTGGACTGTTTGAACTCCAGGTCTTTAGCCGCAAGTATTGACTGCGCTGCGAGTGTTTTTGCTTCTGTAATATCGTACCTTAAGTCCATCGTCACTACTATTTTTGCACTCTCAGTTGTACCACAATCGGAGTAGAAGTTCCTTCTTCATCACTACGTGACGTCGCGATCATAAAAAAATGATCTTCTAGTATAAATCGCGCTGAATGGATATTAATTTTGTCCCCGATAAAAGCGTGGATGGTAGTGGGGTCGAACTGAACTAAAACAAATTGAAAGCCTCAATAAGGTTCTTCGATTATTTTTACTTTAAATATTTCCTTCTTTTTAACCATATTGTTTTGATTTATTCTACCACGTCTTCCACTCAAATCTAATCTTACAAGATTTTATTCCACAACGACACAGCTAAAACTTTTAATTTGTAACATCATGCATAACAACACTACGGACAATCAGTATGGACATTGTATGGGCTTTCACAGGACTCTGACTGTACGGCACCGGTACAAAGACTGTAAAATAGGTGGATAACTGCCGCTCAATACTCGGATATTTCGGTTTACTTCTTGCTTTTTCAGTGAAAAATAGCAGGGTGAAGAGATTCCTCATTAGCAGGTAGAAGTTTATCGTAAATAAAACACAGAAGACGTTCCAGAAACTAAGAATGTGTTTTGCTCATTTTTCGTCCCTTATGTGCAGCCCATCGCTCATCATAAGTTCCTTTATTCGCCCGTGTATGCCGTCATGGCTTACTAGATACTTGCTAGATACCATGTATACCGCGCGCTCTCTGCATGCATGGGCTGTTCGATTATTTATAATAATTATAGCGAAAGCCACACATAAGGAGCATTACATTACAATAGGTACAAAGATTACATTTTTTACAAATATCAACTCTACAATATTTACAAAGCAATCACACAAATAAAATCATATATTTTAGGTGACGCATACGTCCGATATACTAACTATTTTCAAGATTAAATTGAATTAGTTGTTCTTGCCGGGATGAGTTGAGTACGTCACATAAGTTTGTTTTTTTTATTGTGTTTAGTTCATCTTAACCTAGTTTTCTTCTATAGTATAACAATATAATTTTTATTTTTATTGGTTTGTTTTCTTTTGTATCAAAAAGGCAATTTAACCATTTAAATAAATCAATCAATAAATCCTTTTTTTACTGATACTCTTTCAAAGTTTATTGTGTAGATTTTTTTCGCCAATTGGTTGAAAACCATTATATCAAAAATTTATTTTTTAAACCATCCTTATTCTCATCTTAAATACAGACTTAAACCAGCCTTATACTTATCTTAAATACAGACTTAAACCAGCCTTATTCTTATCTTAAATACAGACTTAAACCAGCCTTATTCTTATCTTAAATACAGACTTAAACCAGTCTTATTCTTATTTTAAATACAGACTTAAACCAGCCTTATTCTTATCTTAAATACAGACTTAAACCAGCCTTATTCTTATCTTAAATACAGACTTAAACTAGCCTTTATTCAGAAGAACCAAAATCTGTTTTGTTAAGTATCTGGTATTCTCCATGGCACTGTATGGAGTGGAAACATGGATGACGTAAAAGAAGGAAACTAATAAAAATAATAGATTCCTTCGAGACGTGGGGCTGAAAGCGGATGCTCCGTATCCCATGGACCGCAAGGTGCACCAACGTATCTATCATTCAAGAATTGGAGATAACCGAACGACTTGACAACATACAGAAAAATAATCATAACATACTTTGGGCATGTTGCTAAGAACAAATAATGGAAGTCTGGAGAAACTGGTGATCGCGGGGACAGTTGAGGAAAGGCTAACAAGAGGAAGGTGTCTCATGAGATAGACAGACCGAATAAAGGAGTCAATAAGATCTTCTTTAAGCGGTGTATTAAACGTGAGTCAGGGCCGGGAGATATGGATACAGGTGGTGCGCCAAATTCGAGAAAGAGCACAACAACACTCAACATTTAGCCCGCGATGGACAATACAAATAATTCAGATCTGCTAAATAATACGCATGTTATTTTACGATAAAATCGAGTTATAACAACCTTACACTCAAGTTGCGTTATGTTCTGAGATACCAATATGAATTATATTAAACAAGGTTTGTTGATAAAACATTCTATTGGGTTGCCCAAAAAGTTCGTTCGTTTGTTTTTTGTCGTTAGATGGCATTAGTAGCATTTTGTTTTTAATATGGAATCCAGCTATACTAAGATAAGTGTCACTACATCAAAATCCATATGCAATTATATGAGTCAATATAGAAAAATAATAATGACGATTTTAAACAATTTAAAAATTCAAGTGATTAAACTTAAAAAATTTAACAATCTACTCGTATAAGAGGAAAAGTTCCTCAAAGAACGAAGAAATTCAACATTTACTAGGCGCGGCAAAGATATGGCGTTCAATTAATCAAACGCGTCCCGTAAAGGACTATTGAAAACACGTGACCTATAGGAGTCGGTAAATAGCCCGCGGGCCAAATCCGGCCTGCCACCTCTTTATGTACGGCCCACGAGTTTAACCCTTCCTGCCCTGTGATGTGTAACTAGTACACATTGCTTCTAAATACTTTAATATCTCTATAAATATAATAAATACTGGGTTCAGATTTTAGGTATTCCTCCGTAATACATTTACGCATTGAATGAAAAAATAATATTAATAATAATTAGCACTTATCGACCACATCAGATAGTGCTGGAGTGGCGCCCAAGACAGGGAAGAAGAAGTGTGGGCCGTCCTCAGACACGGTGGTCAGACTGCATTAGAAGAGTGGACGGGAGCAACTGGAAAGGACGTGCCCAGGAAAAAGAGGAATGAAGGAGGATAGGGGAGGCCTATGTTCAACTTTGGACGGAGACGGGCTGATGATGGTGATGATGACGATGGCCACATCTGGGATATTTTGTGAAAATCGGGAATAAATTCACCAATACAATCAAACGTGTACCAGTGTGTGACGTAGGTGAATTCATTCTAAAACACCGCTATGGGTGAGGAAGCGACACTATTCACGTCTCACTCTCCCTCTACTTCGGCATATGGGAACGCAAAAAATAGAATCTCAGTTCGCTCGCTTCTCTCGCTTACGTTGCTCTCGGGCATCCATTTGAGGTGGTCTCTTCCCCCGTTTTGTGAACGTCGGTCGATGTTTTTTTCATGTTTTCAGCAATTAAATTTCAATTATTATCACTTTTGACTTCAAATTTAATTAATTAAGCGATTGGCTATGAATATTCTTATTTTTCCGATTTTAAATAAATCATTTTTACATGTGTATTGAATACACAGCACCGGAACGCGCGGATTTTTTTAGCACAGGAAGGTAAAGGTTAAAATGGATTTAACAATTTCAAATTCTTGAAAATTTTAAAGAACGCCCTTTAACAGAATGGCCGACTGTTAAGTTGGGGAGTTGCGATTTTCGACTGAATGTGGCCTTATAGGTTTGCATTCGATGGCATCTGCTGTGACGCCACGCAGTTATAATTCGCTAACGTTTCCAGTGCCACGTGTATCGCTGTTCTGCTACATTTTACTCTCATTTTATTGCACGTGATGATTATAAATAAATCTAGATTGTTTTAAAAAAATATTATCCGTGCATATTAATCATGTCACTGGTATTTATGTAGGCCTTCTTACATAAATAGCCTTGAATTTACCTCTTGGTCCACACAACCTAAAATATTTACTATTTGGCCCTTTACGAAAAATGTTTGCCGACCGATGATTTATTGTGTCATCATCAAAACTACACTCACAGCTGGGACTCTAATAGAAGCGTTTACTATTGACTAACCTCATTCCAAACGTCATATTCTAATTTTTATTTTTTAAATTTATTTTACAGATGACAAGAAATACACATAATTTGCAAAAAAAACAACAGGTAATTTAATTTGGACACACAATTTTAATGGAGCTGGGTTTGTTGCCTTTCATTTGTCGTGTCCCCAGTAAACTAGGTTTTTGCCTGTATCTCACTGAGGAAATAACTTGATCATACTTGAACATAATTGAATGGTGACATTTGGCATTGGCGTGCTTTCTAGATTTTTTTGTCAAAATAGCAGATTTTTGTGTTAATTTTAACATTGAATCAGGAAAACGATAAGCTACATTTTCGACATATAATATTTCTCTACTTCAAAAATGAAAAAAAAAACACACTTCAAACGCAAAATTATTTTTTACTGTATATAGTGATGTGACTAAGCGAACGTGTCAAAAGTGGTTTGCGAAATTTCGTTGTGGAGATTTCTCTCTGGACGATGCTTTGAGGTTGATTGTGAATAAATTAACACAGTGCTTGAAAATACGTAATACAACGCTGAGGATAGCTGAGTTACTGAAAATTTCCAAATCAAGTATTGAAAATCACTAACGGTAAGTCAAGCGAAAAAATCTACTGGATAGAATTTACGTGTGTGCTTCGTTTATCAAACGTAATTAAAAAATCCTTTTTGAAACAAATTACTATGGGCGGTGAAAATTTTATACTATACCACAGTGTGAAACGCAAGAGGTCGTAAGAGCAACAAGATATACTATAGCAAAGGGCCATATTTATCCAATGAACGTGATGCTGTGTATATGGTGAAATTAAAAGGGATCCATTATATTATTATGAGCTTCTTCCGGAGAACGAAATGATCGATTCGGACAAGTACTCCTTGCAATTAGACAAATTGAAGACAGCGATTGATGGGAAACATTTCAAATCAGTGAACATAAAACAGATAATTTTCCATCGGACAACGCTAGACCACATGTTTCTATGATGATCCATCAAAAATTGTTTTAACTTGTATGGAATGTTTAGACTCATTCACTGTATTCCCAAGATATATCAATTCTGATTCCCATTTATTACGTTCTTTACAGAATTATCTTAATGAAAAAAATATTTTATCCCTGGAGAACTGAAAAAGTTACCTAGATTAATGATTTGCTCAAAAATAAAAAAAAGGTTCTAGGAGGATGAAATTGGGATGTTAGAAGGTAGTAGAATTATGTTCCACCGGTTATTCCCTATCTGTTTTTTTTTCACATTCAGTAACTGATCTTATAAATAAAATTAAACATGATATTTGGCACCGATGGGCGTTGGATTGGAATATAACTGGTGTAAATAAGGGCTTTAGAAATAAATCGATACAATATTCTATCCATTTGAAACCACGGTTTAATATAATATTATTTAATAAGAATGAACAAGATGGAAGTGTCTGTCATTTGTTGTTTGTGGACGGGCCACTGCGTGGTGGCTAGTCACCTTTACAGAATAGGTATTAGGGAGAATCCTGGCTGCGAGTGTAGTCTGGATGATATAACTACAGACCATGTATTGATTTTCTTTTGTCCTTTGCGAGACAGATTTGATTTATTAAAAGCCATATCTGCATTGCGTCCAATGAATGTTGCGTTTTTTCTTTCTTCGTGGAACTTTTCCACTTAAAGATCGATTGTTAATTTTTATTAAGATTTATCAGTTGAAACTTTTAACTGTCAAGAATTTATTGTTATTTTTTAAATTAGTTTTATTATATATTATTTTCAGTTAAGGCATTAACACTGCGGAGGCTAACAGACATTATAATTTGTTTATTCCACTTTTTTGTAACGGTATAACCCTACCGGTTTCAAGGCTTCACCTCATAATCAGGAGAGCATAAAGAAGAGTCTTGTTTGTGTTCCACTGTTGATGCGGTGAAAGCTTTGAAACCGGTAGGGTTATACCGTTACAAAAAGTGGAATTAAAAGTGTTTGATAAAACAAATTACAATAGTTTTATTATATTTACAAATACGAGTAAATAGTAGAGAATTTCATTTGGTGGCACAAATCATCCTAGCTTGGGTGAATTATATATAATATTATATGAAAAAATAATATATATTGTTTAATTAAGTTAATATTTATAATTAATTTTTATTTAAACTTTAAAAGCGGACGAACTTTTTAGCCAACCCTAATCAAACAGCTCGTACTGGGAATAAATTTACATCGAGATGCCGTATTTAGCGTGTTTCGCAATGTTATTTATTTAGATTAGGCAATAATTGTTAAATCGTCTCGGGTTAATAAAACTCTTCAGTTTCCCAGTAGAATAAGCAAACCAAAATAGTTCCACATAACTTTTCAGGTAGCGGGATCTCTTATATGGAACAGTCTCCTGGTGGTAAGACACTTGTCTGCCGATCTGGAGGTTGCGGGTTCGATCCCCGCTGGAACCCAGATTTTTTTAAATAGGATTTCAGTCTGGTTAACACTAAGGGGCCTATAAAAACACCTTTCTGGTTGGTTGGAAGAGATTGCTACGTGGCAATAAACTCGCAAGGTTAAAAAAAAAAAAGGTACATCTCTAAATTGGCATTGTTCTCGGTAGATTAGAAAAGCCACTTGTCCTCTGTACTACATATTTTATTATATTGTGTTACACTTTCGTTGTATACAGTACAACCTGTTGGACTTATTGCCATGTGGCAATATCTTCCAATTGACCAGAAAATTATTTAAAAGGCCTTTAGTGAAAACTAGACAGAAATCATTTAAAAAAAATTGGGTTCCAACGGGAATTGAACTTGCAACCTCCGAGCTGGGAGACCAGCATCTTACCAACTAGAGCACGGAGGTCGTCATCTTATATAAGTTTATAGGTTGAACTATGGAAGCGCTCTTGAGATGATCTGAATAATTAGGAAACAGCGCTTTGTCGAATTATCGTAGAAAAAAATATGACTATACTAAATGAAAACAATTATATTAAAGTTTAACTATAATACATTAATTATATGTCTCATCTCAATATCTGTTAATCCTCTGTTTGTATTCATATAATACATTAATTACATGTCTCATCTCAATATATGTTAATCCTCTGTTTGTATTCACATAATACATTAATTATATGTCTCATCTCAATATCTGTTAATCTTCTGTTTGTATTCATATAATACATTAATTATATGTCTCATCTCAATATATGTTAATCCTCTGTTTGTATTCATATAATACATTAATTATATGTCTCATCTCAATATCTGTTAATCCTCTGTTTGTATTCATATAATACATTAATTATATGTCTCATCTCAATATCTGTTAATCCTCTGTTTGTATTCATATAATACATTAATTATATGTCTCATCTCAATACCTGTTAATCCTCTGTTTGTATTCACATAATACATTAATAATATGTCTCATCTCAATATCTGTTAATCCTCTGTTTGTATTCATATAATACATTAATTATATGTCTCATCTCAATATCTGTTAATCCTCTGTTTGTATTCATATAATACATTAATTATATGTCTCATCTCAATATATGTTAAACCTCTGTTTGTATTCATATAATACATTAATTATATGTCTCATCTCAATATCTGTTAATCCTCTGTTTGTATTTATATAATACATGAATTATAAGTCTCATCTCAATATATGTTAATCCTCTATTTGTATTTATCATGGTAGTTATCTTGGGAATATAGTGTAGTAGTTTCCTTTGACCTACACCGCAGTAGCATGATAGCTCATTTGCTAAAGTGTACATTCTGCTGCCGATCTACACCTAAATTGAGAGAACCTGCACAGACAAGTCCGGCTGGCTGCCTCAACCCCATGATCTTCCATCAGTTCATCTAACCGCGTCTCCAAGGGAGCTGGTTAGCTCAATCTCGATACAGTACGACTATGTAGTGTTCACCTCGCACAGAGTTGATCATGAGAGACTAGAGACAGTAAGTCATAACTGGAGCATCACAATCATCAATTTTTAATAGCGTCGTCGTACACACTTTGAAAATAATCTGAAGAAAGGCCAGATACTTCCTTTGTGTAGTACTAGATCTCAATCAATGTATTTAGCAGTGAAGTTCGATCCGACGATCGCTCACATTGTTATAGGGGATAAAATTATTTACAATCTAGTGCGATCTTTACTGGAAGATCAAACACTTAGTGACAAAGAAGGGAATCCTCTTCGCCAACTCATCTCCGTGACCTAGTGGAGACATATACGACCTCCGTAGCCCAGTTAGTAAGACGCTTGTCTCACAACCCGGGGTTCGATTTTCGTTGGAATCCTAATTTTTTAAAAAGGATTCTACTCCGGTATACACTTGAGGTATCGTTAACATCTTTGTGGTTGGTTGGAATATTTTGCCACATGGTAATAAGCTAGTCAGATTGTATTGTATACATCATAGTTTAATACATCTTAGTGTGGTAGAAATAGTAGTGATGAATGCTTTAGATTCGACGTCACGAGAGAAGGAAAATGACTCGCAGCATAGAAAATATACGTTATGTCCAGTGTGTTATTGCGCGGCCATGTACCTCATTATGCCACATTTCTCATACAATTTGTTTAACATACTGTAATTAATCGTCATTTCCAAATTATCAAAATCTTCAATAATTTCCAGATCCGGTCCTCTGTGTAGTCTGGTCATCTCTAGACGTCCTTTGCTGTACAGCAAGTATCCTCTCCCTGTGTGCCCTGGCCGGGGAGCGCTACCTGGGCGTGTCCCGACCTTTGCGGCGTGCGCGCGTGCTAGGCGGACCGAGGGCGCGCGCCGCCCTTCTTGTGGCACCCTGGTTAGCAGCCGCGTTGATCGCCCTGGCTGCTCCACTCGCCTGGCCGCATCTAGACCACCAGACTGCATGTGGAGTCAACAAACATTTGGGGTGAGTGTTTTTATTCCTTTAAAGCAGAGAACTAGATGGGCTTGATAAAAAAAATATATATATGCGACCTTCGTGGCCTAGTTGATAAGGTCCTGATATACGACCTAGAGGTTTTGGGTTCGTTTTTCAACAGTGACCAAAAAAATAAGAAATACTAACAAACGAAAAATAAAGTGCAAATGTTAATGGAAGACGTGGTAGAGGATGACCTAAGAAAGTATGGTTGGATCAAGTGAATGATATTTTAAAAAAAGAAAATGCAGGAATTGTATAAGATGGTGTAGAAGAGACGAAGGACGTATGCTGTTGCCCATCAAGATCATCAAGATGTATGGAAGTGAAACTTAACTTAGCAAATTAGGATAAAAGTAAAATCCTGTGAAGATGCGTACACTCAGAAAAAAATGTGGAATGTCAATGTATGAAAGGAGGCGAAATGAAGACATCTGAAATGACTGCATGAATAAAATAGATGATTTTAGTAAGATGGAGAAAGGAGGTTTAAGATGATTGCATCAAGTTTTTTGGAGTGTTTTATTGCGTGGTTTGGTTTATGCGATAAAACATTCAGAAAAACTTTATCCAACTGACACGAAGAACCGCGAGAACCTGAAAACATATTTGAGCTTTAAGATGATTTAGACACAAATACAAGTCAGATGTGCAAGGTGTGCTTGGAAGAGGTAGACTGAGGAAAACGTGACTGGGTCAAATATACCAGATTTTGAAAGATTAAGTGAGAAGTATGATTCATAGGATATTATGTATGACGATATGTATGAATGGGGAGGAGGTGAAAGTTGTCTGCATGGATATGAAATGTTGGGTATCTGTTTTTTCTGCCTACCCAGCGAAGTAAAAAACGTGATGATATGTATGTAAACACTGATATACCAGGAATAATGCGATCACAATGAGAAATGGAGTATAATTTGTCACATAGGTGACTTGAGATGAGTTTTCGGGCTTTAAATACTTCTTGGTTGTACTAATTCAGCACAAGAGATCAATCGCGGATAAGTGAAACAAGGGGCACAGATCCCGCGGATAACGGGGGACTACAGTATCCACAAAACAATATGGTACATTATCATTCAAATTCTTTATTTTTTTTCTCTATCGTTATTCTTACAGATATCATTCATAATATGTTATCTCACACGTGACGTTACGCATAAAGGATTCCCACAGTGACAGGTGAAATTGAATATTCAATTTTGAGATACAGCTCTGAGCATATTGAGAGATATCAAAAGGAGCATTAATGCTGAAACCTAACTGCTATTGACGTGTTTTAAACTGTAAACATGGAGGTGGGAGCTTCGACAATATTGTGTGAAAAATTTCTTTCCTTTTTCCAAATACGTGTATGGAAAAAATAACCATCAACTGCTTAAAGTTTGCTTATGTATTCTTGACAGCTTTTGAAACATTCTTACCGAGGCTTTCGGCTGTCAACAACCAAAATTACAAAAATTCAAAATAACTTATACGAAACAGGTGTCGAAATTTTTAACGAAATGCCAAAAAGCATTAAAGAAGTGAGTAAATTCGCTCCAATATTTTATTGTTCATCCGAATATCACATTTTTTTTCTTTTTAGTTATTTTATTTACCATTATTTTAAACATTCGTATATATTTTAGTGCCCTATTGACGTTGATTACTAACGTAACTTCGTTTTCAATATCACGTCCACAGAAAAAAAAATGTTTGAGAAGACAATAATAACAGATTTCTTCGACTCGTTAAAATATCTAATTGTTCACCCAAATATCGCATCTGCCCTTCCTGCCTGCTCTAACAAGGATATGGGGATAATTGTGTGGATCATCCATGTTCCCTGTGCCGTCCATTAATCTTTCCGACACTTGACGCACGACCGGTCTTAATGAAAAGCTGTGTTATGTAAGATAAGGCCTCCCATATGTTTTCACAGTAACATTAACTAGCTGATTTCCAGCAATTGACTATTTATTGTAAGAATTGTTATCTAGTTATAAGTAGTATGTAGGTATTAAATATTTCTAAGAAATTAAACATTAAGATTATTAAAAATAAAATGACAAGTAGGAAACAAAATTAAGTTAACTTTAAGATATAATATATAAATTAAATTAGTTCTTAAAATATAAATTTGTATATAAAAATACCATTTGGAAAATGTTTGCCTTATACGAGTATACGAGGATTACTTTACTAAAAAAATAAAAAAAGGATTCCTTCTATAACATTATTTAGGCCTGATATTTTTCAGATGAAAGAATATTGAGCAGGATTCTTCTCATAATGCTAGGCAATGCCGAGAATACAAGTATTATATATCCATGAGGCAACACACTGGACTTCCGTGCGAAAGGTCGTCGGTTCGAACCCCGCGCTGTGTTACTTCCCTCGAACGAAGTTCAGTTCAATCGTACCTCCACCCACGCTGTTGTGGGAGACAAAATAAGTCCTCATCCAGCGCGATCTACACAAGAACATCGAAATATTCTTTATTTATTTTTTTATGACGAAGAAGGAACTGCCCAAAGGGACTCGTTCTCCAGTGGCGACACACCTGAATGTCAAAAGAATAGTGGTGACGACGGACTTATGGTCTGACATCACAGGAAAAGGGCTAAAGGTCTGGAGTTCAAACAGCCCATCAAGTGACCAGTATTTTCACAAAAAGCAACAAAACTATCCTTTGACGCCACCAGGTCGGAGTAGTCAATCGGTTCGAAGATAAACCGATGTAAGGCTAAGGGATGTTCCCTTTAGTAATTACTGATTCGATTTTCATCGCTGTACCACAGAACGTGCTCTGCGGATTGATCCAGATGGCCGCAAACATTGCAACAGGGTGAAGAGACAAAATTAAAACTAAAAATTTTTGCCATTGAAGCTCTCATGGCTATTTTGCGTATTTATTTGGAAACTACTTGAACTCTGTATTACACAACAACAGACGAAACATGTACGAACGGTTTTTCAACATTTTTTTTTCTTTCTTTATGCTTCCACTGCTCCCTTATTTTTATTCAACGCCCTCCATTTGCACCCGAGGATATTATCACCCCCTGGATCATTTCAACGGCCCGCAGGGGTGGTATCGCCCACTTTGGGAAGCACTACTCCAGATTATATGATACGGCAAAGGAAATCCTGGTAGGCCATTTTTAGACTCTGAATGTGCTTCATATAGGGAACCCAAGTTTCAAACCCACAAATAAATGTGGGAAGGATAATCGCTTTGGAGACAGATATCTTAGATGAATAAAACCTGAAAAATAATGCCTTTTACACAGCGTGGGTAAATTCTAGGACTTGCTATGGTATTTTCAATTACTTAGGCTAAGGTATTTGTCTTCTTTGAAAAATAGGTTGTTGATTCCTGTATGAGACAGGAACAGGAAATATTCTCTCCCAAACATTTTACCTCCCTGTTTACTTGGGAGATGGGAGTACGAAGCTGTTTACACAGCAATATTGACATATTCACATAAGTGATGGTATAGAGTGTTTACTATGTCAAAAGGCAGGGGAGTGTGTGGAACAAAACTACAGTGACAATTTCTATGATAGAAAAACACATACGATCACATTGTTTCTCTACTGACTAGACAAAGAAGAGAGAGCGCCAGACTTTTCTATCGCAACATACAACTTTCACTTCATGATGATTTAAATATTACAAATTATTAAATTTGCAAACAAATTACAGTATAAAGAAAAAAATTGTAGGAACACGAAAATCAATTAATGTCTATGAGATCTATGGCATTGTCTAGAGTTTACTTAGTTTTGGAAGTTGAAAGTATACGACAATGAAGTAACCTTAAACACTTATAAGGTTGATATTATATGTCACGTTTAAAACACAACTTATTTCACTTTTTCAGTCCATCGTAGCTCTAATTGTGTAGAATCAAATAAAATAATATTCTTCAGTATATACTATAAATATGCAACGGAAGAATAAGTAAAGATCTGTTTGAAAGCTTGCCGCGATCGATTGGTATATGGCGACCGACTGGGTGTGTACCCCTGATCTATATAGATCTGGGTTTGTTGACTTTCATCTTCCAGTATGTTATACGCAATAGAAGAAACAGTCAAGATCTGTTTAAAAGCATGTTGCAATCGATTGGCAACCGGCGACCGACTGGATAGGTACCCCTTATCTACGAGTATGTGGATCTGGGTTTATTAACTTTGATCTTCCAATATATGCAATGGAAGAAAAAGTAAAGATCTGTTTGAAAGCATGACGCGGTCGATTGGTAGATCGCGACTGACTGGATGGGTACTCCTGCTCTATATGGATCTGGGTTTGTTGACTTTTATCTTCTAGTATTTGCAATAAAAGAAAAAGAAAAGATCTATTTGAAAACTGGCCGCGATCGATTGGTAGATCGCAACTGACTGAGTGGGTACCCCTGCTCTATATGGATCTGTGTTTGTTGACTTTCATCTTTTAGTACATGCAAAGGAAGAAAAAGTAAAGATCTCTTTAAAAACGTGTCGCAATCGATTGGTAGATCGCAACTGACTGAGTGGGTACCCCTGTTCTATATGGATCTAAGTTTATTGTCTTTGATCTTCTAGTATATGCAATGTAAGAAAAAGTAAAGAGCTCTTTAAAAACGTGCCGCAATCGATTGGTAGATAGTGACCGATTGGGTGGGTACCCCTGATCTACATAGATCTTAGTTTATAGACTTTCATCTTCTGATATATGCAATGGAAGAAAAAGTAAAGATCTATTTGAAGGCATGCCGCGATCGATCGGTAGATCGCGACCGACTGGGTGGGTACCCCTGTTCTATATGGATCTGTGTTTGTTGACTTTCATCTTTTAGTACATGCAAAGGAAGAAAAAGTAAAGATCTCTTTAAAAACGTGCCGCAATCGATTGTTAGATCGCGACCGACTGGGTGGGTACCCCTGCTCTGTATGTATCTGAGTTTATTGACTTTCATCTTCTGGTGACAAAAATAGCGTATTATGAGCAAATCACGTAGGAAAATTATTTTTACTAAGGAAACAAACACTGCTTGAAATGAAATATCCAATATTTTGTTTTCGCTTAATTCAATTACCCCCTAGTTAAGTATGAAAAGCGGATATTGCTTCCTCACCGGAACACAATACTCCCATCACTCTCCCTATTTCCACTTAGGCAGCACCCGGGTGAACTCATTAATTTATTTTACGAGATAACTGAAGGGTCGTTGTGTCCACCACAAATAATTCCAAAATCAGGACCAGCTCTTGTTTTCGCCGTTTTACAAAACAACTGGACATTTACTGTGTCCAGCACAAATAATTCCAAAATCAGGACTAACTCTGGTTTTTAGTTTTTTTTACAAAACAACTGGACATTTACTATGCCCAGCACAAATAATTCCAAAATCAGGACTAACTCTTGTTTTTAGCTTTTTTTACAAAACAACTGGACATTTACTATGCCCAGCACAAATAATTCCAAAATCAGGACTAAGTCTTGTTTTTAGCTTTTTTTACAAAACAACTGGACATTTACTATGCCCAGCACAAATAATTCCAAAATCAGGACTAAGTCTTGTTTTTAGCTTTTTTTACAAAACAACTGGACATTTACTATGCCCAGCACAAATAATTCCAAAATCAGGACTAACTCTTGTTTTTAGCTTTTTTTACAAAACAACTGGACATTTACTATGCCCAGCACAAATAATTCCAAAATCAGGACTAAGTCTTGTTTTTAGCTTTTTTTACAAAACAACTGGACATTTACTATGCCCAGCACAAATAATTCCAAAATCAGGACTAAGTCTTGTTTTTAGCTTTTTTTACAAAACAACTGGACATTTACTATGCCCAGCACAAATAATTCCAAAATCAGGACTAACTCTTGTTTTTAGCTTTTTTTACAAAACAACTGGACATTTACTATGCCCAGCACAAATAATTCTAAAATCAGGACTAACTCTTGTTTTTAGCTTTTTTTACAAAACAACTGAACATTTACTGTATTCAGCATGAATAATTCCAAAATCAGGACTTGCTCTTGTTTTTGCTTTTTTACAAAACAACTGGACATTTACTGTTTCCAATACGAATAATTTCAAAATCAGGACCAGCTCTTGTCTGTACTTTTTTACAAGACAAGTGGACATTTACTATGCCCAGCATAAATAATTCCAAAATCAGAACCAACTCTTGTTTTCGCCATTTAACAAAACAACTGGACATTTACTGTGCCCAGCACAAATAATTCCAAAATCAGGACTAGCTCTTGTTTTCTTTTTTTTTACAAAACAATTGGACATTCATTGTTTCCAGTACGAATAATTTCAATATCAGGACCAGCTCTTGTCTGTGCTTTTTTACAAGACAACTGAACATTTACTAAGTGCAGCACAAATAATTACAAAATCAGAACCATATCTTGTCTGTACCTGTTTACAAGACAGCTGGAGATTCACTATGTCCTGCACAAATAATTCCAAAATCACAACCAGCTCTTGTCTGTGCCTTTTACAAGACAACATGACATTTACTGTGTCCAGCACAAACAATTCCCAAATCAATACCAGCTCTTGTTTTCGTCTTTTAACAAGATTTTGTACTTTCTAAAATGCAACAAATGGCCATATAGTAAACTAATTCACAAAAAGACATCTTCCATCCACGAGGCTGACAATCGTACTCGATGTGATTGCCTTTCGTATAACTTTTTTTGTAAAATGTGGTACACTTGATCCAATCACGTTTTCTTCAATGTTTATATTTTGTAAAATCTTGTATTTTCTTTTGATGCGCATTAAAATTTTTTAAATATATTTTTAAATGTCATTTATTTAAATGTCATACACTATTAATTTAAATCTCATACACTATTTTTTTAAATGTCATACACTATATAGTATATTTAAATGTCATTCACTATCAATTTAAATGTCATACACTATTTATTTAAATCTCATACCCTATTTATTTAAATGGCATACACTATTTATTTAAATATCATACACTATTTATTTAAATGTCATACACTATTTATTTAAATCTCATACCCTATTTATTTAAATGGCATACACTATTTATTTAAATATCATACACTATTTATTTAAATGTCATACACTATTTTTTTAAATGTCACAAACTATTGTATTTATTCAAATGTCATACACTATTTATTTAAACCTCTTACACTATTTATTTAAATGTCATACACTATTTATTTAAATGTCATACACTATTTACGAGTATTTAAATGTCATACACTATTTTTTCAAATGTCACAAACTATTTATTCAAATGTCATACACTATTTATTTAAACCTCCTACACTATTTATTTAAATGTCATACACTATGTATTCAAATGTCATACACTATTTACGAGTATTTAAATGTCATACACTATTTATTTAAATGTCACACACCATTTATTTAAATGTTATACACTATTAATTTAAATGACATACAATATTTATTTAAATGTCATACACTATTTATTTAAATGTCACACACTATTTATTTCAATGTCATACACTATTCATTTAAATGTCATAAAATATTTATCTAAATGTCATACACTATTTACGAGTATTTAAATGTCATACAATATTTATTTAAATGTCATACACTATTTATTTAAATATCATACACTTTTTATTCTACTTTATATTAATGCCTGAACTATAAATGATATTTTTAAATAGTTAAAATCGACTTGTTAGAAAATTGCAAGAAAATAGAAGTATTTTAATATGTTACCAATATGCCATTAACCGAAAAAAACATCAACCGGATAAAATCGTAAAAGTATTTTTAGACCTATCATTTTTATATGACGGTAGTATTGTATCTAAAACCGTCCCATGTCGTTACCCACAAGATATCCTAAAGCATTCATCAAAACTCCCATTACCAGCACTGTGGTGTAACAACACCATAAACGATGGGTCGATAATCCATTCACCGTGGCGAGTGTAGCTGAAGCGTGGGATACCAAAGGCACAATGGGAAACGGGTGGGTGTGGGAGTCACTTATCTTGGAGAAATCCTTAGAGCCTTTATAATAATAATAATAAAATTTATATGGATCCGTTTAGAGAGTAAACACTCGTCAAAGGCGCTCTCACTCGGGACTCGAACCCACTAATATTGACAGATTAAAAAATGCGACCATTATGATTAAGTATTTCTCCGCATCTGCATATGTTCAAAAAAACTTATTTGGTAAGAGAACCACAGAAAACTTACCAAGAAAGACGAACTTCTAAGAAACCTTTGTAAAGGATCTTCAAATTGAGCGGTTTTTTTACTCTTAAATAAGACACAGATGGCGTCGCGAACTTGCCTGGGTCTTGTAACATTTGAGGAGTGTAATGTATGACATTTATAAAAATGGAGTCGTATATAATACATTAACGCGTTAAAATTGTTGAATTATTTTATATATTCTAATCTCCGGAAACAGTGATGTTAATTGGCCACCAAGATCATGTGATCTGACACCGTTGGACTATTTTCTCTGGGGTTACGTGAAAAGCCAGGTTTATAAGAATGACCCCCAATCAATTTCTGAGCTAAAGGATGAAATTATTCTCGTTATTGGTGAGTTAGAACCGCAATTATGTCAAAATGTCATCGAAAATTTTGACAAAAGAGTGGACATCTGTGCAGCTGCGAGAGGTGGACATTTGGCGGATATTTTTTTTAATGTTTAAATGTCATATATTATACTTCAATGACCAATAAAAAGTTTTTTGAAATTAAAGCAAATTGTGTATTTTATTCAAGAATTGAAATTTAAAAAAAAAAAACGCTTAATTTGAAGGACCCTTTAGATCTTCCGATATGTGACAGTGTACAGCGAGTGTGAATAAAAGTTTATTGAAATGCAAGTGTATATGTAGATAAAAGTTATTATTTCGATAGCTTTTTCAGACATATTTTTCAACAAAACAAATATTTTAAATATTTACAACACTTTTCTAGGGCGCACCTGTCACCGTGAATAATCGTGATTATTTCTATTAAATAGGTTATAATTGAGTTGTGGTATCGCTCGATAAACATGTGATTTAGAGAGGGCGCTTAATATTAAGTGTGAACTTTACAACATCCATTAACACAAGAGATAAGATAGTACATACATACATCGACCCAAAAATCTATATAAAACAGACTAGTCAATCATCTAGCATGCCTCGACGAACTACATTGATAAAGAAAGACAAAGGTTGAAAAATATATCTGTACCTTAGAGCTGAAAGTCTGGAATCACATTTTTTTTCGAAATTGAGTTTTTACTGCAAATTTAATAATTTTTATCAGTTCTATTAATGCTGAAGACGTGTAAATCCCTTGATAAAGAATGAACGAAATACATTGGGCTAAAACTGTTGAAGTCCAGATGTGATTACGAGCTGAAAGTTTGTAGTCATTTACATCATTTCAGCTCTAATTCAAATTTAACATTTCTAATTCGAAACATGCGGATTATGTAAAAAAAGAAACTGTAGAAATAAACAATATCGGAAACAAAGACAATATAATCAATTTTGTTTCTAAAAAGCTCTCTCCTGAACAATTTTGCAAATGTGGCATCGAGAGTTTAAGGTACAGATATTAAGAAAGACAACCCAATTAACATCACCAATTCAACAACCAAGAAGACATATAATATTTAAACATACCCCAGCCCACTTTCAAAACAGCGATTACAATCATAGGCCGTGTTTCAGCTAGTTTATATGCTGGTTACAGTAATATTTAGTAAAAATGTATGAAATGACCTGTAATATTGTTTTTTTTATAAATATATGTTAAAAATAAATAAATGGAGTTTTTTTGTATATTATGGCCGTGGACCTTCTGAGCCCTGGCCTGTCTCATGTTTGTATTTTGTGTATGGCAGATATTATATAAGCACGTTTTTTTTTTCTAATATTTTCGTGTATGAATCATGTCCTTGTTTACAAACATTTGCCAAAGGCCCGTATATACAAATTAGTATCTTAAGAACTGATCTAATTTATACATTATGAGTATATCTATAAACTAACTTAATTTCAACATCCAACATGTAAATTTTAATAAAATTAATCTTAATACAGAATTTCCTAGAAATAGTTAACACCTACACACTTACTTATAACTAGATAACAATCTATCTTACAACTAATCGCATGAATCATGTTTATTTTTATACTTTGGTGACACTTTGATTTTGTATTCATGCGAATTCAGAATTGTAGTTTGAATATACGAGTACTATTGTAGTTATTTTTAAATAGTCGATGAAAGACCGTTCAATGTAAGTTGCACCCATCTGATTCCATCCTTTATATTCTATTTTCAATTCGTTTTTCAATCATTTGTCATTTGTGTTTGTATTTCTTCTTTTTTTATCAAATTGTTTAAAGATTATATTAGTTACTGAAGTCTCGAGACATGGAGTACTGTGGTGACGGTTTTTGACATTTATTTTGCTGTGTTTGTACTTTTTGTTTTTTTGTTCAACTTGTTTGAAGGTTATATACTGAAGTCTTGAGACATGAAGTGTTGTGGTGACAATTTTGGTCATTTATTTTTCTTATATTACGACCATCTTGATTTTTTTGTTTATTTGTATTCCTCTTTCGCGCTGATGTCAAGCGTGACGTCTGGTGTGGGAGCTGTGCGGGTTATACGCTTGTAGACGGCTCCGTATTCTTTTTTTACCCACTTTGCATGGATTTATTCCGTTACACAAAGAGGGTCTGCTTCTAGCGTTAGCTTATTCGTTAGGAAGAATATCAGCCAGGACTCTTCTCATACTGCTAGACGGTGCCGAGAATATATCAACAGTGTCACTCAGTTGGTTCAATATCTCTACACCACGCGTGACTGAGTGTTTAGCCATGATATTCGTCCTGTAAGTAGGTATGTAGAACAGAGGGTGATTCCTTGCACGGCTATATTTATTGGGTACATATAAACTTAGTGCTTCTAGAATCACGGGACAGTGCTTGGGTTGGTTAAATGTGTTTTTGTACGATTGTATGCGCCTGTTTCTTTCAAATATTTTCTGTTGTAATTGTTTTCAAATTGTTTTTTTTATATATTTTGTCCTTAATATGTTGAACACTCACAACTGGCTTTAATATGTTTACTATTATTGTTATAAGGTACATTGAACCGTTTATTAATATAAATAAATAAAAATTATTAATATAAATAAATAAAAATTATTAATACCTTATAACTTAATATAGTATTGTATATTTATAAACGGTACAATGTACCTTATAACTTAATATTGTATATTAATAAACGGTACAATGTACCTTATAACGTAATATTGTATATTAATAAACGGTACAATATACCTTATGACTAAATATTGTATATAAATATACCATAAATAATTTTTTTTTGTCGATGTGAATATTTAATACTAATTTCTTGATTTTTTTGCTTTATTTTGAGAAATTTTCCTGTTTTAACTTAGATAAGCTGTGGTTTGTTAAGAATAAATATAAATAATTCATTTAATCCAAAAATCCGTCTGATTTCCTTTATTTTAAAATGTTTATAAATTATAATTTTACTACAAACTTATCTTGACTTTTTTATTGTTTTTAAACTTGAGTACACCTGAGATTATTTTAAACTTGAGTACACCTGACATTATTTTTAGCATAGTAAAAGCAAATGGTGGTTACTTCAATAATTTCACATGCTTGACATTTGCCGTCTTTTTACCATTGAAAATGTATGAAAATAATTTATGATATTTTTCTGACAGAAATCAGAATAGACGCGTTGGGGATGAAATAGTATTGAGCGTCGTTGATTTGTATCTTTGTTATACATAAACCGTGAATTTGACACGTTTTTAAAAGTATATTTCGTACATTTCGTGTAAAAATCGGAAATAACGTACGTGATTTTTGAAAAGTATTTTTGTGAATCGTCTATGATATGAAAGAGTATGGGAATAAATCTGTCAAACGACGAAGGGTTTTATGAATTTTGAATAATAATCATATAAAGACAATTTATGTAGCGCCATTTAGAGTACAGATTATCCTCAAAGGCACTCTTACTCGGAAATTGAACCTGAAATTAAAATTGAATTGAAAATATTAAAAAATGTTAAAAAATACAATTCGTATAAGTTGAGAAAAAGGATAGGAAGGTAGTAGCTGCGACCATTCGATTAGGCACTTCCCCTCACCTGCATATATTTAGTAAAACATATTTTGTGCGAAAACCACAGAAAACTTACCACGAGAAGACGAACGAAAGAAGCCTTTGTAGACCTTCCGATATGTGATAGTAACACATTCTGCTTTAAGTTTAGTAAAATGCATATGTGTACGGTTCATATATAATCAAAAAAATTATAAGACCTCTCAAAAATGATTGTCTTCAAATGCTTCTTAAACTTGCACACGCCACCCATATCTCTAACACTAAGAAGCAGACCATTCCACGCCGCAGGACCAGCAACGGCAAAAAATATCTAAATATAAAGTCATTTATTATGTGTACCATAGTTGTGGTTTTGTGGTAAATTACTTGTGTACCATCAAGGGGTTTCGGGTTCACATTCGGCTTAAGGTGTAATATTTATGTATAGAGTTCATATACGAGTATAATCATAAATTTTGATAAAACCCCCGAAAATGGGTTGTATTTAAGTGGTTCCTAAAGCTGCATACGTCACCCATATATCTAAAACGACACAGGCCATTTTAGGCCACAGAACCAGCAACGACATACATAAAACTCGCACTGTTCGATTCTGAACAATCCACTTATTCGATGAATAAGAAAATGATTTCAAAGTTCTATTCCTCTCCGTAAGAACGTCTCTCAGACACATTTTAACAAAATACTCGTACATTGGCAACATCCCATGGGACTTGAACACAAATAGATAACGTTTTAAATCAATCCGTTCGCGACACTTGAGCCTACGAGTATGTAGGCTTTTTAGAATTTATTGACAATTTACAAGGTTACCCAGAAATGCCCGGAATCTGGTTTATTGACCCTCTTTAGAGTATTGAATAATCCAAGTTGTCCAGAGTTTCTGCGTGAAATATTCATTTTTCTTTCAAACATGGATTGTCTCATTGATATTATTACTTTTTTTCAAGCGTGGATTGTCCCTTTGATATTTTGACTTTCTTTCAAGCATAGCTTGTTCCTTTGATATTATAAGTTTCTTTCAAGCTTGGATTGTCTCATTGATATTATGGCTTTCTTTCATGGATTGTTCCTTTGACATTATGGCTTTCTTTAAAGCATGTATTGTCCCTTTGATATTATGACTTTCTTTCAAGCGTGGATTGTCCCTTTGATATTATGACTTTCTTTAAAGCATGTATTGTCCCTTTGATATTATGACTTTCTTTCAAGCGTGGATTGTCCCTTTGATATTATGAATTTCTTTCAAGCATGGATTGTTCCTTTGATATTCTAAGTTTCTTTCAAGCTTGGATTGTCTCATTGATATTATGGCTTTCTTTCATGGATTGTTCCTTTGACATTATGGCTTTCTTTAAAGCATGTATTGTCCCTTTGATATTATGACTTTCTTTCAAGCGTGGATTGTCCCTTTGATATTATGACTTTCTTTCAAGCGTGGATTGTCCCTTTGATATTATGACTTTCTTTCAAGCGTGGATTGTCCCTTTGATATTATGAATTTCTTTCAAGCATGGATTGTTCCTTTGATATTCTAAGTTTCTTTCAAGCTTGGATTGTCTCATTGATATTATGACTTTCTTTCATGGATTGTTCCTTTGACATTATGGCTTTCTTTCAAGCATGGATTGTTCCTTTGGTATAATGGTTTTCTTTTAAACATGGGTTGTCAATTTGGTACTATGGCTTTCTTTCAAGCATGGATTGTCCCTTTGATATTATGACTTTCTTTCAAGCGTGGATTGTCCCTTTGATATAATGGCTTTCTTTCAAGCTTGGATTGTCCCTTTGATATTATAGCTTTCTTTCAAGCATGGATTGTCCCTTTGATATTATAAGTTTCTTTCATTTATGGATTATCCCTTTAATATTTTTGACTTTCTTTCAACCATGGATTGTTCATTTGATATTATTTGACTACCAACGGATTACACATAATTCTTCACAATCTTTTGCAGTTTACTGAGTTCAACTTAATATACCTACAGGACAAATTTAATACCATTCTGAAAATTTATTTTGAATCAATCATAGTGATTATATTCTGCACTAGTTTTTCGACTTATAATTTTTATTTTGATATTGTCTTTCAGTCCTCAGCCTCGAAGTGTGATCCTTAGACTAATTTCAAGTATTTTAAGAAAGTATATCTTTAGTATCTTCCTATTTCTTTTCCATTCTCCACAACTTCCTTAAACAATACGTCTCATGCTGTGCATTCAATGTTGAGTTGATTTTAGTTGTATTGTTTGAACTTTCTTTATGTTTCACCTAACATTTATGTTTCTAATTATTAGATGGTACTTCTTCATTGATTTATCGTTAAATACGTATAAATTATAACTGTATTTTAACGGTCAAATAATCTTTATGATACAATGATAAAATAAAATAACAACATGTAGAATTCAACATTAAAATGTAAGCAGTATTATACAAGATATAAAAATAGTACAAGTCTTCGAAGCAAATTCATACAATTAAATTAATTCATCCAGCAAGAACCACTTCTTCACTTTACGCCTGTAAGTAGCCAAATCCGTATGAAAATCCATACAATTCCCGTATTGATTACCTTTATTTATACTTTACTTATAAATTGTATTGGGTGTTAACATAAGTTGTGTCCGTTTTTTTTATCAATTTAAAAATGAGCATCAAAAGTAAAACAAAATGGTAAAGGTTATACGTCATTCGAAAGAAAATTTTCTGCTTTACAAGATATTGTGTTTGCTTTTACGTTACATATATTATTTTATTTTATTACAAGGCTTCAAAATGGAATGTTAAGTAGACGAAAGTGATCATTTTCGACACCTCCTTCTGTTCGCGTTCAATCGAGGGAATAAAGCTGCACTGAATCCGATGGCACGCCCGAAATGAGGCGGGTGATCGGAGTATAACCGAATGTTTTTTTTTTAAAGAATAGATATGACCGAAGTCATAGGTATCCTTATACTAGGTAGAAAAATATCTGTATCATTCGAGGGGAGTAACATAATCTCGGGGTTCGAAACGGCAACCTTCTGCACGGAAGTGCAGTGCGTTGCCACGCGGCTATACAACTCATACTTGTTATATAAAAAATCAAAATAAAAAATTTATTAAAGAAAAAAACATTTCGTGTATTTATATTTTAAACAAACGATTTTTTTTCAGCTCAATAAAATATGTTTCTTAAAAAACTTTTTTACCCTAAAATATTTCTCATCCCTAACTCTTATACAATTCCCACCCTTGTTCCTACTTTCCTGGAGATTTATGTTTTGTTTCATTTTTTACTTTCCTCAAAATTTCTTTTAATTTATTAAGTTTAAGACGCGACTATGAATACCGACTGTAATTTTGGAAGAATGCCTGGTCGATTAGAAGAAATGGTTTTTACCACTAAGGTTAAATAGCTTACTATGTGATCCGAAAATGCCAGTAAAGTTAAAAGGAAAAGTATACCAAACGATTGTCAGACCCGCACTCCTCTATGGATCCGAACACTGGACGATGTATAACTCTTACTCTAGGCAACTAGAAACTGCTGAAATGCGCATGCTAAGATGGTCAGCAGGTGTGTCCTTAAGAGACAAAATAAGAAGCTCACGCATTCGTGGAAGCCTGGGTGTTACAGACATCAACAGCAAGATGGAGGAGAAGCGATTGAGATGGTACGGGCACGTTGGACGCAGAGCACCCGATCACATTGTGAACCAGGCAATCTCCATGGATCTTCCTCGAATAACAACCAGAGGAAGGCCAAAGAATTCATGGGTGGTGCAAAAAGATAACCTGATGCAGAAGCACGGCCTGGGGGACGTAGTCCGGGACAGAAGAGCATACAACCTGAGGACGAGGAGAGCTGACCCCAACAGTCTTCGCAGACAATGAGTTGGGATGGAGCCAGGGAGAAGACTAAGGTTAACTAACTTACATGAACTTAAAATAACAAATTATTGCTCTCGATAATCTAGAAGCAACAATTCAATTTAATTTTGTTAGTAGTCAATGTCATGTGGAAGTCCACACAATACTCATACTGATTGTCCGTAGTGGTGTTATGCATGAGTTATACAAATAATTAGTTTCAACTGTGTCATTGTGGATTAAAATATTGTATGATTAGGTTTGAGAGGAAGGCGTCGTAGAAAGAGACCAAAAAATATATGGTTAGATTTGTTCAGTCCAGTTCAATTTGTTCAGTCCAGTTCAATCTCACCCCTACCCACGCTGTTATTTATTTATTTAACATTTTTATTGCAAATACAATCTGGCGTGCTTATTGTCAGACGGCAATCTCTTCCAACTAACCAGACAAAAGTAAACTAAGCAAGTTATGTTACATGGTCGCAAAAAAAATAATCAAACGACTATCCATCCCCACGAAATGTATGAATACATACGTCAGCATATGCCCACAAACCCCACAAAAAAACGGACAATCACCCGAACGTTCCTTTTTATATACTCGTAAAGTGAGATATTGTCAATCAAAGGAAAAGGAAAGGATGGTGGAGAAGAAAGGAAAAAAATCAGGAATGAAACATGACTGTAACTGACTAGAAATTAAGAGTTTTTTTCAGTCGCTTTTTAAAGTACTAATCCACTGGAAGATCTGAATCTTTATTTGTTTATGAACGCGACGTCACATAGTGACGAAGAAGAAACTGCTCAAAGAGATTCTGAGTGTTAGAAGAATAATCTCGTTCTACTAACGAAGCCATTTGTTTTCTATATCTCAATATCTATCCATAAAATTACCACAAAATTCTCAAAAATCCAATATTTGTTCTATGTATGCGTTATTCCACTAAAAACAAATCTGAATAGTAACGACGACAGACTTAAGGTCCGACATCACGGGAGATGTAAAATGACTACTTATAAAGCGGCTTAAGAGTTCAAATAAATGCCCATAAAATGCTACCCCAATATAGGTTGAAAGAATTTGCCACACAATAACGAACCCGCCAAGTTGGGTTGTAAAGTGTTATGTACTAAAAAATATACAGCCATCCGGCAGAAAATTGGTTTCATATATCTCGGACAGATGTAGTTAGGGCAAAATTTACGACGTTAACTTTATTTCATACGTGCTGAATATTTATTATAATTAAAGATTCACTGCATTTTTTGGTCATCGTTTGCACATTTTCCTTGACCGTTTTTTTTGCGTCATTTAGAATATGGAACAAAATAAGTTTTTTCTTCAGTGCTTAGTGATTTTTTATTTATAAAACACTTCATTGTAAAAACAAACTGGTGGCTTATTACTAGGTGGTAAATCTTCCAGCTAACCAGTCAAAAGAAAATAAAAGGATTGTAATTTGTTAATTCAAACACTGTTTATTCCACTTTACATAACGGTATAACCCTACCGGTTTCAAGTTTTTCACCTCATTATCAAGGGAGCACAATTGTTTTTGAATGATGGTGATGTGAAAATCTTGAAACCAGTAGGGTTATATCGTTATATAAAGTGGAATAAACAATGTTTGAATAAACAAATTACAATGTCTTTAAACGTCCACAGCGTTACTTTCTTTACGGAAGCCTAAGCACAAACAAGTGTTCCCCTGATGATGAGGTGAAAACCTTGAAACCGATAGGTTTATATTGTTATATAAAGTGGAATACACAGTGTTTGTCTAAATAAATTACAATGTCTTCAAATCTCCACAGTGTTAATAATTTATTTACGGAAACCTAAGCACAAACAAGTGTTCCCCTGATGATGAGATGAAAACCTTGAAACCGGTTGTGTTATACCGTTATATAAAGTGGAATAAACAGTGTTACTTAAATAAAGGAAGATGCATGGTTACAAAAAATCAAATGATTCCTGAACAATATACATACGTGTAGAAAAACTAAAGTGAGATATCATCAATTATAGGATAATGAAGGGATAGTGGAGAGGGGAAAAACAGGAATATAACACGATATATAATATAACTACCTTGAAATGCTGCAAAAGAGAAAATGCGACACAAATTAAAAAATATATGTGCAGTGCATGGCGCCGATGGAGTTAGCGATGTTATACGTCAAATGTGGTTTTAAAAAATCCGTAACTGTGATATGACACTCAAAGGTGGTGGTCCATTTTCGAAGGTCGATTATTACTAATGTTATAACTACCAAATCAAGGCTTTGGTCGAGAATAATTAACGTTCTACGTGAAATATTGCCGAGATACTGAATGTTTCGAAAACCATTATTCAACATTTGGTTCATTTCTACGTTTGAATTTGATCTTAAAATACTAAATTACTTTCTAGATAACCTTATACAAATACAGCGTCTTTTTTTTAACAAGTTAAGGCGATTTAAGCACGTTTTTTTATGTTTGAGAAATATATCATATCATTTACATTTTTACACTGAAATTTATATTAAGATTTGTTTAAATTTTTATTTCTTTTAAGAGAAATTTTCTCGCATATGAATTTCATCGATCTCGTCATAACCTATGTTCTATTATTCATAGTTCTCACTTTACCTTCTTTCACAATCTGGTCCAGTTAATTAAATCCATTCTTCTACAGTCTACCTCTTCTACGCCCACCTTACACTTCTGACTTGTATACTTTATTTAATCATTCATTCTCTCCACATGTCAAAACTATCTTAAAGTTCCTTTCTTCATTTTAATCAAAACATCCATTTTTATCCATGCATCCATTTCTGTCGTCTTCATTCCGCCTTTTCTTTCATACGAGTACATTAACACTCCACAAATTTTCCTTAATGCACGCATCTCCACACCGTTAATATTACTTCTATCATTCTTCTTCCAAGTCCAAGTTTCATTTCCATACATCAAGACGGACACCTTCACACTTATAAATAATAAAGTATTGTATTACACTTTCGTTGTATACAGTACAACCTGGCGGGCTTATTGACATGTATCAATATCTGTCAACTAACCAGTAAGTTGTTCAAGAGGCCTTCAATGAAAACCAGACTGGAATCCTTTGTTTTTTTTTTTTAATCTGGGTTCCAACGGAAATCGAACCCGCAACCTCCGGGCTGGGAGACAAGCGTCTTATCAACTAGGCTATGGAGGTCATCCTTATCATTTTTGCTACTGTTAATATTGTTGTAAATTTATATCTAAGTATATTTTAATACTTTTTTACTTAAAGAGAAAAACGTGAAGTATTCTCTCGTATTGAATTTATTCAAAATTTTAATAGAAGTGTTCATACAAATAGAGTATCCACCCCTTAAACTTAATAATATACAGATCAAAGTCAGAACAAAACCTTAACCCAAAATTTCCTAGACTTGGCTAACGATAGTTACATTTGTCAATAATCTCTTAGTTTAAAAAAGATATTAATCTTTTTTTTATTTCAAATATTGACTATAGGTAGCTTAAATAATAGCCGTCATTTCAAAAGATATTCATCTTCAAGGCTGTCTCAAAATATATCACCGAATTTTTCACATAGATTAAACTAAAGGAAAACGTTCACAAAACATTTGGAACTTGCATTTTATTTAAACCTGTATAAAAAAAAAATTTTACTTTATTTGCGTCAGTTTTCCATTTATGAAAAATTAAAACTTTTATTGTTTCTGTATTTTTATTTTATTTATTTATCTATAATATTATTACACATGACAAGAAATATACATAATTTGTGAAAAAACAACAGGTAATTTAATTTGGACACACAATTTTAATGGATCTGGGTTTGTTGCCTTTCATTTGTCGTATCCCCAGTAAACTAGGCTTTTGCCTGTATCTCACTGAGGATATTTAGAATGAAAAAATAAATCGATACTTCTTTCCGATTTTTGATTCCACAAAAACAAAACCCCGTTGCACGCTCTCATCAACCTGACAAACAGTGACACTCAATTACAAATGTTGTATCACAAGTATTGTACAATCACAAGTATTATACAAGTATTGTATCACACTTATGTTACATATAATATACATATAATCTGATGAGTTAATTGCCATCTGGAAATCTCTTTCAATCAATCAAAAAGGTTTTAAAGAGGGTTTTAGTGAACCCCATACTATTGTAGATTTTTTATTTATTTGAATAACGATGAAAATTGAACCCGCAACCCTTGAGTTGTAATACAGGCTTTTTTCCAGGGAGATTTTTATGGGAGTGAAGACGTGGAAAAATACTGAGAAGAGCCGAATTAATGCTGTAGAGATGTGTGCATTGAGAAGAATACATGATGTGAAAATGTATGACAGAATGCGGAATTAAGTGATAAGGGATGAATGTGAACTTAAGGGTGATGTGTTAAGTAACACGAATAAGAGCACGTTGAAGTGGCTTGGGCATCTAGAATGAATGAAGGAAGAAAGTCTAACAAAACCGATATACAGTCTGGCCTTCTGTCCTCTCTGTCTACCCCGACAGGAAGTTGGTGTGAAGGTATTTATGTTGTATGAGAATGTATCGTCGTTGTCGTTGCTGGTCCACGTCTCGTAGTCGAGAATCCCCTCGCCTTGTTTTATTCTTATTTCTCTCCTTTAACCAAGTGAGCTGTTGCACTTCAGCATACTGAACGGCCACACTGCCGTACTGGATCCGATGACACATCGAAGTGAGATGATCATATCACGCTGGCATATTTTTTTTAAACTGTTTTTTGAAAGAATAGATATGTGGGAACCACGGTCGTCGCTAAATATTGTCGCATACATACGGTCAATGACCGATGAGATTCACTTCCTCGACAAATTTAAATAGACAGTCCGAAGTTCATACGCCGGCGATTCAAGTCCAAAGATCACATGCCCGACATGAGGCCGGCGCACTCATCGCGCCGCATTCCATACTAGAAAGAGAACGCATCACGCTGTCTCGCCGGTTCCGTAAATAGATTGTTACCTACAATAATATTTACGATATCTACAATACTTCAATTGACCATTTCTGCACGCACAGAAGCGAGATAAAAGTATATCGCGGGCGCACTCCCGCGCCCATTCTGAAAGATTATAAATACCTACGTACTATCAAATAAAGTATTCATTCACTCTCTCCTTCCGCATTGCGATTTAACGTGTTTGATTTATTTACCAACAACTACTATCATCATCTCTTCAAATAAGAAGCATTCTGCTAAATATATAATCGAAGTCATAGGTATCCTTACACCCCCGATAACTAGGTGGGGGGAATGCCTGTATCATTCGAAGGGAGGGCAACCTTCCGCACGGAAATCCAGTGTATTATCACGCGACCATGAACCTTATGAGAAGGTGTATGGATGTGGAAGAGACTAAAGATGTGTGTCAAGTTAGGAAAGTTTGACCTCTCTATCTAATGGCGCGATGGTATGTACAGTACCCGGCAGTAAGTAATACACATCGTTTGTAGTGCATCGTCTCTGTCGCACGATGCGCTAACCGCATCGTGACTACGATACCGGACTGTTAGGTCGAGGCCACACCAAAGTGATTCGTTAGGTGCTAAACTTGGTTTTACGTGACTCATATAGGTACTAGGTGACTTCATGCCTGGCCACTCCAAAGTGTTACGCACAAATTTATTTGACAGTTGGGAGCGGTTGAGTCAACACACGATGTCACTCTCAAAACTAACCAATTTCATTACAACTTACCATCTTTATTTACTTTCTGTGCAACTTCATTCCAAAGTGATTTTATTACAGGTACATTTTTGTATAATTTGCTCGATGTGTTCCACAACGGTTCTCTTTTATACACAACTGTCATTAAAACTTCCACCATCTTGTTAATTAACCAACACGTCTGTTCGCTAGGAGATTCAATCGATGACTAATCGTCATGCAACGTGGTGCGAAGCGTGCAGCGGGGCCATTGCGATAGTATGCGGTACGTTGGTTCGCTAGGATATGTCGCCTAACTCGCAACATAGCTCTAAGCATCAAGCGAGGCTCCTACCTGTGTGGCCGAGGCGTTAGCGCATCGTGCGACAGAGACGACGTTCTACAAACGATGTGTATTACTTACCGCCGGGTACTGTGTGTATGTTTTTAATGATGAAATATTTTTAATTGTAATTTTTTTTATCAACACAGTGAGACCTCTTTATATCGTTTTTTTAAGGAACTTGTGGAATGAAACGATGAATGCGGGAAAAGGATAAATGGAGGTAAATATAAAAATAATAAACACGCCTTAATGTTTCATATCCTTAAAAAATATTTATCCGTGTACATAAATGTGTATTCATAAAAATATAATTATAGGGTTATTCGGGAAATAAAAATGGAAAAAGATACATATATATTTTGTTTTAATTAAAATAACCTTTCAACGTTATTTGTTTTTGGCGATTTTATATCCACAATTAAACAGTGTTTTTTTTTTGCAAATTGTGTTCTTTTCGTATGCGAATAAAATAAAATTTCATTTCGAAGACTTTGCATGCTTTCAAAAACAAAGGTAACATTGACTTTGCATGCTTTCAAAAACAAGGGGTGGATCTTATTCATTACCATCTTCACCCTTTCTCAAATACTTCAGCCTTGCATCCCCCAACTATACTCTTCGGGGTGAGTTGTGGAAGCTGCGACTAGCGTGTAGTAACAAGTATTCAAGTGAAACACCTTGAATGTCGTATTCATCCTACTAGTGTTGTTATTATAATTTAAACAAAATGTTTAGATTTTACTACGAAATATGTCTTTCAAGTTTTGAAAAACGATTGCTCGAGTAAAATAGCACAAAATGCTCGATTATCTAAACTAAACGAATATTGCGGTTAAATGGTGTATAGAAAAACGATCGATGTGATATATTGTTGCGTGGTTTATAATTTATTTATATAAACTAGTTGCAACCCATGAAATATTTACGGAAGTAAAACAAATTCTACATTTATGAAAATATATATTCATAAATCTAAAATTTGTTAATATATCATTTACATCGTCCCCTTTTACACCGGTTCAAAAATTGTTAGCTAGGTATTTAAAATTCGTTCAGTATCACGGACCTACCGAGATTCAAATATCGAATTACTTTCGGAGAGAATCCAAGTATTCCTCTCTCACTCTCTTGTATTCAAAATTTAATTCTCGTATTCTTTCTTAGGCGACAACCATCGTATGGGTTTTGGCCTATTTATACTATGATAACCTAGTATAAACGAAACATTAAGGACAATACTTTGCCTCTGGAGTTGAGTAACCCTGCATCAACACGTGGAAGGTTTCGATTCTGCAAAGCAACTTGCATCTCGTTCTACAAGTGAGCCCATGTGTTTTCTGTAACTCAAGATCTACCCATAAAATTCTCGAAAAATCCAATTCTTCTTGTTCTATGTAAGCGTTGTTCCACCAATAACAAAAATGTATGTTCTTTACCACTATAAAATAAGTCTTCCACAATTACGTAAGTCTACTTGGTAAAATTTGGTAATATTTAGTAATATATGTTACATACATATATTGAATTTAAATATACATATTAATATTAAATAATTTTATACAATGACTTTGTAATTAATTACGCTTTTTATTATTACTACTGCTTTTTGTATCTCCTGTACACGTTAGTTTATGATAAAGTTTTGTATTTTTTGTCAATATTTTTAAGTACTTGTACGAGTATAACTTGTCATATTTTCATTTGTGTATAAAAGATACTTGTGTCGTAAATTTGTGTATAAAAGATACTTGTGTCGTAAATTTGTGTATAAAAGACACTTGTGGTGTAAATTAAATGAATAAATAAATGTGGTATTAATTCGGGACTGGATGAGATAAATAACAAACGCAGAAAAACGATTTTTGAGGAACGATCGATTGAGATTTCGCTGTTTATTATAGAAAAAAACTTAATAACTTACTGAAAAAGTTCTTTCGATGTTCTTCGAGTCGTTCTCCCAACGCGATGTTCCGCCACGGTTCTCCTTCCCTGTGAGTGATTTCATGGTTAATTTCGATCAAGCTTACAGTGGACACACCATGCCAGTATGATCCGAACGTATCCCCTGTATGTGCCATCAGATCCAGTACAGCCGTGTGACTGGATAGTATGCTGGTGTGCTACAGATCACTCATTTGAAACAAACTCCATGGCTCAGCTTCGCTTTCTAACTGATAAACAGTCAGCGTTCTACAAACATTGCCAGGCTACTTAGAAGGATCCACATGTCTGTTACATCTGCGGGAGGGAGTGCTCATCTAGGATCGGGCTGTTTTCTAATCAGAAGATCACATGCTCGTCGTGGAAGAGCAGCTCAAGATTGACGTTGGAGTGGCGAAGATATCTTCATCTACGAGACCCAGTAACAACGATGACGACAGACACACAATGTTAGGGAAACGCATAGGTAGGGGTGTCGTCGAGTCCCCATTGTACTCATGCGGAATAAAGTAGATTTGAGGACGATTATCTTGCTATTTCTGATTGTGAGAGATAATGAATAAATTAATTAATGCCCGTTACGAGTATAATAGAAGGCATAACACAAAGTGGTGATCAAGGTAATTAACGTTCATCCCACCGGAGATGACTTTGTAAGTTAATTGGTGATAGGCATATTCTGTTGATTATAAGACAAAAAGCTTCAGTGTTTGCAGCTTATCTGCGCCTTCTTTCTCGATAAGGCCCCTTATAACTGGCAACAATTCTACGCGATTCGGCTCTATCTGCTGCTGTTTGCTCCCAGTTGTGCTTAGCATTAATGTTTTTAAGCGTCACCTGCAGTACGCCTTTATATCTCTTGCGCTGACTACCATGCTTCCTTCTGCTTTCCATCAGCTCGACAAAGAGGACATTTTTCTTAGAAGTCTGTACTCAAGCATGACCAACGCAGGCGTGTACAAGACTTCAGAATCTCGAAGCTATAGCAGTTTCCTCTTCTCGAAACATCATCATTTGATAGTCTATGATAACATTCAATCTTCATTATTGGTCTAAGGTGTTTCGAGAACCCTAATATGTTATCTGTAGAGAACCCACGATTTGCATCCATATGTTACTTCAGAAATAGTATGATTACTGTATTATGTGTTAAATTGTCAGTATGGATTCAATGTTTTTTTTAACAGAATAACTATCGCATGGTTTGAAAATATAACAATTAACATTTGATATCTCACATTTCAGTAGCATGTCAACTAGAGTCGAAGACATGTTGGTTTTAATTTGATATTACGCAGATATCAAGATAGAAAACATGTTGGTTTTAATTTGATATTGCGCAGCTATCAAGATAGAAAACATGTTGGTTTTAATTTGATATTGCGCAGATATCAAGATAGAAAACATGTTGGTTTTAATTTGATATTGCGCAGTTATCAAGCCCATCGCCATTTCAAGGTATACCGTTAAGTTTTTCGTTTATTTTTTTCTTTCTTTCCTCTTCTTTAAGCTGTTGTACACCAGCAAACTCACCGGTCACATCGGTGTACTGAAATCGATAGTACATCTGAAGTAAGACGACCGGAGCACAAAGGCATATTTTTTCAATTTTTTTAAAGAATAGATATGAACAAAGTCATAGGTATCCTTATACCCTCGAACACTAGACGGAAAAAATGTCTGTGTCGTTCGAGGGGAGTAACACAGCGTGGAGTTCGAACCGACGACCTTTCGCACGGAAGTCCAGTGCTTTACAGCGCAGCCATGCACCTCAATTGTTAGATTGTGATTATCTACCATAACACTCGTCCACGAAGAGCCCAAAACGTCCGGAAACCATACGAGAGAAGAAGGAATCATGGACTTTTAGATATCTTAGTTATCTCTATACGAATATATTTCCGTTACCCCATTAATTCAATAAGATCGAATGAGCTGCTCTGTACGCAGGATGAATATTAATTATACTATAAATTCATTTATCAATAGAAGTTGCTCTACGTTTAATGGGAATTCGTTAAAATGGACATTTTGGGGATTTCGATTGCTTTATTTAAAAATATATTAAATGGATATTTAATGTGATTTGATTTGCATGATGGTGAGCAATACACCCTGCTTACTCTTAATGTTTCGTTTATTTTTTAATTATACTTTTATTTTATCTTTTTTCGATCTAGAATTATCTCCATTTTTAATTATAACTCGTTTTTATTATGAAAGAGTGAAGCCAATTCCGTCTATATTCATACTTAACATCCACATTTCCTTCAAATTTGTATTCCCTTTTTCTCCAAAAATACAACACATGTTAGGACAAAGTTTTGTGCGCACACAAAAACAACGCTACGTGCAAATGTGCGTAATTATATTTTTCATTACAGTATGGCATTTCATGCTAATGTGCGTAATTATATTTTTCATTACATTATAGCATTACATGCAAATGTGTGTAATTATGGTATATGTTTCATTACATTAAACTATTACATGCAAATGTGTGTAATTATATTTTTCATTACATTATAGCATTATATGCTAATGTGCGTGATTATATTTTTCATTAAATCATAGCATTACATGCAAATGTATGTTATGTAATTATATTTTTCATTACATTATAGCATTAAATGCTTATGTGCGTGATTATATTTTTCATTAAATTATAGCATTACATGCAAATGTATGTTATGTTCTCGTAATTATATATTTCATTACATTATAGCTTTACATGCAAATGTGTGTAATTATATTTTTCATTACATTATACCATTAAATGTTAAAGTGCGTGATTATATTTTTCATTAAATTATAGCATTACATGCAAATGTATGTAATGTAATTATATTTTTCATTACATTATAGCATTAAATGCTTATGTGCGTGATTATATTTTTCATTAAATCATAGCATTACATGCAAATGTATGTTATGTAATTATATTTTTCATTACATTATAGCATTAAATGCTTATGTGCGTGATTGTATTTTTCATTAAATTATAGCATTACATGCAAATGTATGTTATGTACTCGTAATTATATATTTCATTACATTATAGCATTACATGCAAATGTGTGTAATTATATTTTTCATTACATTATAGCATTAAATGCTTATGTGCGTGATTATATTTTTCATTAAATCATAGCATTACATGCAAATGTATGTTATGTAATTATATTTTTCATTACATTATAGCATTAAATGCTTATGTGCGTGATTGTATTTTTCATTAAATTATAGCATTACATGCAAATGTATGTTATGTACTCGTAATTATATATTTCATTACATTATAGCATTACATGCAAATGTGTGTAATTATATTTTTCATTACATTATAGCATTAAATGCTTATGTGCGTGATTATATTTTTCATTAAATCATAGCATTACATGCAAATGTATGTTATGTAATTATATTTTTCATTACATTATAGCATCAAATGTTAACGTGCGTAATTAAATTTTTCATTACACTATAGCATTACATGCAAATGTGCGTAATTATATTTTTCAAGCAACAAATAAAAACATTATAAATTTGCGTTTCAAACTTAAATTTGATTACGAAAAATAAGTTCACGCAATCGAATGGTCGGCCATTAAAATAATCTCTAAACTTATTCCAATATAGTAAAAGTTTCAACGGCACACAGAAAAGTTAAACATTAACAAATCTATAAAGTTAACAATTATTCACCTGAAAATTAAATGAATACTTTTCTGTATTATACTCGTATGTAAATCATTCCAGCTCCGAAGTCCTTTGTGTTTTTCAGAAATAAAATATATTTCCACCAAAGTTTTACCATTTCCAAAAGTCCAGCTTTTAGCTAGTTATAGTTTTTATTCATTACTCCAGGCTTAAGTCAGAATATTTGGATATAATTTTTTATAAACACTTAATTTGTAAATCAGGCATGATCAAACCGCAGCCGGTCAGGGAATTATGTGTTTTTTTTTATTGTGAAAGAAATAAAAATAAAACGTAGTTTTTGAATAACAGCGAAACACCAGGTAATCGACACAAATAAGAATATTTAAATCAAAACATTAAAAATCTTATATAGATGTGACCCAAAATGAAATAATGTAAAATTATAACATATATAATAAATACTAAGAAGAAAACACAACATAGGTACAAATTCGTTTTTACGTGTAATATGTATCCAAAATACGTTAATATGTATCCAAAATACTTATTATTACGTGTAATATGTATCCAAAATACGTTAATATGTATCCAAAATACTTATTTTTACGTGTAATATGTATCCAAAATACTTATTTTTACGTGTAATATGTATCCAAAATTCGTGTAATATGTATCCAAAATACGTGTAATATGTATCCAAAATACGTTAATATGTATCCAAAATACTTATTTTTACGTGTAATATTTATCCAAAATACGTATAATATGTATCCAAAATACGTTAATATGTATCCGAGATACTTATTTTTACGTGTAATATGTATCCAAAATACTTATTATTACGTGTAATATGTATCCAAAATACGTTAATATGTATCCAAAATACTTATTTTTACGTGTAATATTTATCCAAAATACGTATAATATGTATCCAAAATACGTTAATATGTATCCGAGATACTTATTTTTACGTGTAATTTGTATCCAAAATACGTATAATATGTATGTATCCGAAATACTAATTCTTACGTATAATATATATCTAAAATACGTTAATATGTATCCAAAATACTTATTTTTACGTGTAATATGTATCCCAAATACGTGTAATATGTATCCAAAATACGTGCAATATGTATCCAAAATACGTTAATATTTATCCCAAATACTGATTTTTACGTGTAATATGTATCCAAAATACGTATAATATGTATCCAAAATACGTTTTTATGTATCCAAAATACTTATTTTTACGTGTAATATGTATATCCAAAATACGTATAATATGTATCCAAAATACGTTAATATGTATCCAAAATATTTATTTTTTCGTATATTATGTATCCAAAATACGTTAATATGTATCCAAAATACTTATTTTTTCGTATAATATGTATCCAAAATACTTATTTTTACGTGTAATATGTATCCAAAATACGTATAATATGTATCCAAAATAAGACTTATATTTATTTATGTAACACTCATATTATGTGAATTATATTTATTTCCAATAAAAAAATACAAATGGATAATTTGTCGGCCCACAGCTCAGTCATTTGGCTCACTAACCAAGAGTCCAAGGTTCGATTCTCGGTGGTGTCACAATATTTTCCATTAAGATTAAGGACTGGTTAGATCATATATATCTCAAATATCCTTTGATGGTGTTTTGTAGGAGTCTTTTAGCAAGCTTAGGGTATACTTGACACAGTGCGTTTGAGCCGATAGTGATGGGGTAACGAAAAGAAACGCAAAACGCCCTTATGTAAATCATGCAATTGTTATCATTGTTATTTGTTCTATCAATATCATTGTATTTTGAATACTTAAAAATAAATAGTATGTGCCTATACATCTTTGAAAGATTTATTGCCTTACTAAATATTAAATATTTTGTAATTTGTTTAGTCAAACTCTGTTAATTCCACTTTATATAACAGTCGTCGTCGTTGCCGGGACTCGTAGTCGAGGATCCCCTCGCCACTATGTCAATCTTGAACCGTTCTTCCACGTCGATCGTGTGATCTTCTGTAAGAAAACAACCCGATCCTAGATGAACACTCCCTTACGCAGATGTCAGACATGTGGGTCCTGCTGAGTCGCCTGGCAATGCTGACACATGTCCGCAACACGCTGACTGTTTCTCACACGTCTAGCCGTTGAGACGCCACCAGCCCGAGAACATACGGCTCTCCACCCCTTACGGTCCCGAGCCACCTGCTCCCAGTCCTCAGGCACCCCGCACAAAGTCAGTGACTCTCGCAGACCATCCTTATAGCGCTTCCTCTGCCCACCAACTCTTCGCTTGCCCGCCCCTCCCCCCTACCTCATACTAGACGCGTTTTGGTAGTCTGTGATCGCCCTTGCGTATCAGTAAGCAATTTCCCCTTTACAACCATATCTTCTATAGGTTTACAGTCGGAGCGTTGCAGGATCGAATCATTTGTGACATGATCACTCCAGTGGGTCCGAAGAATACGGCGAATGAAACGCTGGTGGAACATTTCAAGGCTTTAAATGTGCCTTCTATAGGGAACCCAAGTCCCATAGAGAAGTATGGGGAGGACAACAGCTTTGTAAACTGATATACTTGTAGACTGAGAGATGTCTGCTGTAAAATACTCTGTTATTCAATTTAGTAACAGCCGCTGACGCACTCCTGATGTGACTCTTCAGTTCATCATCAAGATAAATATAACAGTTTAACCCTACCGGTTTCAAGGTTCTCACCTCATCATCAGGGAAGCACAAATAAATCTTGTTTGTGCTCTCTTAATGATGAGATGAAAATGATTTAAACTGGTAGAGTTATACCGTTATATACAGTGAAATAAACAGTGTTTTACTAAGCAAATTACAATGCCATTAAACCTCCACAGTGTTAAAGCCTTAACTATAAATACTGTATTAAATAGTTTACTTTACATTTATTCAATTAATTCAATAAATTATAGTAATTATTAAAGGTGTCCTATTTGGGTCATATACTTAAAGAACAAAAGTATAAATTACTGCACCTGATCATTCAAGGCAAAATAGAGGGTCGAAGAGGTGTTGGCAGGAGGCAAATCTCCTGGCTCCGCAATATACCTGATTGGACTGGTATAAGGAGCGTTCGGAATCTTTTTCGGGCTGCCGAGGACAAAGATATCTTCTCTCAACATTGGGGGGGACCTGACATGACACTAGGAAGAAGAAGATAGTAATTATTCATAATAATCAAGGGTATGTGGTAGCGTTGATAGTAAAACGCTGGATTTTGGAGCTCCAAACGCTACTACTTTTGTAAATTACCTCGTTTTTACGTGTTCAAATTGTGAAGAACCTATTTCTTAAAAAATATACGTGCATCCCGCAAGCCTTATCCCGATACTGGTTTTGGCCCACATCCCAAAAAGGTTGGCCAGCCCTGGCCTTAATTAAGTTATGCATTAACTGTATAATGTACTAAAAGGACTGTTTGAATTTAATTAACCATAAATAAACAAACTTTAATAAATTTGTACAATTTGTTGACTTGTCGAGCTTTCGCATTTCGAGAAATGTTTTATATATTTTTTCTTTTTAACAAATTTCACCATCAGCAGCAAGTGTTTTAGCACACATTGAAAATATTTGATGCTATGAATATTAGAGTTGGATTTTCGAAATATTTTATCGTTTGAATTGAAAATGATTTTCAAACACGCTTTTTTTTAGTTAAGTACAAAAAGCGTCAAAAAATATTTCAGAATAATAAATACGTTTTTAAGACTTACTTAGCAAAAGTATTGAATTTATTATTGATAGTACAATTTGAAATGCGGGTCTGTTTTTTTTATATTACTCTACTTACTCGCTCGTTTTTTTTTTGACAACTAAGTACCTCTAATTATTAACAAAATTCCCCAGTGTATGTTTAAGAATGCATCTTTTGGGAAATCAATTTGCTGATAGTCCCGATATATTTCACCACAGTCGATTGAATTGTAAAAAAAAGCTGATTGAAAAATTTATAAAATTATTTTGTACTATAATAGGTTAGTCAAAAAGTTTTGAAAGCGACATCTATGGAGCAGTAGAAAAACCAAAATTTCTACGCCATTTTAATATTTCACCTTTCATAAGAACGTACTCAAAATTTCATTTTGATCTGTCAATTCATTCTTTGTTTACAAGCCATTTGAAGTTGACGTGTCAGTGTATTTTTTAACAATGGAAAAATCCGAATATCGTGCAGTGATTAAATTTTTTGTTTTGGAAGGTTTATCGGCTAGTGAGATCCATGCAAAGATGGTGAAAGTATTAAAGGAGTCTTTTCCTTCATTTCCAACCGTTCACCGATGGGTTTTGGAGTTTAAGCGTGGCCGTACAAGCGTTGAAGTTTTGGGTTTCAAAAAACTGTGTGCACAATGGGTGCCGCATTTGCTAACAATGCAACAAAAACACGTTCGAATGCGACTTTCTGAGCAGCATTTGGAGCAATTTCGAAAGGATAAAATGGATTTTCTGCGTCGATTCATCACTATGGATGAGTCTTGGGTCTACCACCATGATCCTGAATCAAAACAAGAGGCTAAGGAGTGGTGTGAACCAGGCACTTTGGCTCCAAAGCGAGTTGTGTCCAGAAATCGGCCAAGAAGGTGTTAGCGTCAGTTTTTTGGGATGCAAAAGGAATTTTATTGATAAATTATCTCCAAACTGGTAAGACAATCAACTCTGATTATTATTGAGACCTTTTGGACCAGTTGGATGAAAAAAATTGTGAAAAAAGACCCGGTTTGCAGAAGAAAAAAATCATTTTTCATCAAAACAATGCACCTGCTCACACAGCTCAAAAAACCATCGCGAAAATCAGTGAATTGGGATACGAATTGTTGCAGCATCCACCCTATTCGCCAGATTTAGCTCCCTCTGACTTCTGGATGTTCTCACACCTCAAAAAATTCCTTCGTGGAAAGCATTTTTCATCAAAGAAGAGGTTATAGCCGTCGTAGAGGAGTACTTTGCAGACCTTCCAGAAAGTCACTTCCGTGATGGGACAACAAAGTTGGAAGATCGTTGGACCAAGTGTATTGATCTTATGGGAGACTATACTGAGCAATAAAAGTGATTTCCCCCAAAAAAAATGTATTTTCATTTCCGCTTTCAAAACTTTTTGACTTACCTAGTACTTATCTTTTTGCGTGTTACGCTCGACGACTTATCTTGAGACAGTCCCGTATCATATTAATAACTGTGTATATTGTTTTTTTTTTTTTTGATAATTTTGAGTCGTGTACTTGCATACTTTGCTTACGAGAGAAAATCCGACCTACCGTTCCGTTATAAGCACAAGCTCCCGAAGCATTATCTGTTACCTGACTAGTCCACCTACAGTATTAGCTGGGACGACCAAGGTCTGAGTGAATGTGATGGAATACAAGTAGCCTGAACGAGTGGACTTGTTCTTGCTAAATAATTAGTTGTAAGAATTGTTATCTAGTTATAATTAGTATGTAGGTGTTAATTATTTCTAAGATCTCATATATTAAGATTGAATAAATAAAATAAAATGATATGTAGGAAAATAAGATTAAGTAAATTCATAAATTATAACATATAATTAAGATTAGTTAAGTAATAAATTTGTATATAGGTATAGCCTTGACAAATGTTTGTACAATAATTTACTTTGTTTAGTAATAAGTAAAAAAAAAAAACTGGCATACTTATAAGTTATTTTGATGATTTGATGTTTTCAAAGAATTTTCACAGAGTGAGTGAAGTTTAGTAAAGGTGGGATGAAGGGTCTACGCTATAGACAGTCACAAATTAGAAACACCCAAATTAACCCAGAGTGATACCCAAGAAGAGTCTTAATAAGAAAGTGGAGTAGGACTATCTCTGAGTAGTTAGCGAGATTGATAGAGATGAAAAAAAAGGTCCAACAACTAGCCGATCCCAAATGGAAGCAAAGGAAAAGAGTGACGTTCTATCGGAATATACTACCTTGATCAAAAAGTTTTAGGACCGGCCACCGTGTGGCGCTGTCAGTTACCCGATTGGAATTCTTTTTTTTTTGTTAGGTTACCACATATATCATTGACACTTCCCTTCAAATTTCAGCGTCATAGCTTGACATTTGTAAAAGTTACGCTGTACTGAGTACATCTACCTTTGTGCGTGTTTTCGATTTTTTTAAAGTTTAAAAATGGCATCAACTGTGCATCAACGAGTTTGCATTAAATTTTGTGTGAAAAACGGATTTAACGGTCCGCAGACCTTGGAAATGTTGGATAAGTGTTTTTCGGTGGCACGAACGCTTCAGAAGTGGTCGTGAGTCGGTCGAGGATGACGAAAGCAGTGGCAGTCGAAAACCGATGAAAACATAGATAAAATCACAGAAATGTTGGCCGAAAACCGCAAATTGACCATCAGAGAGCTGGCAGAGGACTTGAACATCACTTATGGATCCGCTCAAGACATTTTGGTTAGTGATTTGGACCTCAGACGTGTCACTGCAAAACTGGTGCCGAAACACCTCAATTTCATGCAAAAAAGGACCGCGTTGAAATCGCGAAAGACATGATTTCCATGAGTTTTTGACCAAAAACAACACGAATACTATCCAGCAGCCTTCGAATTCACCTGATCTGGCTCCCTGCGACTTTTTCCTGTTCAACCGACTTAAAAAACCGCTTCGCAGAACGCGTTACAGTACCCGAGAGGATGTCATGAAAAAATCGAAAACGGCTTTGATGGACATACCGAAAATTGAGTACCAGCGGTGTTTCGAGGATTGGATCAAGCGCTGGCGTAAGTGCGTTGCAGTCGATGGGGAGTACTTTGAAGGGGACCATATCGATTTTGATGAATAAACTTGTATTTTCGATTTTATGAATAAAGTCCTAAAACTTTTTGATCAAGGTAGTAATTCAATCAAAAATAATTTTACTATTTATTCCATGTACCTACAATAATATAACCCTAGCGGTTTAAAACTTTTCACCTGATCATCAAGAGAGTATAAACAAAATTTTGTTTGTGCTTCCCTGATGACGAAGTGAAAGCTTTGAAATCGGTAGAGTTATACTGCTATATAAAGTGGAATAAACAGTTTTTTACTAAACAAATTACAAATATTTTTACTTTACAATTCTTTCTTATATTTAAAATACTTATATAAATAAGTTACTTATAATGCGCTGTTTTAAAATATAAGAGCGTTGTCGATTTGATGCTTCGAAAACGTTGCAATTTTCATCTTCAGGACTTGTTTTTTAATTAACTTCGCCATAAGTGAATGTGCGCCGGATACTGTTTCGTATATAGCGGAGTCTCAACCGTAACGTGTGCGCGTGGACCTCTCCAGACGAGCGTAACGTGAGTACATGGGTTTGTCCTGGTTTCTCAACCTTAACGAGAGCGTGTGAGTCCGTCTCACTACAGGATAACAAAATATTGTTCATTTTCGTCGCTTTATCGCTTTTATTTTATTTGATTATACCATGCTGATTTAAGGTGGAATTATTCATCTCTGTTAATAATGTTTGGATGTTTGTTCATGTACTCGTACATTGCCTTTGTAGCGATCCTTACTCCCTGTGATCACAGCGCGAGCCGCTTGTTATTGTTTAGCGAGAACGAGACAGCGACATATCTTCTGCGCCTTTCTACACACATTCAAAATTATATACTCGTAAATACGAGACGTGTAACAATAAATATTTCATTCCATATTCTGATTTCAAACTACGAGTTTTATTTAAACAACGCTCATCCTTATCATCTCCCCATTGCGGGGCAACCGTCCTTAAACCTTTTTGATTAATCGAGCATGATAATTTTTACCGTGATAACGGTTTAACCGAGTATTTTATACTCAAGAACGTTGTGCTACGATTTTCTATTTATAAAAAGCAGCTCATTCAAGAGACATTGAACGGCAAGTTGAAGAGAGTTTACTCTCTTAACGGCGCTGTACAAATGGTCCTTATTTATTTATTTATCATTAACCCTTTTAATCCCACGGGGCCGATTATAGGCCCCAACTGGTGTACGCGAAAAATCCCACAGGGCCGATTATCGGACTCAAGGTTTTCATAAAAGTTTTTATGTTGAACGAAAAATAATTTAATATTTTTTTTATGAAATATGAAAATTACTTATTATTTTACACTCTACAGGGAGATCTCCATAAAAAATTGGTTACAAAAACTCAATATTAACTGATATAAAAAATAAAATTTAAACTACTGTTTTTTTTGCCAAAAATTGCTTGGGATTTTTCGCACATTTTATGCAAAACATGCTGGGATTAAAAGGGTTTATAGTTCGGAAAATGTAGGATGAGTCCTGTGACAGCTCACAAATTTGCCCCAATACAACCTTATGTAATGTATTTACCTAAACAACTTGCTATTTATTAGAATTGAGGCTTATATTAAAGTTTATAAAATAATTAAAGTTACTGAACATCGTTACAAGGTTGTATTGGGGAAAATTTGTGAGCTGTCACAGGACTCATCCTAGAATTTCTGAACTATAGTTCACTTTAGTCTAAATTCGGACCCAATGCGCAAACCCTAAAATATTTTTAAATATTTTATCTTGAAATCCGAATATTAAACCGTTTGATTGGTGCCCTATTCACTCGGATATCACGACGTTTAGTAAGACCTTGATACATTAGATAAATGGCTTTCCTTTAAATACTTTTCGTGGAATCTGAGATCCTGAACATCAAAGATCTTTCTCAGATAAATGTTGTATAAATCGGATCAGCGTCTGATAATGCCGGTATTGTGAGAATATGTGGTGTATTTTAGTATCGAGAAATAAGATATAATATGTTTGAATTTGGTATATGTTGAAAAAAAATAAGAGATTTCTGAGGCCTTTTGAATACCTCGGAAAATTTATAAGGTAATTTTTTCATAAAATAAATTACACATTTATTTTTTATTCACCACTGTTTTATTTTAGTTTACTACAAGTTTCAAAGACGTTCATCTTCCTCGTCAGGTAAAGATGAACTAAATTACATCTAAAATATATTTTTTCTAATTGTAATAGGTACGTGAGAACGTAAGGGGAGCAGATAGACGTCAAAAGGGTGGCTTTTGGACGGGAAACATATTAAGCAAATGACTACTCTTTTAGATTAACGTGTTTATTCATAATATTAAAACTTAAGTGACGTGCATAGCCGCACGATAACGCACTGGACTTCCGTGCGGAAGGTCGTCAGTTCGAACCCCGCGCTGTGTTACTTCCCTCGAATGACACAGCCATTTTTTTTTATTATTTATTTCACCTGGCGTGTTTATTGTCATGTGGTAATCTCTTCCAACCAACCAGAAAGATATTTTAATGGGCCCTAAGTGAAAACCAGACTGGAATTCCATTTAAAAAAATCTGGATTCCAGCGGAGATCGAACCCGCAACCTCCGGATCGGCAGACAAGCGTCTTACCACCAGGCCACGGAGGTCGTCGTCATTTTTTCCGCCTAGTATTCAGAGGTATAAGGATGCCTATGAGAAAAAAATGGAAAAAATATATGCCTTTGTGTTTCGATCGCCTCATTTTAGGTGTACCATCGAATTCAGTACACCGGTGTGACCGTTGAGTTTGCTGGTGTGTAACGGCTCACTCACTTAAAGAGGAGGAAAGAAAGAAAAAATAAACGATAACTCCACGGTACAGCTTTGATTTACAACTGAATTGACTTTGAAATGTCGAGGGACTTGAAAACCGCGCAATATCAAATTAAAACCAGCATGTTTTCCATCGACTATAGTTGACATAACATACTACTGAAATAAGAGGTATCAAATGTTAATTGATATATCTTCAAACCATGCGATGGTCGTTCTGTTCCATCTATAGGCAACCCACCACTCTTTTTTTAATTTTAATTGTTATATCTTTAAACCATACGGTGATCATCTTGTCCCATCGATAGGCACCCTGTCACCCTTTTTTATTATTTTTTTATTGTTATATCTTCAAACCACACGGTGGCCGTTCTGTCCTATCGATAGGCACCCTGCCACTCTTTTTTTTAATGTTAATTGTTATATCTTCGAACCATTCGATGGTCATTTTGTCCTATCGATAGGCATCCTCCCACTCTTTTTTTTTTTAAATGTTAATTGTTATATCTTCGAACCATTCGATGGTCATTCTGTCCTATCGATAGGCACTCTGCCACTCTTTTTTTTAAATGTTAATTGTTGTATCTTCAGACCGTGCGGTGGTAATTCTGTCCCATCGATAGGCACCACGCCACTCTTTTGTAAAAAAGTACAAAACAAATATTTAGTTTAAAAAAAATAAACAACCTAATTTAATATTACCTACATTCCAATTTCCGACTGGTTTTACTAAGATAGTTTGCGTTTCGATATAGGAATAACAGTAGCTTCTGCGTTCATGTTTTCTTTCATTTTCACTTCACGGTCACAGTATGTTACACAGTACGTAATGTTACATTTAATTTTCAGGGTCACGGCATTAAGCAAATTGTATGATAATTTCTATAGTAGATCTACTTGTGACCCTCCTTAATCGTTTTTATTGTGCATACAAAAATATTTTTATTCAAGTACTCGTACATCAAGAGAGATATTTCCTTTACAAATAGTTTGATATTTACTTCTGTTGTCAAATGTTTCTTTATGCTGAAGTTTCAAAACATATTTGCTTTCACAAGCTGTTTATATCTTGTAATAAAATATTATTTATATCTTTTTTATGTAAATTGTAAGTACGAGTATTAAGAAAACATTAAAAAAATACATTATACGATTTTTAAATACAGTGAATGAAGGCATTTTATAGCATTTCTTAGTTACTGACGACACGTTAGGGGGATGATTTTATTTTTGTGGCAGAAAAATCGACGTTTTATTGATGTAAACGACTTCCATAGATTTTTTTATTGTACAGAACCATATTGTATTTTATACACTTTCGTTGTATCACCTGGCAGGTTAATTACCTTGTGACAATCTCTTTCAACCAATTAGGAAGCTGTTTAAAAGGTCTTGAGTGAAAACCAGAGTGGAATCCTTTTTTAAAAAGATCTGTTCCAACAGCAATCGAACAGGCAATCCCCGGGCTGCAATACACATATTTTACCATGGGGGTTGTCATATGTTATAAACTATATCAATTAGTTTTTAATATTTATCGGAGTTCTTACTCGTGTTGAGTAATATTTATATGATAGCAGACGTTTTGAGTGCGCTTGCAGTCATCATCCTCAGGTTGTTGTCAAAAAACATTATTGAAACATTATTAAACACGAAAGAAGGTAACGCCTAGATACTTCTTCGACGAATCAAACGTCCATCTAAACACCGGTGTAACTAAAAAGGAAATCTCATTGTTGGTCTGACATCGGAGGACGTGAAATATCGAACTGTTGACCGACCTGGATGGAGGCGTTTTATGGCATCCCGGTACTCATAGAATAGAGTTGTGGTGCTAATTATATGTGAATTCAACCACAAGTTATCAGTTTTGACATACTTTAGAACAAATATCATATTTATATCTGCAAGATTTTTGCCACTAAGATGAAATGACGGCTAAAGTAACTTCGGGGTTGTGTATACCAGACCCAAAGTAGCTTCGGGGTTGTGTATACCAGACCCAAAGTAGATTCGGTGTTGTATATAGCAGACACAAAGAACTTATCGTTCTGTCTCATTGTTACTATTCAATAATCTAAATATATTTTGCAGTGGAAAAATATTTTATGGGATAGTGCACTTTTTTGTGTGAGAACAGAAAGAGGCTAAGGATGTGTGTCGAGTTAAGAAAATATGGTGCTCTGTCGCCTCTACCTACCCCAACAGTGAAATTGGGTAATGGTATGTATGTATATAAATATTTTTGTTTAAATTGATTGATTCCTTTTGGTTTTTTTTCCATCCAACGTGTCAACTTTGGATGGAAAAAATACCTTATTTTTAGTGTGGCTACAGTAGTAAATCGGATACAAAGTCGTCTGTTAATAATCGTGAAATATCCAAACCGAAGGATCTTAAGATATACAACCTTCTCGGATTTTTAGTACGCACATATCTTAAATAGAATCTTCCAGACTGGCTTTACTTCTTTACGGATTTATGTGGAGTATTATCGATGAAACTGGGGAGAGAAAGGAAATCTAATACTGTTTGGGTTCGACACCCCGTGGATTCCGGACAATATTCAAATCCGGACATTATTCTATAAATATCCGAAATTCCCCGAGATGCATAGCCACGCGGCAACGCATTGGAATTTTGTGCGAAAGGTCGCTGGTTCAAACCCCACGCCGTGCTATACTTCTAAAATAACACACGTATTTTTTCACCTAGTATTCGGAGGTATAAAGGATACCTGTGATTTCGGTCATATCTATTCTAACAAAAAAAAAGCCGGTATGCTCTGATAGTTTCACTTCGGTGTGCCATCGAATCCAGTACAGCGGTGTGGTCGATCGGAGCAAAAAGAGCTTTAAAGTGCAAGCGATAACATGACAGAAATTAAAGGTTGGTCACGATTATCTTTATTGAAGGAACGATCAGTTATCCTAAAGGCGCAATTCGACTGAGGCAACACTGAACGACATGAGGCATGCGACATGTTTCCTAGTGTTGCCTGTTCCTAGGTGTGCGACTATGTGCCACAAATGTTAACAATGTCGCATGCGGATTTTGACTCCCCAAGTCGCATTCGCTTTGTCGTCAATACATGTAGCATGCGACTTAAACGATTCCATGGATGCAACATTAGTTTGGTACAGTATGTTATGTCTTTACAAACAATCGAGGCGGCTGCATATTTGGTGATAGTTTTGAATCGTAGAAAAAAAAAGAAAACCACGGTGTTGGAGAAGAGAATTATATGTTGGTAGTCAAGAAGCTCAGAATGATGAAAAGCTGTACACAAATTCTTGATTTTTTTTTCACATCGATTTCTGCGCAATTGTATTTACTTGCTAACTTCCTCAGTTTATCATTTTTATCCTGTTGTCTTTATAATCACTAATTGTATTATTCCATAACTCCGATGAATTATGATAATCTTCAATAAACAAGGTAGTTTTATCAATATATCACTCCATGTCGCACGCTACAAGCCGCACCGATCCGCTGAATTTCGGATAACGTTGACATTGTCCGACACGCTGAAACATGTCGAAAGGTAACGCATGCGTCCCGGCAACAACACTCAACATGTAGCATGCTACACAGATACTTGCTTCTTGTCGCTTCGTGTTCCTTCGATTGGAAGACTGTGTGTAGCATGCGTCAATGCCGCTTGCTACATGTTGCCTCAGTGTAATTGCGCCTTAAGATACTCGTAATTAAAATTTCCGTCTGTTATTTCTGAATTCCATTGATTTCGGTTTACTATTCCATCGCTCCCAGATTCGATGTATTAATTTATCGGTTCTCAATTTGTAATCGCTATAAATGTCAGATATACTCGTATTTAATCTGGCAGTAATGATTATTATCTGACATATGTTTTCCTTCTCACTGTGGGCGTCAGGAAAACTATGATAATTAGCTTGTACTTCATCAATAGTGGGGGATGTTAGGTCAGTTTATGTGGATTCAGTTTTCTTCAAAATATTAGATGTTGTGAAAATAAAGATTTTATCTTTCAAATTCAATTTATCTTAATTTTAGGGTTAATAAATTTTATTAAACAAAGTACGAGTAATTTGATTCTAAGCATTTTTGCCAACGAATTAACATACAAGCTTATTTATGCTTATAGAAAAAAAATCAGTAAACGAGAAACAGCAAAAAATGCCTTTAAATAATTCTTCCATCCTAATTTATCAGAGTTTTATTCTGTTGTTTATAGTTAAGGCATTAACGTTGTGAAGGTTTCAAGACATTGTAATTTATTTTTATTAAACACTGTTTATTCCGCTTTTTTGTAACGGTATAACCCTACCGGTTTCAAGGCTTTCACCTCATCTTCAGGGGAGCGCAAACAAGACTAAATTCTGTTCGAACTGGTACCGATATACACGTTTCAACGGTTGGGGGCTCAGGGATAAGGGAGGCATGGGACGATTTCGGACAAGAGCGGAGAGATTTTTGGGATATAACTGTTTACCAGATGTTCGGATCGAAGTACTGACTTAGAAATGTATAGGGCCTCTAATCTGTCCAGTTTATTTCTTGTTTGTGCTCCCCTGAAGATGAAGCGAAAGTCTTTAAACCGGTAGGGTTATAGTTTTTAAACAGTTTTTAATAAAAATAAATTACAATGTCTTTAAACTTCCACAACGTTAATGCCTTAACTATAAACAACAGAATAAAACTCTGATGAATTAGGATGGAAGAATCATTTAAAGGCATTTTCTGCTGTTTCTCGTTTACTGACTTTTTTCTGTAATATATTACATGTATACAGTGGAGATGTGAGAAGAAGTGCATAAATTTAAAAGAAATGCTATCAAAAGGTCTGGGCTCATCTCATAACATCACCTCAGTTGAGACACACCCCTACCACGAGGACATCAGATGTTTTTCAATACACAACTTGACTAGTTGATAAAGCGCCTGACTTCTAGCCCGGAACTTGCGAGTTTGATTCCCGGTGGGCCCTAAATTTTTTTAAATAGGATTCCAATCAGATTCTCCCTGAAAATCTTTTAAACATTTTTCTAATTGCTTGGAAGAAATTTCCGTAAGGCAATTGGTTTCCCAAAAATTGATTGTGAAAATAATCAATAAACTTCCTGCTCGGTATCCCACGGTGGAGCTTTTTAGAGAGTATCAGGTCCTGAACATAGCCAATTTACATCTCAAATCCATTCTCTGGCACTACCATCGAGAGGAAGGGAAGATGCAGACTCAGCAGACACACATGACACGCATGGCAACTAATGGAATGTTCACCATCCCTAGAGTTAAAACCTCTTTTGCCCAAAGGCAATATGCTTATTTGGCTCCCATTACATACAATGGCGTGCCGACTTCAATAAAAGTAAAGGTAGGAAAACCATTTAGACAGTCGATCGGAGCGTGGTTGTTATTGCGACAGGATTTTGAGTACTTTTCAGGATGAATGACGAGTAGAAAGGATTTATGTGAGCTCGTGAGTGTGGGTCTCTTCTTGTTGTTTTAATTTTGGATGTTTTTGTATTTGTGTTTCTGTGTGTTTTTCTTTTTTTTTTCTTTTTTTTTTTGTTTTGAATTTGTTTTGATTTTTATTTTTATGATTGTGTGCGGTATATTGTGGGATGAATATTTTTGGTCTTTCTGGAGTGATAATGTGTGAGAAGTTGAGTTTCGCAATATGTTTCCAGTTGTAGTTGAGTGTCACTGTTTGTCAGGTTGATGAGAGCGTGCAACGGGGTTTTTTTGTGTTACCAAAAATCGGAAAGAAGTATCGATTTATTTTTTCATGCTAAATATCCTCAGTGAGATACAGGCAAAAGCCTAGTTTACTGGGGATACGATAAATGAAAGGCAACAAACCCAGATCCATTAAAATTATATGTCCAAATCAAATTACCTGTTGTTTTTTCTCAAATTGTGTATATTTCTTGTCATGTGTAATAATAATAATAATAATAATATAAGCCCAGCGAATAATATTGTATAGAACTAAAGTGTAATACAATAGTATAATCTTACCCTACTTATTCTTGTGTTAAATGTGATGAATGTCGTAGCATTAAGCTTTTATCGATTTTCTGATATTAAGGTGAATTTTCTGATGTTAAGGTGAATTTCTGATGTTAAGGTGAATTTTCTGATGTTAAGGTGAATTTCTGATGTTAAGGTGAATTTCTGATGTTAAGGTGAATTGAATATTTTTAAACAGTGATTAAACGCGGGTAACTGAAACTGCAGAAAATTAAATAAACAAAGTTACTCGAAAATTGTAAATAAAATAGTGTCATCATCATCCTGTCGTGAAGCTTATGACTGTAAATCGTGACTCTCATGATAGCCTCTGACAACTTCTCTCCATCCATATATGTACTCCGCGGTTCGAAGGGCAGTTGTTAAGGGTAGTCCTATTGCGTCTCAATTTGTCAGTCAAACGCATTGGGACTATTTCTCTTGTGCGTCGTTCTTCTACGTTTCCAGTAACTAAAAGTCTCTCCAAACTGCCTACTAACAACGAGCAATGTGCCCAAAGAATTTGAGAACTCGTCGATGGCGACATTGTCGACAATCTGTTGGTGATTCTTAGTTCTTTAAGAATGGGGGCGTTTGTTTGTCATGCTTTCCATAAAATTCTTAACATCTATCTCCAGCATCACATTTTAAATGCATCTATTCTACTCTTGTCTAATATAACCGTCACACAAACATTAAAATTGAACAATTTACCATACGTTTCCTTGTTCATAGATATGTGATCTTCTCTGCATGTGGCTCCTTCTACATCCCAGCAGTGGCCATGCTGTACCTCTGGTGGAAGGTGTATAGAGCTGCTGTTAGAAGATCTGTGAGACTTGCTGGAGGAAGACTTCCTGAAGGACCTTCAGCCCTTAGAGCACACCGAGGTGGATCTGCTCAACACCATGTAAGTAGAATACTTTATTTTTTTCTCTCAAGCCATGCACTGATTAGGCAGAGCGCGCTCAGGCGCTCACAAGCACGGGTTGAGCAAGCTCACCTTGAATCGAGCTGTGCTGGTTTTTTGTTCGTACCAGTCTATGCTCATCATTCATTGTGAATGGCAATGTAATTTTGATATGAGATATAACGCAATACTTTGCTCGATGGGTTCCACAAAGGTTCCCTTTTATACACAGCTGTCATTAAAACTTCCGCCATCTTGTAAATTAACCAGCACTTCTGTTCGCTAGGAGATTCACTCGATGACTAATCGTCATGCAACGTGGCGCGAAGCGTGCAGTGTGGTCACTGCGATAGTATGCGGTACGTTGGTTCTCTAGGACAGTGCTTCCTAATTATTTTCATGTAACGGCCCCCTAAATCTGAAGTAATTAATTCCCCCCCCCCCAAAAAACATTTTTTTTATAGTTGAAGATTTATTTGACAATAATTATTACAATTAAAATACACATATTTATATTCAACACAAAATTATAGGAACTTGCTTAAAAACTTTTTTTTTAAATAAAAACTATACTCACATGAAACAATTTAATACTCACATGAATATTTGTACTTTGTACTGAATATTTTCGCGACCCCCACGAGAAATCCCGCAGCCCCCCAGGGGGCCGCGGCCCCCAATTTGGGAAGCACTGCTCTAGGATATGTCGTCTAACTCGCAACATAGCTCTAAGCATTTAGCGAGGCTTCTTCCTGTGTGGCCGAGGCCGAAGAGAACGCAAGAACTGAAAATTCCGCTGGGTTTATCCAGGGGAAACGCACTTCAGTGCGTTTTCTGAAGTAGAAACAAAAAACACCTGATGAGTGGACGGAGCACACAGAAAACGCAATTGATTATTGATGTTGGCAAATTTGTCTAAATAACAATACTGTTAAAGAAGTATCACATGTACGAGTACATGGCACGATGTAAAAGTGTGTATTGGAACTGATCTTTATTTCTTTCTACATGAGTATCAAGAGTTTGGTACAATGTGGACTGTCCGCCTTTAGGCGACTACTTTTATATTAATTAACTGTGTATTGTTGATTTTTTATTTCTTTGTGACTCTTTTGACGCGTGAACGTTGCATAATTTTTGTGATGTTTTTTATTTGTTTTTTATTCAAATTATTTTTTATTGTTAACTTTTATTTTTGAAATAATAAAGTTTTGCAATAAATAAAGGAAGCACTTAACATACGACATATTGTTTGATATATTGTTATAAGGTACTTTGTATATTAGCTAAATATTAGTATTACATTATGTCTGCAAAGTTAAATCGGAAATCTTTCGATACATTTAAAATGGATTGTTCATTCTACATAAATTACACAGAACATCGCATTATTTATGTGAATCCCACAAAAAGAAACCGAATTCTAAGTGGATTAACTCTATTTCTCAGTTAAAAACACATAAAATATTCAAGAAACGAAATCGGGAAAATACAAGTACAGGCGTACCCCTGTATACGTACCATTACATTTAAAACACTGGTGTGTACGCAAACATTTTGATTAAAAATAAAATAAATAAATAAAATAGTTTTGTGATGTATCGGAGTGAAATATGGACGTGGAAAAATACCAAAAAGAGCCGAATAAATGTAGAAATGCGTGCACTGAGAATAATAATACATGGGCCTATAGATGTAAAAAGAGCTGAATAAATGTATAAATGCGTGCACTGAGAATGAGCGTATATCATAGATGTAAAAAGAGCCGAATAAATTTAGAAAAAACGTGCACTGAGAATAATACATGGGCCTATAGATGTAAAAAGAGCCGAATAAATGTATAAATGCGTGCACTGAGAATGGGCGTATATCATAGATATTTTCAAAAAAATTGATAAATCTTTATTGCATTTATAATTGCATCAACTGCTTATTTACTATCGTTTATTTTTTTGTAATAAAGTTAAGATATACAAGGCGTGAAATGATAAACATCTGGCGTCTCGCAGCCAGACTTGCCCTTCTATTATAGGGGGGGGTGAAGTATCTCGATTATAAGGATGTTACGATATGAAATTTTGATATCTCATCTCTCTCAAATATATGTTTGCATTGACTTAACGTATATGTTATGTATGTTGAATTACGAGTACTTTTATATATACGAGTATAATGGACGACCTTCGTGGCTTACCTGATAAAATGCTTGTCTCCCAGCCCGGAGGAACCCAGATTTTTTTTAAAGGATTCCATTTAAGTCTGATTTTTCTTTAGGCCTTTTTAATGTATTTTTGGTTGATAGTCAGAGATTGCCGCACTACAATAAGTCTACCAGGTTTTACTGTAAACTATGAAAGTGTAAAACAATTAACTTATTATTAAAAAAAATCATCATATTATAAAAATGTTTTTTACGTTTGTTATACTCGTTTTGAGAATATGTGATAGACTATCGGCAAGTACGAGTAGTAATTTGCTTACGGGCAGTGTAGCGCTAAAATAGACGGATCAAGTCAGGATTACTACGAGATGTTAGTTAACAATGGTCCTTCCAGTTTAAAAATTAGGTGAGGAGAAGTGTCATCAAAATAAAGAACAAAGAGGACAGACTAGAAAGATTACAGCCCTCATTCACAAAGAAGTGACCATGGAGGTATTTGAAAATTGGTATGTAGTGAATGCATCGATAAGGCAAAAGCAGCTACAAATATGTCAAGCCTGGCAAAGAAATGGACTAACAAGTCTATATTGAGAAGAACAAATATGTCAAGCCTGGCAAAGAAATGGACTAACCAGTCTATACAGAGAAGAACAAATATGTCAAGCCTGGCAAAGAAATGGACTAACCAGTCTTTATTGAGAAGAACTAAAATCGGTCTAGTTATATATCTTGTATTCTCTATAACACTGTATGGATTAGAAACATGGACGATGAGACGAAAAAGAAGGAAGCAAACATGCTATATGTCTTCGATATATGGTGTTGGAGACAAATGCTCCTTATCACATAAACCGCGAGGGGCACCAACGTCTGTATCATTCAAGAATTGAAAACTACCAAAAGACTTTCAACAGCATGCAGAAACAGAGTTCTAACATATTTTGAGCGTGATGCTAGAAATAATGATGAAAATCTGGAGAAGCTGGTAATCACAGGACAGTTGAGGGAAGGCAAGCAAGAGGAAGATGTCCTATGAGATAGACTTATCAAATAGGAGAGTTAATAGGGTCTTCTTTAAGCGCTGCATTAAACGTGAGTCAGGACCGGAAAAGCTGGAGACAAGTGATGCGCCGAGTTCAAGACACATCAGAGAACCACGACCCTCAGCATTGAGCACACGATGAATAAAAAGTGGAAACGGGTAGTGCTTCACTTTAAGTATATTTCCACGGAACGTACTTAATTTGGATTAGTACTTGCAGCATGCGTTAATACGGAGTTGGACTGTTTTATATTTTATATCGTATTAAGCTTCAAACAAACTTTTCTTAGAATACTTTCAATTCGCTATGATCGTCAATTCAGCCTCTATTGATTGACGATTATTCAATATTTACTCTCGACTTTCTTTCAGTCTGATGAACCCTGCTTATTTCTTAGTATTTTGTTATTTACATTTCAATTCAGACTTGATTAGATTTCTTAGTGAAGAATAAACGCTTGAGTTAGGAATTAATATTTTATATATTAATATATACTCGTATGTGGGTGCATTATTCACACGGATAATTCTTCCAAACAACCATCCCAATTAGCAGTCCTCAGCTTTTCAGTTAATGCAACACTGACTTACTTCCCTCAATATTACTTGATGGCTCTATAATACCATTAAATAAAACGGTTAAAGGAGTGTAAGTAGATAACACGCTTTCATGGTGAGATCAAATAAATAAGGTAACCCGAAGGATCTTCTTCAGCCTTCACTATCTCAAAGTACTTATCCAATCGCTGCACTTTTCAAGTTTGGACTATGCAAACATATGTTATTTAGATATTATGGAAACAGCCTGACAAATGATGAACAACGTCACCAAAATGTTTGTCAGATAGTATTTTACAACCTGAGAAAATACGGTCATATAATTTCGCACTAGAACAAACTGAACTGGTTAAACGCAAGAAATAGGTGCTAAATTCACCTAGCGTCACTACTATATAATATCCTTAACTGTCCTTCCGCCTATTATCATCTCGCCGAGAATATTCAACGTCTTTCTGATCATGAACTTGCGCCACACACAAACAGAGATTGTTTATTGGTTTCCCAGTTCACCGCTCTTCTTTTTTACGTCATCCTTTGCTAGTACCAGTTACGAAAACAACCCAAGACACTCCTTGTGTGGTCCTCAATTAGCAATATCAATTTTGAAATCCAGGAATAGTTTCATGAGCAGAGTGCAAGAACTAACGAGTCCTTCAGATAACGCCCGCTTTCTGAAATGGAAAAACAATACACCAGGCTAGTGGATAAAGCACTCAGAAAGGATGACAACTGGAGACCAACTGTCTAGGCCTACACGGAGATCACTTAATAAACTCCGTGTAGGGGGGATTAGGTGTAAGGTGAACATGCAAAGATGAATTTTCTTGTACGAAAGTATGTTAGCACTGAATGTGATTATGGGGATATACAGGTCTCACAACACATACTAAAACAGTTTACCCGAACATCGGGACTACTTGCTCTGGGCAGGACTTGATTAATGTGGTGGATCTCTGCTACCTTCTACAGGACACACGGGGCATAATTGATGGTTCAAACACGGAAGTTAATGATACACTTTTTTACGATTGATGATTCTATACTCTAGTCGACTCTGCATCATAGGTAAACTCTTTTGTGTTTATCGGCCAATATCAGTGTTTTTATGTACTCAGTTTTTTTTAAGTTACTGGATGATGCCCTGATAGGGCGATCTCTGTTGCCTCCTACTGAAAACACGTGGGATAATTGATGGTTCAAACACGAACATGAATTATATACTGTTTTTACAATTGATTATTATATACTCTAGTCCAGTGGTCCCCAACCTTTTTGTCGCCGCGGACCGGTCAACGTTTCATAATTTTACCGCGGCCCACTGGAGGGGGGGGGAGGGGGGACACATTGAATGTAGTTTTTTTTTTAATTTAATAACAATATATTTGTACAATATATAATAATAAAATTTACAACTGTGGTACATAAGTTATAGTGACAAATAATAGTAGAGAAAACACAAGGTTTGTGGGAAAAATGAAGAAAAAATATATAATAACAATGAAGGATTATTAAGTTTCAGTTAATTTTTTAATTTTCTTTTAGATTCATGGGTATTTTCAATATTTTTAAGGTTCAACGGAAGGTTGAAAGCATTTTTTTCCAAGATAGAGAAAAGAATTTTGAGAATGCTTAGAGTTTAATATCGGGATTTTAATGTTATTCTGATATCTTGCAGATATATTAACTTGAAAGTTATTTATCTATTTTCTCTAAAAGTTTTGATGTTGAAGTTTTATGTGTTTTGATTTAATATTTTTAATTGAATCGTGTGTAAAGATGCCTTCAAAATAAAATACAGTTACCTTCAAAATAAAACAGATTTAATATTTTAACTTAATGCTAAATCAATGAGAACCCTGAGCTTGCTTCATTGAAACGAGATGGTTCCATCTGGGGGTAATACGAGTAGGAGATTGTGACACCCGAAGTGTCTTGCTTATGTCCAGTTTATTTCTTTGTTTTGTTTTGGTTGCTGTCACTGCAGAAAACCCCGCTTCACATAGATAGGATGTCGGAAATGGCAATAGGGATTTTAGTGCTGTGGTGGCAATGTCAGGGTATTCCGCCATGACTCTAATCCAGAACACCGGCAGAGTTGTTGTCTCGAACAGGTATTGTCGGAAGGTCAGTGGTAACTTAGCGTGAAGGGGTTTTCAACGGAATAATTATTTTAAGCTATAATTAAGTTTTATTGGATATGTTCGATTTTACAAAAGTAATTTTGATTTTTAAGCAGGCCCTTGCGCGGCCCAGTACCATTTGGTCCACGGCCCGGGGGTTGGGGACCACTGCTCTAGTCGACTATGTATCATAACTTAAATAAGTTGTTGACCGATACCCGTGTTTTTATTTACAAAGTGTTTTTAAGATACTGAGTGATCTCCAGATAGGGAATTATCTGTTGCCTCCTACGGAAAACAAATCATTAATAGTCCAAACACGATAATAAATAATACACTTTTTTTCAATTGACTCTAGTCAACTATGTATCATAGCTAAAAATCTCATGCATTTATTGGCTGATATCAGTGTTTTTATTTTCCCAGATTTTTTAGAGCTAGCGTGATTCCTAGATAGGGAGATATCTGTTGCCTCCTTCTGAAAACACGTGGCATAATTAAAAGTCCGAACATTATGGAAATGAATGAATTAAATTCAATTACGTTCAGTTATCAAATCTCACAAACAACTTCGGCTAGAACTTGTTTTGTTTATTTATTAATTTCGCGGGTGTATCAGACATCTTAGAACAGACAATGAACCTAGTAAGCTACTTATGTTATACTATACATATATAATATGTTAAGACGTTTATGGTTCGATAAATATGTTAGCATTTAAATAAATAAATACAACATTTTATGTTTACACGAATTCATACAAAGTTACAAAAAAATGTCCAAAACTCGAAAGGAAAATAAACAGATGTGGAAAATGTGATAATTTAAAAAGAAACAAAAACTGGGTATCTTAAAATATCAGTAATCACTGATATTTTAAGAGTGTGGAAAGTGGAGTGGAAAAGGGTAAATAAAATGTACCGAGGAATGTGGTTCATATAATGAGAAACACGGCCCGTCATTGAAGAAAAATCAAATGGTAGTTGTTTTTTTTATATTGATTTTTAAAACGAAATAATTCAATGATGTTCCATTTTAACATATATTTTATTTATTTGTTTACTTAACCCTTCCTTCCCTGTGATGTGTAACTAGTACACATTGCTTCTAAAGACTTGAATATCTCTATAAATATAATAAATACTGTCTTCAGATTTTAGGTATACATCCGCAATACATTTACGCATTGAATGAAAAAATAATATTAATAATAATTAACACTTATCGGCCACATAAGAGATATTTTGTGAAAATCGGGAATAAATTCACCAATACAATCAAACGTGTGCCAGTGTGTGACGTAGGTATATTCATTCTAAAAAACCGCTACGGGTGAGGAAGCGACGCTATTCACGTCTCGCTCTACTTCGGTATATGAGAACGCAAGAAACAGAATATCAGTTCAAAGTTGTGTTTCTTCCTTCGACGTATAACATACACAGTGTTAGTCCGCCTCAGGTCTCAGTAGCTCTCGGACATCCATTTGAGGTGGTTTCTTCGCCCGTTTTGTGAACGTCGGCCGATGCTTTTTTCATGTTTTTTAGCAATTAAATTTCAATTATTATCCCTTTTGACTTCAAATTTAATTAATTTAAGCGATTGGCTATGAATATTGTTATTTTTTCGATTTTAAATCGCTCATTGAATACACAGCACACATGTTTTTTAGCACAGAAAGGGAAAGGTTAATATGAAAAATATTTATATTCAATGAATATGTTGTTTGTTGAATACAATGAATACGTGGTATTTTGTCATTAAATGCTGAAAGTAAAGCATATATTAGAGTGAATGATGCCTTGACTGAGTGTTTAATATTTCAAAAAGAGTACAACAAGGATGTGTCATGTCGCCCTGGTTATTTAATATTTCCATGGATTTGTGTTTAAAGGAACTACAGAGGTCAATGGAAAACATTCAAATAGCTGTATTGTGATGGCATGGTAGTGTTAACGGAGAGTAAAGATGAATTACAGAGACCAATATGCAAATTATATGAAAGATGCATAGAGAAAGACCTGAAAATGGATTTATCATAATCCAAACTTATGGTGAAAAAAAAGTGTGAAAGCAAATGTAAATGCGATATGTATGTTACGTGTAATAAAATATTAGAGCAAATTGAATAATTCTGCTACAGGGATAGTATTTTCTCAGATGATGGAAGAGTTGCGAGGGATATTGAACGAAGTGTTCTGATAGAAAACAAAGTCAGTGGGGCACTTAAACATATATACTCGAAATAGACAGTATCAAAATCAATCATAATAGGGGAAAATAAAAAATAATACGGATTTTAAGAAGATCTTCTTCTTCCTCTTGGTTTAGGTCGTATGACCTGTTTATGACGGTGGGCTGTCCTGGGATGACAACGTCCAGCTGTCCTTCCACCTTTTCGGCGGTCTTTCTGGTAGTATTCTGCTGTTAGGGTTTTCAGTCTTAGCGATTCTTGCCAGTCTTATATCCTCCATGCGGTCCACATGATCCCTCCAGAAGCGCCTTCTGTTTCTTCCCCACCTCACTATGTCTTTAACACCACAGACAGACCTTATCGTTTCATTTCTAATCCGATATATAAGAGTTCTGCCTGCGATGGAGCGTAGGGTTCTCATTTCTGCCACTCTGAGAAGGTTTTTTGTCTTGTTGGTATCGGCTCTCGCTTCTACCCCATATTTTATGATGGGGCGGACGCATGTCCTATATATCCTGACCTTCTTTTCGGTTAGCATGTGTTTGTTTTTCCATATAGTGTCCCGCAGGCAGGCAGCCAAAGTTGTCGCTTTATTAGTTTGTGCTCGTACTTCACTATATAGGTCACTGTTGCTGGAGATCTCTACTCCTAGGTAAGTGAATCGCATGACTTGCTCGATGGGTACGTTATCGATGATCAGTTTGCATCTGAGTGGCTCTTTTGATATTGTTAAGCACTTTGTTTAATTGACAGAAATCTTCATATTATATTTCTTAGAAGCAAGGTGAAATTTGTAGAGTATTCTCTGAAGATCATCTTCGCTTTCTGCCAATATTGCAGCGTCGTCGGCATAACACACTATACTGATCAATTTATCATATTTTCCATTTTGTAACCCAGGTCCAAAGAAGTCACTTCCTCTATGATTATATCCATAATAGTGTTAAAATATATGAATTTAAGAAGACATAGTGCTTAAAATGAATAAAAGGTAAATAAATTATGAAAGGTTGAAAAAATAATTTACATGTACAGGTGTCCTTAGTCACCAAGGGATTTAAAAATCTCATACCAAGTCAGATTTTTCATCATTTTCATTTCCTTTTTTTTCTGAACTTAGATTAAAATAAGAATAATATCCATGGGAAAAATTAGAAATTACCCATGGAAAATGTTTGAATTTTCATTATGTATATTTACGAATAGTAAAAAAAAATTTAATTATAAGTTTTTTAAATCCATATGTGACTTTTGGGACAATCTGTACAAGTGTATAGAAGGTATAAAACGTTTGGAAAAACTTACGAAAACGGAGCATGATCAATGAATAAAGTTGTAAAAGCGAGAAGAACGAAAATTCTTTATATTAGAAGAGCATGAGGCATTTTTTTAAATCACTTCGCACGGATTTCTCCTGTTACGCAAAGATGGTCTATGATATTTCTAGTTAGTTTATTCGTAAGGAAGAATATCAGCCAGGATTCTTCTCACACTGCTAGACGGCACCGAGAATATATCAACCGTGTCATTCAGTTGGTTCAATATCTCTATACCACGCGTGACTGAGTGTTTAGCCATGATATTCGTTCTGTAAGTTAGTATGTAGAACAGAGGGTGATTCCTTGCACGGCTATATTCATTAGGGGCATATAAACTTAGTGATTTTAGTATCGCGAGACAGATAAAGAAACCTTGAAAAACCTTTAGTAGGAATATCGCGATGGATTCTTGCTTTCTTGTTTCAAGGCTTCTATAGTTACACACCGTGAGAAGTTCGACACGGTGGGCATATTTTAGCTAATTGCTTTTTGTTCTGTGCCATAGATATCTGAGGATTTTTCTTTGTATTTGCTCTATTATTTTTATATTTGAGCTGATGAGAAGCTCAAACTGCAGATGCGTGCACTAATTTAGTTTTTATTAGATAATTATATAAGTTTCGAAAGATATAGGTACCGTTAAATTATCTTGATATTCTCATTATAAAACCGAGTAATTTGTAACAGTCCGATATCAAACGCGAGACATAGTTAACGAACGTGAGTCCGACATCAAAGGTTACGACCAAATCTTTGAATTCAGAAACTCTGTTTAATGCTACTCCCTGTATAGTATACTGATGGTGGATTGATGGAAATGGTCGACTATAGGATATACAGACACATTTATTTATAATGAACATGAGATGATTTTGCTCAATCCAGGAAATTAGAAAGTCCTGTTTTAACTGTGCCCACTCGTGAAGTTAATTAATCTTTTTGAAAATGTTCAAGTCGTCAGCGAACAATTAACATGTGAATAGGTGCCACGAATAAGGTGGTAATTAACAAAACTTGTATTTTACAGTATTCAAGAATAACACATTTTTTATTCAGTATTGATATTTTAATAGTATTTTTTATTCAAAAGATATATTTTCATACAGACACTTTATTTAAAAATTACCAAACTATATTCAAAACAACAACAAAAAAATATGAAAAACACTATGAACATGTGGAATAACGTGGTACGCGAATGCAGTTACAACGTTATTTCACAACTCTTATATAAAACAAACAAGTTGTGTTGTTACAACTTTTATATGAAAAATCAATCATGTACGTTAGTTGCCACGTTATTCCACTAACCTCTTCAGATCTTATTTTAATCGTTACTTCTTTGCCGCTGTTTCTCAGTTTCTTCCGTTTATTATCTGACCATTTTGCAACCATTGCTTGTCGTTTTTTACCGAAATTAACTTTATTTTCTACACTAGCAGACTGAAGTACGGGCGCCTCTCCAGACATGTTGATACTTGAAACCACGTTATTCCACTGATCGCGCGCAAAAATCCAACGGCAATGTTAGCTTATCAATAGAAACGAAAGAGAGAAAGAATATTTTTATAGAAGGGACGAAGGACGTAACCAAATAGTACGTTATTTCACAAAAAACCTGGATTTTGAAAAAATGTTAGTTACCACCTTATTCGCGGCACGCATTCTTGTTTATTATTCGCTGACGACTTGAAAATATGACATGATAAAATGAAGTGGAGATCTGTTCTCTCTAACAACTCAATAGGGGCATAGTGTGATCGTAATAATGATGATGGTTTAGATTTTTGCTGTAAGACTTTGTTTTATAAAAAAAATCTTTCGTTTGAAAATATAAAATCAATAACAATTTTCCGCTCTTTCACGCCAAACCTTTCTTTCTGACCTTGTTCTGCATCGTGAAAATTAATGATGTGTGAAAAAAATTAAAAACCATTACTCATGATGGTGTCAAAGAATATCACCCCAAACTTGTAAAAATATCTGCCAAGTGTCCTAAAGCTAAATGGTCGGAATTTTTTTATCAAGGCATTATTTTGCTCCTTGCGAATCCAGCGTTAACCTTGGTATGGTTCTCAGCAATATTAAAAGTCATAAATTCTCACATGACGATTGTTTCCCGATATAAAAGGGAAAATTATCCTCCGTAAGCCTTTAAGAAATTCCTAACTGATAATAATCGAATGTTTGGCGAGAAAATCGGAGATTTTTTTAAAGAAAATTTACAATCATTTTATGATTTCAAGAACAAAGTTAAACTTATATATTTGTTTTTTTATTTATTTCAACAACGTTAAAATATACTTGACAAAAAAATATAAGTTGTGAGTGTTTCGTTAATTTTAAAAAACATTCATTCCAAAAAATAATATAAAAAAATATTTAAATTACATTAAAACTAAATAAAATGACGCAATCGCAGGAAAATAATTTAAACAACACATAAATATTTAAGTACACATGTTATTTTTTCCAACCCTCTGGACCTCAAATACTACCCATAATATTTATTTATTTAATTAACGACACAACAGTGTATTTTATATACAAATGAACATATGACAGGTTATACAAGTACTTACAATTATTGACAAGTAATACGAAATTTTGTCTTAAACTAACATGGAAATACAAAAAGCAGTAGTTATAATAAATTACAAAGTTATTGTTTAAAATATACGATGGACAGTATAAGATATTAATGGATTTTCTGGTTGTTTGGAAGAGATTGCCGCATTGCAATAAATCCGTCAGGTTGTACTATAAACAACGAAAGTGTAATACAATACAATGTTGCATTTATTGTATCTTCGATAATATTTTTCAATTATAGAGTGTTTCCACGATTGTTAAAATTTTGAAGTTTAATAATTTGAATCTTTCAATTGCTAAAGCTGTATTTTTTTATCATATTGATTCAAATAATTGCATAAGTGACTTGGATGTAGTGACGCATCTGATTTTTTCACTTGGTCACTCATTCGAATGAGTGCTCGGTAATTGAGTGCCTATTAATAACAAAAATATATCCTTTTTTATATTTCAAATCCACATGTCAAAATATTTAAGATCAGACATGTCACTGCACATTGATAATGCGACGTGAGAATTCATGCATATTTTCTCTATCTAAGGTGTTGTCGAACTTCTTGGCCTAATTAATAAGATGCTTGTCTCCCAACCCAAAGATTGCTGGTTCGATTCCCGTTTGAACCCAGATTTTAAAAAAATGATTCCAGTCTGGTGAGTACTTAAAGCCTCTAACATATTTCTAGTTTGTTGGAAGATATTGCCACATGGCAATAAGCCCACCTTGTAGTAATGTATACAACGAAAGTGTAATACAATACAATATTGTCAACCTCCGTGGCCTAATTAGTACGACGCTTGTCTCCCAATCTAGAAATTGTGGGTTCGATTCCCGTTGGTACCCATTTTTTTATAAGAAAATTATTCAAATCTGGGTTTCACTAAAAGCCTCTTCAACATATTTCTGGTTGGTTTGGAGATATTGCCCCATGGCAATAATCCCGCTATGTTGTACTGTATTCAAACGAAAGTGTAATACAATATAATATTATCCATGTCCGAAATCAGGAATTATAAATCTATTGTTTGACGGTATGATACATGTCAGCAATACGTATTTTTTTGGAACAGGTATCGATCACGTAAAAATGCGGGGCCAGAAGACAACGCAAATCTAATTTATCACTTTAGAATACGGAATCGGGATACAAAGTATTAATTTAGAAATTAAAGACCCGTCAACAGTAATGCAGTAATATAATATAAAAAAACGCCATTGATTTGGAAATATTTCCCTTACTTTTTCTATTGATAATCTCTTTTTTTTTTCATTTTTATGCCCCTCTCGTTTCAATTTAATAACACAACAAATAAAAAGTATATGTACTGCCGAATCAAAATATTATAATTTTCGTCCCGACAAAAAGGGACCTTTCCAAAGAAAATAAAGACTAGGAAATTCGAAGGGATTTTATATCAAGGGATTAAAAAGGACTCTTTGAAATATGTGATATGCTTTTTGCACAGCTCTTCAATTATTTTATAAGCTATTTTTGAAATTGAAAACCCCTTTTTTCTCTCTGTGCCGTATCCGCTCAACATTGATTGACAACCATGTTGGCCACCCATTGGAAATTGGCTTCCATGCTGGCCACCCGTTGGAGAACCATTTGGTTCCTGGCTGTTCTGATGAGAATCATCTGCCGATCTGCCGAACCACCTTCTCAGATTGTTCAACCTTGTACTTCGCAGCCTGCCAGTCATCCTGGTATTTTCCACTAGGTGATTTATTCGATTATGACAGATACGAAATGATAATATACAGAAACGCATTATAGTAGACTAATCGCCATCTGGTACACTGAACACCATCTAGTAGACTAAACGCCATCTGATAGACTAAACGCCATCTGGTAGACTAAACGCCATCTGATAGACTAAACGCCATCTGGTAGACTAAAGAAATTTTGAAGTTTAATAATTTGAATCTTTAAATTGCTAAAGCTGTATTTTTTTATTATATTGATTCAAATAATTGCATAAGTGACTTGGATGTGGTGACACATCTGATTTTTTTCACTTGGTCACTCCTTCGAATGAGTGCCGAACCACCCTCTCAGATTGTTCAACCTTATACTTGTACATCTGTACTTGTACATAACCTTGTACTTGTTCAACCTTGTACTTGTACATACAACCTTGTACATCTGCTGAACCACCCTCTCAGATTGTTCAACCTTGTACTTCGCAGCCTGCCAGTCATCCTGGTGTGGCGGTCGCACGCGCGGTCAATGACCGATGAAATGACCTTTGCATTCCTTAGCAATGCAAAACAAACAAGTACGAAGTCCACGCACCGGTCATTCAACTCATTGCCGGGAGCGGAGCGCATTCCATGCTAGAGCGAGAACGCATCACATCTGTCGCGCCAGTTCCGTAAATAAATTATCACCTACATACGACATTAATCGTTTTGCGAATGCAGAAACGAGACGAAGGATATCTTGCTCGCATTCCCGCACACACGCGGGAATAGTATAAATACCTACGTTTACTAATAAAAACTCTCTTTCCGCATTGCGATCGAAAACGTGTTTTATTTATCAACAAATCATCATCATCTCTCCCTCTAGGACATTCCCCTAAACTGATATTTTGCACTAGGTGATTTATTCGATTAAGACAGATACGAAATGATAATATACAGAAACGCATTCTAGTAGACTAATCGCCATCTGGTACACTGAACACCATCTAGTAGACTAAACGCCATCTGGTAGACTAAAGATAATCTGAAGAACATATGGAGAGATAGGAATATTACTGGGCCTATCAAATTAAAACGTTTAAAAACTTTGATGTCCCTAATACATATTTCTGTATGATGATGAAAGCATCTTAGTTGCTGGACCTCGTAGTTATAATCCTCACGCCGTTCCAACGTTAATTGAGTTGAAAAGTGAATCTGTGTCGTGGACTTTTTTTTAGTGAATAAGTCGTTGCATACTAGCAAATTCACCGGCCCACTGTTGTATTGCATCCGACAGCACACCAAAATGAGATGATTGGAGCACACCGGCATATTAAGAGGAATTCACCTATTTGCGATTATGAACGCACAGGTGCGTGTGAACCTAACATATCAAATTAGTACAAACGCGCCGGTGCGTTTCACATTAACATCCAAGAAAAGTATGGAGTATACCAAAAAAGTTAATTGTATTGATATCTATTGATAATTTGTCAAAACAAATTCCAGCTCGCAAAACAGTTTTCGCTTTTACAGATTTATACCTTTTTTTATGTCTTTTTTTTTTTTTTTTTTTTTACCCGGCGAGTTTATTGCCATGTGGCAATCTCTTCCAACCAACCAGAAAGATGTTTTTATAGGTTCTAAGTGTTAACCAGACTGGAATCCTATTTAAAAAAATCTGGGTTCCAGCGGGGATCGAACCCGCAACCTCCGGGTCGGCAGACAAGTGTCTTACCACCAGGTCACGGAGGTCATCACATTTATAATAATAAAACGAAATATGTTATGTATTATAATTCTTCAACCTCACAAAAAAATAGATGTAAATAACAATATTAAAAACTCAATCCCTGGGTACATATTGTTCCTATAAAATTCACTAGCTTACAGGTAGATATTTGAGACACAAACTCCTAGATATTTGAGACTGTTAACATGCTCTATAGGTTGCCTTGTCGACTCAAGCCTTATGTCAGTTCATCTTCGAAGTGATTGACTGCTCTATCTAGTTGCGTCAAAAGATATCTAGCTGCGTTCGAAGTTTTCTGTGAATGTACTAACAAATTGTTAAGTTGTTCGAACTCCAGGCTTTATAAGTGTATTAAATGCACTGTGAATTATTTAATATCTCCCATGATGTAGGACCGCCGTCCCTTCTATTATTTCACACTGAGATGTGTCGCCATCGAAGGAATCCCTTTGAGCAGTTCGTTACTACGTGACTTCACGCTCATAAATAAAGAAGATTTCGATCTTCTAGCGTAGATCGCGCTTGGTGGGGACTTATTTTACCCCTATAACAGCGTAAGGGGTGATGGGGTCAAACTAAATTGAACTGTCGACTTAAAAACTAAAGCTTTGTTTTTTTTAACATTAATATTTCTAAACACAACAGGTGTCCTTACTGCCTGCTGTGTTTATTATATTCAGTAAAAACTGAAGATCATCTGTGTTATCCGCCAGGATCACTGTATCATTGGCATATTTTGTTACGTTGTATTCGGCATATTTTGTTATATCGGCATATTTTGTTACGTTGTATTCGGCATGTTTTGTTATATAGGCATATTTTGTTACATCGGCATATTTTGTTACGTTGTATTCAGCATATTTTGTTATATCGGCATATTTTGTTACGTTGTATTCGGCATGTTTTGTTATATAGGCATATTTTGTTACATCGGCATATTTTGTTACGTTGTATTCAACATATTTTGTTATATCGGCATATTTTGTTACATCGGCATATTTTGTTACGTTGTATTCGGCATATTTTGTTATATCGGCATATTTTGTTATATTGGCATAATTTGTTACATCGGCATATTTTGTTACGTTGTATTCGGCATATTTTGTTATATCGACATATTTTGTTACATCGGCATATTTTGTTGTCGAATACACCATTTACTTTCATGCGTTTTGATTTATTTTCAAAGAAGTATTGATGTGATGCAATCAAGAAATTGAAAATATTTTCTCTCAACCTTCTTAATAGAGCATTAATACAGTGATGATATAAATAAAAATTAATTACAATAATAACCTTTTGATTCTAGTACCGAGCCGCCACTGCTTACATTAAAAGTACTCATCGATCGTCCGTACCAAAGATGCTGAGATAACGTTCTGGAATAATTTAAGAGAGATTTGAAAAAGAACAACATTTTATTTATCCGTTGTGGATGGACGTTGGCCACTGAATACCGGAATAACGATGCCTTTTGATAGAAACCAGAAGGTATTTCTTTCAAATCCCTTCCCCTTTATTTCGCAAACATGAAATGTAAAGCCGAACTTTATCCTGCCTAAAGGCTCTAAGATACGAAATAATTTTGCAACGTATACAAGTACGAGTATATACGAGTATGTTATAAAGGGTCTATCAAATAGAGCGATTTTTTAAATTCTTGGATAAAACACAGATGGCGTCGCAAACTTGCCTGTGTCTTGTGACATTTGAAAATTGTAATGTATGGCATTTATAAAAATGGAGTCGTATACACTACAACAGTGCGTTCAAATTGAGAATTATTGTATGTATTGTAATCTTCGGAAGCAGTGATGTTAATTGGCCACCAAGATAATGTGATCTGACACCATTGGACTATTTTCTCTAGGGTTGCGTGAAAAGCCAGGTCTATAAAAATGATCCCCAATCAATTCCTGAGCTGAAGGACGAAATTATTCGCGTTATTGGTGAGTTAGAACTGCAATTATGCCAAAATGTCATCGAAAATTTTGACAAAAGAGTGGACATCTGTGGAGTTGCAAGAGGTGGACATTGTTTTTTTGTGTTTAAATGTCATACATTATACTTCAATGACTAAAAAAAAGTATTTTTGAAATCAAAGCAAATTGTGTGTTTTATTTAAGAATTTAAAAAATAGAATAAATAAACCGCTCAATTTGAAAGACCCTTTATTTAGTACAAAGTAGGTCACTTACAACCATTAAAAGAAGTCAAGATAAGTAAATTCTAATTTATTCAAATTAAAATTTATAGTGGGTATGAACACAAAATGTACGTGTTTAAAAAAGTATGAACGTCAACATTAATTATACACAAAAAATATCAAAAAGTTATAATATGAACATTCTACATATTATGCAGATACCCGTATCACTTACACTTAACTTATTTTGTTGTTATTATTTTTATCTCTCTATAATATAACTCGAATTCAAAATAAATGTAAACTTTTTTCTTAAATATAACACTATAGTATTTAACAAGATTTTTGTAACAAGGGTTAAAATGGCCATTTTAGGTAAATTTTTGTGTGATGATAACGAATATGAACTTGAAAATGTTCCATCACATACCTTTTAAGAGAAAAACCTGAAATTAGTCTTTGACTGAAACTGAAACATTTGTAAGATGAAAAGTTCGAACAAGGATGAAAACGGATTGTAACAAGGATAAAAACGGCTTTTTTAGGTCAACTTTTGTATGCTGATAACGAATATGAACTAAATGTTCCCTCACGTACATTTTAAGAGAAAACCCGGAAATTAGTTTTTGACTGAAACTGAAACTTTTGAAAGATGAAAAGTTCGAAAAAAAATTAATTGTTGAAAAACTAGAAGCTTTGAAAGTCTTTGGAAGAGCTGTTAGTGGTTTCGTAGGTAATAATAAAGCTGACAATTACGAACAGCTTGTACAAGTCTTGCAGTTACCAGAATCTAGGATGTTGAATATCATTGAAAATACCCTTCCCGCATTCCCATTTAGACTTTTGCCCAGAGAACTTAGGAACTCTAAGTGATAAATAAGGGAAAATATTCCATCAGGATATTCACAAAATGGAACAATGATATCAAGGAAGGTGGGATTCTAATATGATAGGTGACTACTGTTGGTTTTTTTATAGAGAAGGTGACACGACACGTATTTCAATTATTTAACAAAAAAATGTATTTCGTATTTTAACAAAAAAATGTCGCTAGTAATCTGTTTATGGTTGTTTACTGTAATGTAGGGGCTTCTGAGTTATCTAATTTGAGTTTTCATTCAATTCAATATACAATATCTAAAAAAAATTTATTCGATCAACTATATAAAAAAGGTTATTTTTTAACAAAAAATTGGTACATAAGGTCAATTTTTCTTATGGTAATTATTTTTTATTTTGCTTTTTTTTATTTTTCTATGTAACAACATTGTATTCTGTGTCTAAATTTAGTATTTCAGGAATTTATTTATTTTCATTGTTTTAATTACGAGTTTTGTAATGCGTAAAAACGTACTTATTTTATTACAACACTCCCCCTTTTGTTACAAAAAAAATGGTACGTGTTTTAACAACTTTTCACTGCAATTTTCGTAATCAGCAGGGTCGATTTAGTAAGAATCAGCTAATTTAATCTCTGTTACAGACAAAAAGTTAAAATTTGTTAACTAGTGAATTAGAGGGCCGCGCGGTAACGCACTGGACTTCGTACGGAAGGTTGCCGGTTTGAACCCTGCGCTATGCTGCTGCCCTCGAATGATACTGACATTTGTTGCCGCCTAGTATTCGGAGGGTAAAGGATAACTATGACTTCGGTCATATTTATTCTTTCAAAAAAAGAAAAAAATATGACGGTGTACTCCGATTGTGTCACTTCGGTGTGTCATTAGATACAGTACAGTGGCGTGACCAATGTGTTTACTGGTATGTAAAAAGAAAACAAACTTCACGACACGGCTTCACTTTCTAACTGAATTAAAACCGGAATGGCGAGAGGATCCTAGACTGCGTGGCCCAGCAATGACAAGAACCTCCCTGCGTATCATTGCGCCTAGGTGACATAGTTGGTAAAACGCCTTTTTTCTACCCAGAGGCTTAGATAACCATTGGAACTCAAATTTCTAAAATGGGTTCCACTCTGGTTTTCATTACGATAGGCTATCCCTCATGACTGAGTATGATTGTCATACAGCCATCCTGTAGATAGAAGACGCCTATGCATACATTGATTTATTGTGTGCATGCTGTTGCACTTTAGCAAGCACACATTCTTGACAGATCAAACCCAACGTTCCGATGGGAAATATATTAAACTTCCAAGATGATCGGTAGGTTTAATCTGTTGCAGATGACGATATGTATAAAACAGTCCAAGGCTCAGGAGGCTCAGTGCCGTATCATACAAAAATCTGTTTAGAAAAAATGGAAACAAAAATATGCTCGTATAATTCTAGCACACGATATAATGATTTCGAATTTTGAAAAGTTTGAGAGAAAAAAAATCATTAGGAGTCAAGTCAGATAGATTTATGGTCCCAATAAACAGAATGCTCTCTGAGAGAACATTTAAAGGTATTTAATTGTTTCCAAATATTGACTGCGATATATTCATTATACAATCGATCTAATCTGGGATGATGAATACACTATTGAATCTATACTATGACAGTATATGCTTTTTAATGTTTAACATATTCAGAAGTCATTGTTAGAGATGCATAGCCACGCGGTAACGGACCGAACTTCCGTGCGGAGAGTCTCCTGTTAGAACCCTGCGCTGCGTTACTCAACTCGAAGGATACAGCCATTTTTTCTGCATAGTATTTGGGGGGTTTAAGAATAACTACAACTTTGGTAATATCTATTATTTTTAAAAGAGAAAAAAACTACTTCTATGCTCTAAAAGAAAAAAAACTATCTAAAAGAAAGAAATAAACTAAAAGAGAAAAAAACTACCGGTAAAGTATAGATAAAATAATTAATTTAAGTTAGATGTAAGAAGGAACATTAAGATGGTTTGGACATGTGGAGAGAATGAATGATAAAAGGATGACTAATCGAATAACAGAGATGCATAATGTGCGTTGAAAAAGTAAATTAAAGAATATGTGGGATTTTGAAAGAAGGTTATGTGAGAAGCCCGAATTATATAATATATTAGAAGATTAAGCATAACGAAATGTATGAATGTGTAGAAAGTTGTATGCTTTGATAGAAGAGTATGGAGCTCTGCTCTTTCTGGCTACTCGTCAAGGTACACGGCGTGATACGTATGCACGTATTAATTTTTTTTAAATGAAATATTAAATGAGTTTTCGCAATGTGTGAAATTTCATATCCTTTTTATTGATCGTGTCTTATGCCATCAAGAGTCCTAGATAAATGGACGACAAGGATATAAAATGGACGAGGAAAATGTTTGGTTTCTAAGGTTATAAATATTTTGAATCATCAGTTCTCTGAAATCAAAGGTTAAAAAATCCATCTTTTAATTATCAAATTGACGGACTCCGAAATTTATCTAATACTCGTACTTGATAACTTGTCACAACTCAAATGTAGCAAAATAGGTAAGAAGGAGTGGGCCTGAATTCATAGTCCGGACTAAATACTAATATCTAACCTTTAAATGTCGTGTTTTGTATTCAGAATCTAGCATAATGTGCTCCAAACTTAAAAATAAGGTTATGAAACTGTAGCGACCATGCGTGCGGTCACTGAACCCATTCAGGCGACCTTTGGCCGCCCGGTCATTGCACTCGCATTGTAAGGAATGCGAGACAAGCACTGGGCAAAGGTCGTCTGCTCGGTCATTGAACCCACTATTAGCGGAGAATGGGACAGCGACATATCTTTCGCGCTGTCCTACAAAACAACGAATACCCTACGTGATGACAATAAATATATTGTGAAGCGGAGACGAGACGGCGACATATTTCTTGCGCCGTCTCGCGCACATTCCAAATATTATAAATACCGACGTTTATCAATAAAATACCTCTTTGCATATTCCGATTTCAAACGAGTTTTATTAAACCAAACGATCATCCTCATCTCTCCATTAAGGAACAGCAGTTCCCAAAAAACCAAACTCCTTTATCTAAGAAAGCAACAACAAATTTGTTTGAAATTTAACTGGAAATACTTATTTCTTTAGTAAAAAGTATTTAGTGTTAAGGTCGGAATATGGACTCAGACCTAGGTCTTAAGGTTTTGGATTGAGAAGTCCGATAAGACATTCGATTTACTGACAAATTCGTAAATAAAAATCGATATTTATACATCTTATACTCCTACTCACGTTAAAAATAGCCTCAGAAAGAGTGAGACGGAGATAGCATGTCGAGCGCCATCTAGTATTACTATTAAAAAGCGAAATCTAGCCGACACCTCAACCAATAGCAAGTGGTTTGCATAATGTCCGTTAGATGTCACTTTCTATCATCGCATCAGCACATCAATGGTCCGATTAAACACCACGATACACTTATTTCAAGGAATATATTTACTCGTAAATATTTCGCGGCGACCCTGTAAGCCACCCATAACGCCCTAGGGCGCTGGTGATTCACTTAATATACAAGAATGCAAATTTTTTTTCCGGACTGTTTTTTTATTATGGAATTTATAAAATCTGTCTTGGATTAAAACAGTTAAATTTTTCAAAGATGACCTGGTTGGTTGGAAGAAATTTCTGTTTAGCAATAAACCTGACAGATAAACCATGATTAACTATGTACACAAATGAATGAAAATACATTAAATTAAATATCATTGCAATATTTAACAATAAATTATAGTAATAAAATTTTGTGCAATACCACAAATTACATTAATGCCAGCTACACATGTTTCTACCATATGTCTCGAAGCTTTCTTCAGGTGGAATGCTCCTGATTGGTTATGACAGAAATGTTTATATCAGACTAGTATTATTTTGCTATGGACCACCGGCATCAAAAGTGTTTGAAAAAATTTCAATTTTAACAAATCAATAAAATATTTTTTTTAATTCGACAATATTAGTGCAAAGGAAAACAATTATGGTGTTGTGAAACAATTTGGATTGTTCAGTTATTTATTACTTTTTATTTTGTTTTTGTTTAAGGTTTTGTGTATCACGTATGTTTCTAAATTTTATTTCCAAATTCTAATTTATCCATAAAATGAGACCTATGATATTTTACCATACTACCTTGATCAAAAAGTTTTAGGACCGGCCACCGTGTGACGCTGTCAGTCACCCGATTGGAATTCTAAAAGTTATGCTGTACTGACTACATCTACCTTTGTGCGTGTTTTCGATTTTTTACAAGTTTGAAAATGGCATCAACTGTGCATCAACGAGTTTGCATTAAATTTTGTGTGAAAAACGGATTTAACGGTCCGCAGACCTTGGAAATGTTGGAGAAGTGTTTTTCGGTGGCACGAATGTTTCAGAATTAGTCGTGAGTCGATCGTGGATGACGAACGTAGTGGCAGTCGAAAACCGATAAAAACATCGATAAAATCAAAGAAATGTTGGCCGAAAACCGCAAATTGACCATCAGAGAGCTGGCAGATGACTTGAACATCGCTTATGGATCTGCTCAAGACATTTTGGTAGTGATTTGGGCCTCAGACGTGTCGCTGCAAAACTGGTGCCGAAATACCTCAATTTCATGCAAAAAAAGAACCGCGTTGAAATCGCGAAAGACGTGATTTCCATGAGTTTTTGACCAAAAACAACACGACTACTAAATTGACCATTAGAGAGCTGGCAGATGTGGTGTTTCGAGGATTGGATCAAGCGCTGGCGTAAGTGAGTTGCAGTCGATGGGAAGTACTTTGAAGGGTACCATATCGATTTTGATGAATAAACTTGTATTTTCGATTTTATGAATAAAGTCCTAAAACTTTTTGATCAAGGTAGTATTGTTACTTGTAAAGTACATCAAACAATATATTTGCCGATTTATGGTTTGCCAAACAAAAAAAATAAGGTCCCAAACGAAAAAAAAATTGGTTAAGAATCACTATTCTTTAAATATAAGAACACAAAAAATAATTTTCAGACTGTCAAAAGATGAAAAAGGTATTTTTTTAAGAATCGATATTCAATTAATCAAGTGATAACCAATAAAAGTGGTAATCATCAGATTTTCAATATTATTTCCCACACTCTTTCCAAAGCTAATAACAGTGATATACAATAACATTTGATCCGTGCCCACGCTCCACTCCAGTAATTAATCACCCCCACTGGGCAGATTAAAAATGATGAAGAACAAGGGAGGGTTTGTTTTGATAAGCTTCGTGTATGTTTTTAGTCGTCAGATTTTTTCATCTAAAATGAACCAAATAAATGCTGTGTACACTGAGAAGAATAAATGGGGTAACAATGTATGACAGATTACGGATTAAGTTATTAGTGATGAATTTGAGCTTAAGGCTGATGTGTTGAGAAAGATAAAAAAGAGTCCTTAGATGGTTTGGGCATGTAGAATAAGTGAATGAAGAAAGACTAACAAAACAAATGTATAGTGCGAACATGGAAGTGGAAGGTGTGGTAAAGGAAGAACAAGAAAGGTATGGTGAGATAAAGTAAATTATATTTATGAAGAAAGAAACGTGATTTTTTTTAGGAGCGGTATAATGAAGTAGGAAAGTCTGGCGCTCTGTCCTCTATGTCTACCACGACGGGGTAGGATGAATGTATTGTATTATGTTACACTTTCGTTGTTTACAGTACAACATGGTGGGATTATTGCCATGTGGCAATATATTCCAAACAACCAGAAAGTGTATAATATCGTATAATATACTTATATTGTATAACATCCTTAAATGTCCCGCCAACCCCTCTTATCTCGCCGAAATTTTTCAGCGTCTTCCCGATCATGGATTAGCGCTACGCTCAAACAGAGATTATTTATTGGCCTTTCCAGTTCACCGCTCCTCTTTTTTTACGTCGTCTTTACTGTCCATGCAGTGAGACTCTGGAATTAGTTACAAACTAATGTAAGACTCGCTCCGTACTTGGCATGCTTTAACAAGCGACTGAAAAACTCTTAATTTCTAGTCAGTAAAATAACGTGTTTCATTCCTGATTTTTTTTCCTTTCCTCTCCATCACCCCTTCCTTTTCCTTTGATTGATAGTATCTCACTTTATATGAAAGGGAATATTCTGGTGATAATCCGTCTTCGTGGGGCCTGTGGGCATATACTCACGTATGTGTTCATGGATTTCGTGGGGATCGATAGTCATTTCAATGATTTATACGGCCATGTAACTTACTTCATAGACTTTGTCTGATTGGTTGGAAGAAATTGCAACCTGGCAATAAGCCCGTCAGATTGTATTTGCAATAAAAGTGTATAGTGTTAAAGAAACCTTATGTGAAAACCAGACTGGAAATATTAAAAAAAAAAAAACAAGAGTTCCAACGGGAATCGAACCCGCAACCTCCGGGTTGGGAGAAACCCATCTTACCAACAAGGCCACGGAGGTCGTCTTTTTGGATTGTATTTAAAAATAAATATCCCATACGATAGATTGAAGTGAGAAGTCTAACAAGAACGTGGAGTTTACAGATCAAGAAATCTTTAGACTAGGAGACAATGACGCAACAGAATACAGTTAGACTAGGAGACAATGACACAACAGAATACAGTTACACTAGGAGACAATGACTAATTTAGGAGTACTTTAGCAGAACTGCAACCCCCGACTCTCATTGATTAATGCTAGTGAAGATTAAAGCGATGCTGAAGAAGAAATGAAAAACAGTCTTATCATATTCAATCAGAATAATAATAATTAATTTCCCCTTAGTAAGTTTTAAAAGTTAAAAAAATGTTGTCAAATACAGCAGACGTTTATCTATTGGTGTGGAAAATGTACGAGTACAAAGACCGAAAAAATTCACAAAGCCCATCATCGTTCAGAGAATATTTATTTACTTTCCGAACCAAATCAATAAATTTTAATTAAAAGGATTGTTTTCAAGAGCTAAAATAAAAAACACATTATTAATTGAAATCTTCCTCCCTCCAATACCCATAAAGCTCCTATGAAACAATAGCCTTCTCAATTATTCTATTTCCCTCCCAACAATATTACACATTGTAATTTATTTAGTTCAATACTGTTTATTCCACTTTGTATAACGCTATAAATCTACCGGTTTAAAGGTTTTCACCCGATCATGAAGGGAGTTCAAAAGAGACGTCGATGAGTCTTCGTCTGATCAATGCAAATCATTTTTGATCACCTACTATGTGAACATAGCTGATTGTAGTAAATCATTGTTTGGTCATCTGCTGTGTAGACATGACTGATCAATGCAAATCATTATTTGGTCATCTATTATGTGGGCATGGCTAATCGTAGTAAACTATTCTTTGGTCGTCTGCTGTGTACACATAACTGATTGTAGTAAACTGTTCTTTGGTCATCTGATGTGTGTATGTTACATGGCTGAACGTTGCAAGTCATTCTTTGGTCGTCTGCTGTGTGAATATGGCTGATCAATGCAAATCATTATTTGGTGGTCTGCTGTGTAGACATGACTGATCAATGCAAATCATTATTTGGTCACCTACTGTTTGGACATGGCTAATCGTAGTAAACTATTATTTGGTCGTCTGCTGTGTGAACATGGCTGATCGTAGTAAACTGTCCTTTGGTCATCTGCTGTGTGGGCATGGCTGAACGTTGCAAATCATTATTTGGTCGTCTGCTGTATGGATATGGCTGATCGTTGCAAATCATTATTTGGTGGTCTACTGTGTAGACATGACTGATTAATGCAAATCATTATTTGGTCACCTACTGTTTGGACGTGGCTGATCGTAATGAACTATTCTTTGGTCATCTGCTGTGTAGACATAGCTGATCGTAGTAAACTGGTATTTGATCATCTGCTGTGTGGGCATGGCTGAACGTTGCAAGCCATTCTTTGGTCGTCTGATATGTGGATATGACTGATCAATACGAATCATTCTTTGGTCGTCTGCTGTGTCAACATGGCTGTTCGTAGCAAACTGTTATTTTGTCATCTGATGTGTGGACATGACTGATCAATACAGATACTTATTTGGTCATCTGTTCTGTGGGCATGACTGAACATTGCAAATCATTCTTTGGTAATCTGCTCTGTGTACATGGCTGATCGTTGAAAGACTTACCATATTTGTTTATGGTAAGTGTTTGGTCTGATTTATGGTATTATTTGGTAATCTACTGTGACCAAATAATACCATAAACTGTGACCAAATAATACCACTTACCAAAATTGGTCATCTATACAGTAGATGACCAATTATGGTAAGTGTTTGGTCATCTACTGTGTAGACATGGCTGATTGTTGCAAAGATCTTCTTGTATATATTTGTTTTGTTAATCTTTCTTCACTCATTCGTTCTACATACCCAAACCATCTCAAAGTGCTCTTCTTCGTCTTATTCAAGTTTGTCTTTGTCGTTTCCAAGTTAATAATTCATTGCAAAATACAAAAAAATATGTATTCTAGAAATTACAAAAGGTACATTAAAGTATTAGATGTTTTTAAATAGATGATACACAGAAAACAAACGTAATGACAAAATGTGTAATGTAAGACAACCATAGACAAATATAAATAAAATACATCTTCCCTCAATTTACGCCTTTCATCTTGAATTTAGCATTTGGAATGTGGTGCTGGAAAAAGATGTTACGAATTCAATAACATGAACAGCAAAGCAAACAAACGCCTACATTCTTGATGAACTGAAAAACACCGACAGATTGTCGGTATTTTTCAGTATGCCTTCAGTGAGTCCTCTGGTTCTTTGGACACGTTGCCCGTAGTCAAGGAGACAGTTTGGATAGATCTGTGGTTACTGGAATCGTGGAAGGATGACGCACAAAAGGAATAATCCCATTGCGTTGGACTGACCAAGTGAGATATGCAACTAGACTACCTTTAACAACTGCCCAAATAATAACTTCGAGCCGCGGAGGGCAGAGATGGATGGAGAGGAGTCGTCAGAGGCTATCTTGGGAGTCACGATGCTCAAGCTTGGGAGTCACGATGCTCAAGCTTGGGAGTCACGATGCTCAAGCTTGGGAGTCACGATGCTCAAGCTACGTAACAGAATGGATCCACAATACAATATTTACAAATTCAATATTGTTAATGGAAAGGGAAACAGTTGAGTACATAATGCAAAAAAATACATATTTTTGTAAATATAGAGAAACATTTCACTAGGCAAGACCTGTGATGAAGTGGTCTTATTACAAAACACTTAACACTAAGATCCGATCAAAATTAAGAAAACCTTTCGCAGTGCTCGGCTTGATTTAGAGAAATCCTGTTTTTTTTAGAAGAGTTTACTAAAAATGATAAATGTATGTAAATATTGCGAATATTGTTATTAAACTTTATGCACAAGAGGAAGAATCTCAATGAGCTGGACTGACCAAGAAAGAGATACAACTGGACTATCTTTAACAACTGCCCTTCGAGCCGCGGAGTGCAGGGATGGATGGAGAAGAGTCGTCAGAGGCTATCATGGGAGTCACGAAGTGGGAAGCGAAGAGTTGGTGAGCGCTACTATATAAGGGCAGTCTGCGAGAGTCGCTGACTTTGTGCGGGGCGCCTGAGGCTGTGAGGAGTGGAGAGACATGTGTTCACGGGCTGATGTAGTTTCAGCAGTTAATTATCTTGGAACGCGGATACTACGTAAATTGAGGGATGCGTGTACTATCATATATTTGTTATATTTTGTTATATCTTCCAATTTTATATAAAATTCTTGTCAATTTGGCCGATTTAGATTCACGTAAATTATATTGAAACTCGGCGGCTACTACGTAAATCGAGGGATGCGTGTACTGTACTTGATATATTTCCAATTTTATTGTATATAAAATTTTGTATTAATTTGGTCGATTTAGATTCACGTCAATTATCTTGAAACTCGGCTAATACGTAAATCGAGGGATGAGTATACTATATTTGGTATATTTCGTTATATCTTCCAATTTTATATAAAATTATCGTGTCAATATATTATATAAAATTCACGCAAATTATTCTGGTACGCGGCGCAAATCGAGGGATGAGTGTAAACGAAAAAATAAATAAAAGAGAAAAAATACATAAATTTGAAAGAATAATTTCATAAGTTGTTTGCTATAGAAATATAAAATGTCAAAAATGTGTTTCTCTATATTTTATGAAATTCTTAAAGTACTTCGAGATTAGGTATACATACTCGTACTCGTATTCTGTACTGAGTGAACTAAAATAATAATTTCGTTTTCAATTTCCGTTTTTGCTTTTCTCTTTATAAAAGGTGTTTCCGAACTTTGGCATTCGGTTTTGCGGGAACCTTTTTTTTATAAAATCCCTATTTTCGAGACAGATTTGTTTGTTTATTCAAATTCAAAGCAATGTTTGAACACATCAAGAAATTATTAAAAAAATAAAAACTGTCAAAAAAAATCGTGAGACTCTCGCGCGGTAGAAGTGAAACTTCTTAGGTCCTAGGAAAAGTTGATTTTATGCATTGCTTTTTTTCCATTTGTTAACGATATTTATTATTTTTTTAGGATTAGTAAATGGTTATGTGGAATTTAATTTAAGAAAATGTCTCTAAATAAATAAAAAATGGTTATGTCGAATTTAATTAAAGAAAATCTCTCTTAATTAAGTAAAAAATATATTTAAATTATTATTTATATGTTTTTTTTTTGGATTTTGAATATATATTATATTTTTGTTTTTTTTATTTTTTAGTTTTTTTATTATGTTCATATTTTATTTTTGTGTTTTTTCTTTATTTATTTTTGATTTTTTTATTTATTAAATTTAGAATAACGATTTCTTAATGTTATTTATGTACTATTTATTTTTAATTAATAAATCATAAATATTGTTATAATATATTTATAATTATTATTATAATATTATCTTTATTTTAATATTTATAATTATTATATTATAATATTTATATTTATAATAAATAGAATATTTTCAATAATAATATTATAAATAATATATTACAATAATAACACAATAATATATTGTAATTATAATATAATAATAATTAATAAACATAATTAATGAATATTAATTAATAATAAAAATGATATATAAATTTAAAAATTAATTATTTTTAAATATAATTATTATTTAATATAATTATTATTTATTGAATAATAAATAAACAAAATAACAAATTTATAAAATTATAATATAATATAATATGCAACTATTATAATAATAATAAAATAGTATATAAATAATTAATAATAATTAAATTAATATAACTTATTATTTATGGCCTAATTGATAAGACGTATATCTCTCAAATATAAAGGGAAGCGTTTCACTTTTCGTGACGTTCAGGCCAATTTGCCCTACCTCTACTATAGAAGTTTCATTTCAATAATCCTTCCAATACTGGCCGCTGGAATCAGATAGATTTCGTTTATGTGTCAAAAGAATGAATACTCGTGTTTCTCATTTTATGGTACCTTGTAGGTACTCGAGTATTTGTCTCGAACAAATAGCGTCATTCTGTTGGAAACATTTAATTATACACTGATAGTAAATAAATATAAAATTCTGAAATGAAAAAACAACACCTGAAAACTGAATGAAGCCCTTGAAAAAGATGGCACCTGGAAGCTAACTGCTTTGGCCTACTTGAAGATTACCGAAGAGACAAGACACCCTTTATATCATATGGCCACCAATCATCAATATCGATATGGAAATTTAGAAATAGTTTCATGAAGATTACGATTCTGCTGGATAAAACGCGGTTTTTGAAAAGGAAAAAATGAACACCTGACGACTGGATGAAGCTCTCGTAAAAGATAGCGCCTGGAGACTAACTGCCTAGGCCTACTGGGAGATCACTGAATAGACTCCAAGTAGAGGTGACTATATGCAAGGTGAACTTCTTGAACGAAAGTAGCATTGAATGTGACTCACAACACACGCTAGTTTGTACGGACATCGAGACTTCATGATCTGGGCAGGACCGTTAATAATGATAGGGCGATCATTGTTGATAATGATAGGTCGATCTATGTTGCCTTCTAATGGAAACACGTGGTAAAATTGATGGTCTATACACGGAAAGAAATTAAATAAATCTATACATTAACTATTTAATGGAGGGTGTTTCGAAGTCTCATAATCATAATCGCATAAAATGCATTGAAATTTTCAGCAATGACGACGGCGAATATGGCTCAGCAATGACGACGAAAGAAATACGAAGGAAAATATGGTCGGGTTGAATAAATAATATTTTGAAAAGAAATGTCAGATAAATCGTAGGAATTGTATGAGAAGGTGTGTTGTTGTGGAAAAGGTGAAATATGTAACGAAATAAAAAAACTGTCTTCTCTGTCTACCCAATATGGAAATGGCGTGATAGTGTGTATAAATATGTATAAATGATACGTTATCTTTTGTTTTACAATTATTACTATGTTTTTTCAACGAAAATTAAGTGTCGTTTATTATGTCAATAAATAAATTGACTTAAAAATGTTAAAACAATAAACTTGGTCTAACTAACATACATCCAGTTTAGACCTTACTCAAACATCAGGCTCCTTAAGATTAAAGATCCTTGTTTAGTTTTCACTTCAAGAGCAGTTAATTTGATTGATACCAGTTGAACTTTCTGAAAACTTAAGTAATACCACTACCATATATAAGTAAGGACACATATGTATGGTACACGACTCTCGTAAAGTTTCATGTCTCGCCTGGAATACGTGGTGTGGTGTCTTGTAACTTTCCTGTAATATATCTTGCAATTCTCCTGAAACATCTTGTTCAACTTTCAGGTACAGACTTCCAAGGATTCTGGCAGACAATTCAGAAGATCCAGCGAGTGGGATACGCCAGAGAGGAGAGATTCTTCAATACAGATGAAGCAACTATCGAGGTAGAGTTTTTTTTTTCAATATTATAGCTTATTTGTTTTACGAGCTCCGTTTTTTTTTCATTTCATGGTTTTTAACCAAAATATATATTTAAAGATTATATATTTTGAAAGGCAGTCTCCACGCATAAGGACATTTTTAATTGTTATTAGACCTAGATCAAGCTTCAAAACACTGTATTTTTATATAATTAAAATAACAGTTGCTATCCCGATCCCATGTTTTAATGTAATGTACTAGATTTGCGCTAAATATCGCCCCCTTGTTCTCACGTGGTCGATATCTCTTATAAAAAACTGTATTTTTATATAATTAAAATAACACTTGCTATCCCGATCCCATGTTTTAATGTAATGTACTAGATTTGCGCTAAATATCAGCCCCTTGTTCTCACGTGGTCGATATCTCTTATAAAAAATGAAGTATTATTGATATCTTGCAAATATTTATATATGTTAAACAGTTCATTTTTTTAACGATTGTCTCCTAATTTCTAATTTCGGCGAATTATTACAGTGGACTAAGTCAAAAATATTTTACGTATTGTAATATTTAGACCATAGTTTCCGAACCTTTTTGGCCTACCGCCCCGTTTTCAGAAAAAGAAAAAACACACAGACTCCCGTTCTTGAAATCAATAATGTAACCAATAATTTTCCAACTTTTTAGTGTCATAGCCCATTATTTCAAACAGTGATTCGATAGCACCCCTCTTAGGTGAAGTATACAATATTATATATTAAAAAACAAGGACAGATTTTTAAAATTACTTAATTAAAAGATATTAACATATTGGTGTATTGTTCAAAGTTTGATTAACAAATGTATATTATTAAAAAATATATAATATTGTTAGTGACACTAATACATGCGTCCGATGATTTTTAGTATTAAATAAAATTTCAGCGCGTTCTTGCGAGTATTGCCCAGGAGGGCGGCAGTTGTCTTCGACCCCCCCCCCCCCCCCTCTAAACTTGCCTTATATCAAAAACGCCCCCTTAGATCTCTTAAACACCCACCGGTGGGCGGTGCCGACCCCGTTGGGAACCACTGATTTAGACCTTTGCGTTCGTGTGTAATGAAAAATATTTTTCTGTCATGTAACAAAATATTTTTCAAAATACTTACTGTTATAATGTAAATATTTTATGTAATTATGCATTTTAACGAGTATCATAAAAAAATATGTGTTTTTTGTACTTCATATGACTTATTTTCATAATTATTCTATCATCTTAAAAATTGCGTATAACAAAAAAAAACTATTTAATTATGTTAAAAAAATACATTAGAAACAATACTATTCACTTGTTAAAATCCAAAAGGTGTCCTACTTGGGTCATGTACTTAGAGGAGCAAAGTAAAAATTACTGCACCTGATCATCCTAGGCAAAATACAATAGAAGGCCGAAGAGGTGTTGGCAGGAGGCAAATCTTCTGGCTCCGCAATATACGTGATTGGACTGCATAAGGGGAGTTGGAGATCTTTTTCGGGCTGCTGGGGACAAAGATATCTACTCTCAAGTGATACTCAACGTTGGGGGGGCCTGACATAACACTGAGAAGAAGAAGAAGATTCACTTAAATTTTATAATTATCATGTTAGCTTAATTTATATAATACTAGAGATATCTTCTTCAATAACGGTATTTTCTTTTTGTGGTGTTTTGAGAGAGCAAAAATATCAATGGAAAATTGGTGGAATATACGATAACAGATCCATTATATTCTTATGTTTTTCCTTAATAAGTAGTCAGATACTCGCATAAAGTGGAAATAAATAAATTTTTTCGTATATTTTCGGCCTACCTTTTTTGGGTGAAAAATCTCAAATCTGAAATTCTACACTAGCAGCTATCTAAAGATGTTTTATAAAGCATCTAATAAAGGGCAATTTTTAGATATCTAATCCATTTGTACTTTCAACCAATAAACGGATTATCCCTTCATATTTTTCGTTCCCATTGTATCTGATTTCTCTAGAGGTTTTATAGACCAATAGCAGTTTAATTGTTCGTTTGAGAGCTTTAAGCAAAGAAGTTGACTTAAGGATTATTATTTATCTTGAAAATAAATATGGTTTCATACAAAAATCAGGAAGGTACGTGCGTTTTTCCAGAGAAACAAAGTACTACAGAAAAGTAAGTGACTTAGTCTGCTTAAAATAAACAAAAACAAAATTATGTTTACCGACCAACTTTGCTACATTATTAAAAGCCGTATTTTTTTGTCTTTTCTAAGTTATTCTTGGTTATTTAAATAAAAATAATTACAAAATAAATAATAAAATCATTTTTTTCACTTAGTCCCCTATCATAATTACCGACACATGTTGCCACACTATGTTGTACGAGTATGTTGCTATCAATAAACCACTTAGTCCACTATCATAATTACCGACACATGTTGCCACACTATGTTGTACGAGTATGTTGCTATCAATAAATCACTTAGTCCACTATCATAATTACCGACACATGTTGCCACACTATGTTGTACGAGTATGTTGCTATCAATAAACCACTTAGTCCACTATCATAATTACCGACACATGTTGCCACACTATGTTGTACGAGTATGTTGCTATCAATAAACCACTTAGTCCACTATCATAATTACCGACACATGTTGCCACACTTTGTTGTACGAGTATGTTGCTATCAATAAATCACTTAGTCCACTATCATAATTACCGACACATATTGCCACACTATGTTGTACGAGTATGTTGCTATCAATAAATCACTTAGTCCACTATCATAATTACCGACACATATTGCCACACTATGTTGTGCGAGTATGTTGCTATCAATAAATCCCTTAGTCCACTATCATAATTACCGACACATATTGACACATTGTGTTGTACGAGTATGTTGCTATCAATAAATCCCTTAGTCCACTATCATAATTACCGACACATATTGCCACACTGTGTTGTACGAGTATGTTGCTATCAATAAATCCCTTAGTCCACTATCATAATTACCGACACATATTGCCACACTGTGTTGTACGAGTATGTTGCTATCAATAAATCCCTTAGTCCACTATCATAATTACCGACACATGTTGCCACACTGTGTTGTACGAGTATGTTGCTATCAATAAATCCCTTAGTCCACTATCATAATTACCGACACATATTGCCACACTGTGTTGTACGAGTATGTTGCTATCAATAAATCCCTTAGTCCACTATCATAATTACCGACACATGTTGCCACACTGTGTTGTACGAGTATGTTGCTATCGATAAATCCCTTAGTCCACTATCATAATTACCGACACATATTGCCACACTGTGTTGTACGAGTATGTTGCTATCAATAAATCCCTTAGTCCACTATCATAATTACCGACACATATTGCCACACTGTGTTGTACGAGTATGTTGCTATCAATAAATCCCTTAGTCCACTATCATAATTACCGACACATATTGCCACACTGTGTTGTACGAGTATGTTGCTATCAATAAATCCCTTAGTCCACTATCATAATTACCGACACATATTGCCACACTGTGTTGTACGAGTATGTTGCTATCAATAAATCCCTTAGTCCACTATCATAATTACCGACACATATTGCCACACTGTGTTGTACGAGTATGTTGCTATCAATAAACCACTTAGTCCACTATCATAATTACCGACACATGTTGCCACACTATGTTGTACGAGTATGTTGCTATCAATAAACCACTTAGTCCACTATCATAATTACCGACACATGTTGCCACACTTTGTTGTACGAGTATGTTGCTATCAATAAACCACTTAGTCCACTATCATAATTACCGACACATATTGCCACACTATGTTGTACGAGTATGTTGCCATCAATAAATCACTTAGTCCACTATCATAATTACCGACACATATTGCCACACTATGTTGTACGAGTATGTTGCTATCAATAAATCCCTTAGTCCACTATCATAATTACCGACACATATTGCCACACTATGTTGTACGAGTATGTTGCTATCAATAAATCACTTAGTCCACTCTCATAATTACCGACACACTACGTTGTATGAGTATGTTGCTATCAATAAATCTATTATTGTTGTCATATACACCTAAATTTGTAAAACTTACCATGGTGTGCTATATTTTAAACCATTAAGCGACATTAATAAATAACAAGAACTATCGAATTCTCTTTAGCCCTTTAATTATTAACTATCCTAGACATTATTTTTATTATCTGGAGTAATTTCTTTCAAGGTAAAAGCGCTGAGAATCCAAAAAGCCTCTTTATACAAAAAAACTGTGTAAATTAATTTAAGTTACCTCACCGCACGAGTTGGCTCTTTAATCTTTGTTTCAATTGGATTAACACAGTGGTTCTCAAAATGCGGTTCATCCTGAAGACTTTTAATAATAAATAAATTCGCTAATATTTATGACTTTTAATAATAAATAAATTTGCTACTTTTAATACGAGTGTCACACGAATAATAATAATAAAATAATATTAAAAAATATATTACAGAGGTTATTTATTTGGATACACAACTTTAATGGATCTGGATTTGTTGCCTTTCATTTGTCGTGTCCTCAGTACGAGTACACTAGGCTTTTGCCTGTATCTCACTGAGGACATAAATATTGCAATAACAAAAAAAAAACTTTAAAATCACGAAAAAATACACTGTTATATTGTAAAACTAATCAAAAAATAAACTAGAAAAATAATGAACAGAGATGTAGAAAAGGCGGAATATGTGTCGCAATAGGAAAGACTGGCGATTTGTCTTATGTGCCTAACCCAAAATAAAGCGGCGAAGTTTTATATATTTACCTAGCTTAGGATGCCTATTTATTAAAATACATAAGAACAAGTAATGCATTATTTTAATCGATATTTACGAGTTGAACTCTATTTAACACTTAATTAATGTGAATAAATTTCATGTAATAAATTTTAATTGAAGTGAGTTTGACAAAGCTTTTGTTGAAGCGAAACAAGCCTTACTTTATAAGTTTACTGTGTAAATTTTTTCCCTCATCAAAGTACGAGTATTAAATCATTATGTTTAAGATAAATTAACATTTGATGGTCTGGATTCAGAAATGTATGAATAAAAGAAGACAAATTAAAAAATGCGACGTTTCACTTGTTAGTTATTTTCATAAGTTTTTTTTAAAAAAAAAAACGAAACCTCAGTATCTGCATAAATGAGAAACTTTGTCTTAAAAAACAGCCAGTGTTTTTGCAATCGTAAGTCTTGTGCCGGGTATAAACGGCGCAATTTCCTTTAAAGCCTACAATCTCCCAGTGCCAGAGTCATAAATCTTCAGGTGTTTCAGCCCATGATTCCTGAAAAGGACTAAATATTTCAGCAGAGTGTTCTCTTTTTTTGTGTTGATAAGATTGACAGCCAGTGACGAGAGAAATAGAAAAGTGATTGTTTATAAAATTTGTTTGAAAAAAAAAAGTGATTGTTTGAAAAACGCTCGTAATACATGTAATGTATAAAAACGATACAACGCTGTATATATGTTATAACGAAACCTCAATACAACACAATTAAAATCGGGGATTTTGGTATGATTTTTTTTAAACATAAGTTTTTACATCTACAAAATATAACATACTAATGTATACGCTCGGACACCACTGTAACTGGCAGACATGATTTATTATTTTCTGTTTGAATTTGTAATGTAAATTGTGATGTTTAGATTTATGGCTTTTTGAGTATTTTCAAAGCTCTGTGCAAATGTTTTATTATATATATCATATATACAGGGTGTCCAAAAGGGCAACGTCAAGCCGGTATGGAGAAAGAGGCCAGTTTATGACGGTTCAGAATTTTTTTTTAATTCTTGAAAAAGCATTATACTTTTCGAGTTATAGGCATTTCTTCGAAAATTGTGAAAGTAGCTACCCTGCGCCAAATGTTTATATACTGTGAGTACAAATTGACATATTTTATAATTTTATTGGTTGTATCGCAATCCTAGATAACCCTGCTATTAGTCGAAGTCAGATAAAAAACAAAAAAAAAATCTGCACGTTCAAAAAAAAATTGTTTTTGTCCGATTATAAAAATTTATATTTATTATCAGCCAACTTTTACTCATCATACTGTAAAAATAATGTACTACGCCAACCTGGCAAGTTACATCAAAAGTTGGCCTGTTTAGTCAGAATTTCAAAATAGTACAATACATACCTAATACTCTTTTAAAACATTAATTTCTGTAATTAAAGATAGAATTCAATAAATTTGAGCGAGACAAACGATACTGCACATGAACGAGTTAAAATAAGACAACTCAAGTCACCATTTTTGACAGGAACTAGCTATTTCATGTCCTACTCTTACTCGTGTGTGCGCAGTATCATTTGTCTCGCTCAAATTTATTGAATTCGATCTTGAATTACAGAAATTAATGTTTTAAGTTATGTTTAAAAAAGTATTAGGTATGTATTGTACTATTTTGAAATTCTGACTAAACAGGTCAACTTTTGATGTAACTTGCCAGGTTAGCGTAGTACATTATTTTTACAGTATGATGAGTTAAAGTTGGTTGATAAAAAATATTAATTTTTATGATCGGACCAAAACATTTTTTTTTCGAACGTGCAGGCTGTTTTTTGTTTTATATCTGACTCCGACTAATAGCAGGGTTATCTAGAATTGCGATACAACCATTAAAATTATAAAATATGGCAATTTGTAGTCACAGTATACAAACATTCGGCGCAGGGTAGCTACTTTCACAATTTTTGAAGAAATGCCTATAACTCGAAAAGTATAAGGCTTTTTCAAGAATTTTTTTTAAATTCTAAACCGTCATAAGTTGGCATCTTCCTCAATACCGGCTTGACGTTGCCCTTTGGGACACCCTGTATATATGATATATGGTCTGTTTTTTTTAATAAATTTTACAAGAGTTTTGTTATTGTTGCGTGGTGTTGAATAATGGTTACTAGCTTGGTGGTGTTAAATAGAGTTTTGAAACCGGTACTGAACTCAAATAAAACAGTGGGGAATACAAAATGAAAAATAAGCGTTTTATATATTTTATAATAAATACATAAACGTTAAAAGACGACATTAAAAAATTAAAAAAAACGGTAAACTGAAAAAGCCAATTTATTCGGCAGAAACGTGAAAGGAAATACGTTGAATATTTTTAGCGATATAATATTTCAAGAGATACCATTTAAAGCATTTTTTTAATATCTTCTCCAGAAATAGTTCCAATATCCTTAAAATATGAGTTTTACGCATTCCCTAGTGTAAAATACATAATACATCAGCAGTAATGTGATCCCGCCATCTGTCGCCCATAAGAAACAAGGAATCCATCTTTGAACATGACATTGCATGTTTTTAGGGAACTGCTAGATTCCCTCGTCACCCCATTTAATTAAAAAAAACTAGTTCAAGGTTTTGGGTAAGGGGATGAACTAACAAACCACGCATTTCATGAACTTGGCGACCTTGATTATATTTCTGCTTAGTAAGAAATCCTATTTGGGCAAACCGGTCGATTGACATACATAAAGGGTCTTTCAATTTGAGCGATTTTTTAAAATCTTGGATAAAACATAGATGGCGTCACGAACTTGCCTGGGTTGTGACATTTGAGAAGTGTAATGTATGACATTTATAAAAATTGAGTCGTATACAATACAACAACGCGTTCAAATTGTTGAATTATTTTATATACTGTTATTTCCGGAAACGGTGATGTTAATTTGCCACCAAGATCATGTGATCTGACACCGTTGGACTATTTTCTTTGGGGTTACTTGAAAAGCCAGGTCTATAAGAATGACTCCCAATCAATTCCTGAGCTGAAGGACGAAATTATTCGCGTTATTGGTGAGTTAGAATCGCAATTATGCCAAAATGTAATCGAAATTTTTGACAAACGAGTGGACATCTGTGGAGTTGCAAGAGGTGGACATTTGGCGGATGTTGTTTTTTGTGTTTAAATGTCATTCATTATACTTCAATGACCAATTAAAAGTTCTTTGAAATCAAAGCAAATTGTGTTTTATTCAAGAATTAAAAAAATTGAATAAAAAAAACCGCTCAATTTGAAAGACCCTATATATATTTTTAAAGAAGGTGATGTAAAAAGTCAAAAAAATCGTAGGAGCTGTATGAGAAGGTGTGCGGATATAGAAGAGGTGAAAGATGATGTGTGTCGTGATAGGAAACCTGGCGCTCTTTCCTTTTCGCCTACCCCTGAGAGAAACGGCATGATGGTATGTATGTAGAAATCAGAAAAGTAGTATAGTTGTATGAGAACATCTAGTTGTATGGATGAGGAAGAGACGAATTTTGTGTGTCGATATAGGAAAATATAGCGCTCTGTCCTCTCTGCCTACCCCGACAGGTAAATGGAGTGATGATATATCCCAATATATTCTTTATTTTTCACAAGGACTGTACGGACGACTGTTATTTGGATAATTGTTCTGTTATTAAGCAAATTGTGTGTTTTATTCAAGAATAAAAAAAAATAGAATTAAAAAAACCGCTCAATTTGAAAGACCCTATATATACCTCATGACATTTTCTTGTCAAGGTAGGTGGAGAGGACAGAACGCCAGTCCGTCTTATCTCAAAACACATCATTCAGCTTATCCATATTCGTTCGCATACAACTATACGGTTTATCTGCCATTCTACGTTTCCTTATTTCAAAAAATGACTCTCTGGCACTGGGAGATTGTAGGCTTTAAAGGAAATTGCGCCATTTATACCCGGCACAAGACTTACGATTGCAAAATACTAGCTGTTTTTTTAACCAAAATTTCTCATTGTAGATAATGGGGTATCGTTCTTTTGATAAAATAATTAATAAGAAATAAAAAGTACCTTTTTTTTATTTTCTTATTTTAATCATATATTTAAACAAAATGATTTAATATTATACTTTGATGTGAATAAAAATCTACACAATAAACTTAAATTAAAGTGGCAGACCTGTTACACTTTACAAAAGCATTGTGAAACTCTCTTTTATTTAAATTTATTGTGTAGGATTCACATTTAAGTATATTATTTATAGTTAAGGAATTAACATTGTGGAGGTTTAAAGACATTGTAATTTGTTTTTATCAAACACTGTTTAATCCACTTTTTATAACGGTATAACCCAAAGGTTTCACCTCATCATTAGGGGAGCACAGACAAGACTTGTTAATAACATTTAAGTGTTCATTTTGTTTAAAATGGAGTTCATCAGCTCTTAAATATCCAATCAATTGAAACATTTTTTTTAATTTAATGTATTTTAATAAATAGGCGTACGCCTTTCCTAAGGCAGGTATATTCGAACTACATCGCCGTTTCCCTGTTAGGGTAGGCAAAGAGGACAGAGCGCCAGTCTTTCCTATCGCAACACACATTTTTCGTATCTTCTACGCATCTTAAACAACTCATACGATTTTTCTATATTTTACAAATCCTTTTTTCAAAATACTCGTACCATTTACTTTACTATACTACCACTTTACTTCCCCTGTCTTCCTCTTACACGAACACCCCTCATATTTGCACTTTATATTTGTATTTTTTAACCTTTCTTCATTCATTCGTTTCACGTGCACAAAAGTCGAAAGAGCCGAATGTTGTTTATTGGATTTAGTATAATGCATTAGGTAACAATATATGACAGAATACGTAATGAAATTATTAGAATTTAATGTTAACTTAAGACTTATGGTATGTGTTGAGTAAGACATTCACCTTACTCAACACATAAGTCTTAAGCTGTCAAAAAAGTTGCTGGGTGTTTATAGCGCTAAACTGTCGAAATGTCACTTCTTGGTCCTAAACGCGCAAAATTTTCATAAATATCACTTCTAGACTTAATACGCAAAAGCATTATAAATAACACTTCTAAGCTCTTACATAAGATGATACAGTTATTCTGGCAGACAGTATTGACGACCTTCAAACGCTTATAGATAGAATTAATGAAGCCGGTGTGAGGCCGGGGCTGAACATGAACGTGAGTAAAACTAAGTTCATGGTGTTTGGCCGATATGATCATGCAGGAGCACGTCTTACATTGAACGGTGCTGATATAGAGAAAGTGAAAACATTTAAATACTTCGGAAGTATCCTGGTGGAAGATCTCGGCCCAGAAACCGAAGTCAAGTGCAGAATTGAATCAACTCGTGCGACTTTTAATAAAATGAAAAGCGTATGCTGCGATGATAATCTTGAACATGAAATTTCGACAACGGTTAGTCAAATGCTACGTTTGGTCAGTGTTATTACATGGAGTGGAATCATGGATCCTCAAAGTAAGAAGTATGAACCGACTGGAAGCATTCAAAATGTGGATACACCGGAGAATGCTACGGATTTCCTGGGCGGATATGGTCAGCAACACGAGGGTTCTTTAAAGAGCCAAAGCTGATAGAGAGTTGCTGACTAATATTAAAATCCGAAAGATGTCCTACTTGGGTCATATACTTAGAGGAGCAAAGTACAAATTACTGCACATGATCATCCAAGGCAAAATAGAAGGCTGAAGAGGTGTTTTTAGGAGGCAAATCTCCTGGCTCCGCAACATACGTGATTGGACTGGCATAAGGTTCGTTGGAGATCTTTTTCGGGCTGCCGGGGACAAAGATATCTACTCTCGAGTGATACTCAACGTTGGGGGGACCTGGCATGACACTGAGAAGAAGAAGAAGCTCTTATAACGCAAAAAATGTCACTTCTTAGTCCTTAACATGCAAAAGTGTCCTAAATAACACTTCTAAGTTATTACAGCGCAAAAATATCACTTCTTGGCCCTTAATACGCAAAAGTATTAAAAATAACACTTCTAAGCTCTTACAGCGCAAAAATGTCACTTCTTGGTCCTTACACGCAAAAGTATCATAAGTAACACTTATAAGCTCTTAAAACGCAAAAAGATCACTTTTTGGTCCTTAACACGAAAAAGGGTCATACGTAACACTTCTAAGCTCTTATAACGCAAAAAATTTCGCTTCTTGGTCCTTAACTCGCAAAAGTGTTGTAAATAATACTCATATTCATGAGTACTCAAATCTAATTTCGATATTTCGAATTAATTAATAAAGAAAGACTAACAAATATACAGTAGAAATGTGAATGGAAGGCGTGGTAGAGAAAGACCAAGGAAAGAATGGTTAAACTAAGTGAATAACATTTTGAAAGAATGAAATATAAAAAGTCAAAGTAATCGTAGGAGTTGTATAAGATGGTAATGGATGAAGAAGAGGTGAAGAATCGGAAGGTCGACTTAGGAATGTTTGATACTCTGTACTCTCTGAGAAATGGCGTGATGGTATATATGTATTTAATAACCTGCGTAAATGAAGGAATAACTGTAATGAATACGAAATATTTCCTACTGGTGCGTTATGAGATATTTTTTTAATAAAACTCTATGAGCTCATTTCAATATTGACGACATTTGTTTGTAAATATTTTCAATATTGCTCAACGTTTTGAATATTTTACATTTTGATTTAAGGAGGCATTCTACTCTAGAGGCGTGAAATTCGGGCGTTTTTTCAGACTTAATAAAAAAAACTAAATACACAGTTTCTTGATAAGAAATAATGTCGTTATAGTTTTAAAAAAAACGACAAGATATTGTGTTCAAAGTACACTGGTCGTCCGGAACGCTCCATGTCTTTCAGGTCGAAATTACCGTCTTTGAAACGCAAAAACCATCGTCGAGCTGTCCTTTCATTCATAGCATCTTTACCGTACACTTCCTAAATATCGCGAGCAGCTTTGGCAGCTTTATTCCCTCGGTTGAACGCGAACAGAAGGAGGTGTCGAAAATGCTCACTTTCGTCTACTTGACATTCCATTTTGATGGCTCGTAATCAAATAAAATAATATATTGAACGTAAAAGCAAACACAATATCTTATAGAGCAGAAAATTTTCTTTCGAATGACGTAAAACTTTTACTATTTTGTTTTACTTTTGGTGCTCATTTTTAAATTGGAAAAAAACGGACACAACTTATGTTAACACCTAATACTTTTTGGAGAAAAAAAATTCCCTTACCATTATAATTTCTGCGATAAAGTTATACGTCGCCGCAAACTCAACCCATATCGAACCATCATTCGCCTGCACCAACCCATGCTGGCTTTAAAATTATCTTCTGGTATATTTTCGTTTCTTGCAATATCGCGATCTTTCAACTGCAATGCTTCTCTTGTTATGGGGAACCTCTTTCCGCGTATTTCCATGACGTAGTCTGCTACCTTCCTGTCAATTGATTCCAATCGTCTTATCTTAGGCCCCGGGAATGCTTTTCTTGAGGAATGTGCATTCAAGTCATGTTTTTGTAAACACCAATGTCTAACATTATTTTCCGTGATACCAAATTGTCTGGCAGCCGCACAGTTGTTGGTTGTTTCTGCAGCACGCACCACCATAACCTTAAAATTGGAATCATAGCTTCTGCGTATTCCTTGATTCACTTGATTTTTTCGAGCTCCTCGTCTTTCAATATGGTCAGTCTTAATATTTTTTTAGGTAGCAAAGATGCAAAACGAAGCACAGTAAAAAAAACACCTCTAAAACTATCAGAAATTATTACTACGCACAGGCTATGTGTAAACAATGGCGCATTTTGAAAGCTCTCATTACAATGTTGCAATTTCGCTAATCGCGAGTAGTATTGTTACCCACTATGTTTGTGACTCGAATATAAGGCGACACCCTATTTACGTGTCACCTTTTTAAATAAAAAAACTTCACCTTAGTCGATCTAATACGGTAGCTCACCAAAACAAAAATGAAATACAATATACATTTTTATTATATCATGATGTTTCTTAAAAATAATCTTTCTCGTTTTAGCTCATTTTTTTTTAAATACAGGATATTTTTTTCTTAAACAAACCGGTAATTTCGAATAATATTTACACATCAATTTTAATTCTACACAAATTAGGAAAAATCGCCATAAAATTGAAACGGATAGTCTATGCGAGTGGGGGGATGGAACAGCTATCCAGAATCTTCTCGAGATCTCGTTCAATCATATTTGTCTCGTCTTATCACTTTCCCACGGGGGCCGTATCATAAATATTCAGAAAGCTGCTGTGCTGGAAAAATTATGTAACGTGAACTTAATTTAAAAACGATTCTGTGAACATTTAAACTATGATTCTGAAATGTGATGTTTAATTATTTTCTGTAAGAATAAATTAACATAGCTTTATAACACCCACATTAAACCTACTCGAAAGGTTTTTTTTATTCTTGACAAATGGATTTTGTAAAAAAAATTGAGAACACGTATTTTAAACGTTGATCACGGGGAATGAAACTATAGTTTTATACAATATTCCTCTTTTTCAACAAAATATCATTGTATGAAACCATAGCTTCATTCTTAACTTAACAGCCTGCTCTCGCATATTTTTTTGTCAAACTCAACATAATGAGTAAGGTAATTAATAGAAATATTCAAACAGAGGTTTTTTTATTGGTCTTCCCAGTTCACCACTGCTCTTTTTTACGTCATCCTTTACTGTCCAAGCAGTGAGACTCTGGAACCAGTTAAAAACGAATGTTAGACTCGTTCAGTCTGTAGGGAATACCGACATCCTTAAATATTGTCAACATGCACGGTCAACGACCGATGAATCAACCTTTGAATATGTACAAAGATCACATACCAGAACGTCAATATTGTTTACACGCAAATAATATTTACGTCGCATTCCACGGTAGAAAGAGAGCGCATCGCGTGTCTCACCGTTTCGACAGTAAATACTCTACCCACTATATCATTGGCAACGTCTGCGACCACCTCGGAACGCACAGGAGTGAGATCAAGATATACCGCGGACGCATTCACGCGCCCCGTTCTGAAATTGTATATATACCTACTTATCGACAAATAAAGAGCACTTGTTATTATTCACTTGACCATTCATTGCTGTTTACTATTTATTGATTATTCACTCTCACTTTATCGCATTCCTGAATCGACGTATTTTATTTTAAATACAAAACAAATCAAAATAATCACGACGTATCAAATTAAGCATCCCGCTAAATTGATGACCCCGAACGAAAAGGAACACAGAATTCGACTAAAGCGAATACAGAGATGTCAACAACATCATCATCAGCACGTCCTACTAGGACACACGCTAAAAGTCCTTCGCATGCTTTAAGAAGCGACTAAAAAAACTCCTAATTTCTAGTCAGAAATATAAAATGTTTAATTCCTGATATTTCTCTCCACCATTCCTTCCTTTTCCTTTGATTGATGATATCTCACTTTATATAAAAAGGAATGTTCCGGTGATTGTTCGTCTTTGTGGGGTTTATGGGCATATGCTAATGTATGTATTCATGGATTTCGTGAGGGTGAATGGTCAGTTCAATGAGGGTCGAAGAGATGTCGGCAGGAGGCAAATCTCCTGGTTTAGCAATATACGTGATTGGACTGGTATAAAGAGCGTTGGGGATCTTTTTCGGGCTGCCGGGGATAAAGATGCCTACTCTCAGGTGATGTTCAACGTTGGGGGGACCTGACATGATACTAGGAAGAAGAATGGTCAGTTCAGTTCAATTCGACCCCCCCCTCAACCCCCGCTGTTATGGATGACAAAATAAGTCCCCAAATAGCGCGATCTACACTAGAAGATCGAAATCTTCTTTATTTTTTTATGAGCGCAATGTCACATAGTGACGAAGAATGAACTGCTCAAAGGGACTTCTTCTCCGGTGGCGAAACACCTGAGTGAAAAGAATAGTAGCGACGACAGATTTATGGTCCAACATCACGGAAAAAGGGAGATGACGCACAGCACTTTTTTTTCTTATAAAGTGTCTTAAGGCCTGAAGTTCCAACAATCCAGCAAGTTGCCAGTATTTTCATAGAAAATTTTGAATGCAGCTAAACTATCCTTTGACACCACTAGACCGGAGTAGCCAATCGGTCTGGAGATGGACCGATTTAAAGCTAAGTGGAGTTACGTTTGGAAATTTCTGACGCGATTTTCATCGCAGTACCACAGAATATACTCTACGGATTAATCCAGATGGCCGCAAAAATTGCAACAGGACGAAAGGAAAAGATTGACGATAAAAAGTGTGACATTAATTATAGATGCTCATTTGAATGCTTTTTGCGGCCGTGTAACTTGCTTCATTTACTTTTATACGCATGGTTCGAGAAGATTGCTGACTGGCAATAAGTCCGCCAGATTGTATTTGTAATCATGTATTTAATAAATAAATAAATATTTTATTTCATTAAAGAAATTACTTTGGAAATAAGAAGTATTTTGCTTTTAACTTGACAAATTTCTAATAAAAATGGCAAAGGGTGATTAAAATCTCGGATAAGTATTTGATTTGGTCTTGTTTTAGAAGTAGTTATTGACATTGAGAAGTGACGGATGAGCGAGAATCGTCAAAGAATCTTGAACAAAAGGTTTTCCGTCCCTGAGAGTTTATATTGATGATCGACATTTCTTTCCCTTAACCGCCAGAACCGGGTTTGACTTTGTTTGAAAAATTCACAATTTTGGGATACAAGTCTTAAGGCAGTACAAACGTTTTTTTAAAAAGCATAAATTAGTTTTTAAAAAATATGATCGACATTTCTTTTCCTTAGCCACCAGAACTGGGTTTGACATTGTTTGAAAAATTCAACATTTTGGGATACAAGTCTTAAGGCAGTACAAACGCTTTTTTAAAAAGCATAAATTAGTTTTTTTTTAAATATGATCGATATTTCTTTTCCTTAGCCACCAGAACTGGGTTTGACATTGTTTCAAAAATTCACAATTTTGGGATACAAGTCTTAAGGCAGTACAAACGCTTTTTTAAAAAGCATAAATTAGTTTTTAAAAAATATGATCGACATTTCTTTTCATTAGCCACCAGAACTGGGTTTGACATTGTTTAAAAATTCAACATTTTGGGATACAAGTCTTAAGGCAGTACAAACGCTTTTATAAAAAGCATAAATTAGTTTTTTTTTTAATACAATCGACATTTATTTTCCTTAGCCACCAGAACTGGGTTTGACATTGTTTCAAAAATTCAACATTTTGGGATACAGGTCTTAAAGGCAGTACAAACGCTTTTTTAAAAAGCGTTAATTAGTTTTTTTTAAATATGATCGACATTTCTTTTCCTTAGCCACCAGAACTGGGTTTGATATTGTTTGAAAAATTCAACATTTTGGGATACAGGTCTTTAGGCAGTACAAAAACTTTAAAAAATATATAAATAAGTTTACAAAAAAAGTAAGCATTTAATAATCATTTCACTTCTAGTTATATTTGCATTTCATTTTAGAACTGTGTAGCGATATAAAGAAAGTCAACGGGGCAGTAAAATATATATGCTCAAACCGGAAAGTATCGAAATCCATTAAGATTGATGGTCAACAGTATTCTGGTGTCAACTTTGGTGTGTGGCAGTGAAAAACGTGGATGTGGAATGAAACTGAAAAGAATAAACTCTGTAAAAATGCATGTACGTAGAATACATGGGGGGGACAATGTATGATGGAAGGGCCTTAACTCTTCTGAACGGGACTGCTTCGGATATTGACATATTTCATATCACATTACCAAAAGCAAAAGTAAATTTTATTCTTAGATTGAGCGCGTTAGAAAGCACTCATCAACGTACTTAAGTGATTGTGAATATATGTGTATCATATGTTTGTGTGTATATACTCGTATGTATGCATATACATTTTTTTTTATTTTATATAATTTTTTTTTTCTATGTAATTTTTTTTCTTTTTTAATATGTCTTGTATCTTTCAAAGTAATTAGGCTAAACCTGTTTTGAAAAAATAAATAAATAAATGATAGAATACGGAATGAAGTGATTAGGAATAAATGTGAACTTAAGACGTGTTGAGCAAAATGTGCTGACGTGTTGAAAACAATTTATGTGTTGAGCAAAATAAAGAAGAGCACTCAGATGGTTTGTGCACATGGAACGAATAAATTATGAAAGACTAACGTAACAAATATACATCACAAATGAAGGCGGAAGCTGTAGTAGAGGGTGACCAAGAAATCATACTTGGAGTACATGATATTTTATATATGATATACGAGTATATCAAGTAGAGTCTTTCAAATTAAGTGGTTTTGAAAATTCTTGGATAAAATACACATGGCGTTGCGAACTTGCCTGGGTCTTGTGACATTTGAAAAGTGTAATGTATGACATTTATAAAAATGGAGTCGTATACAATACAACAACGCGTTCAAATTGTTGAATTATTTTATGTATTGTAATCTCCGGAAACGGTGATGTTAATTGGCCACCAAGATCATGGGATCTGACACCGTTGAAGTATTTTCTCTGGGGTTACGTGAAAAATCAGGTCTATAAGAATGACCCTAGATCAATTCCTGAGCTGAAGGACGAAATTGTTCGCGTTATTGGTGAGTTAGAACCGCAATTATGCCAAAATGTCATCGAAATTTTTGACAAAAGAGTGGACATCTGTGGAGCTGCAAGAGGTGGACATTTGGCGGATACTGTTTTTTTGTGTTTAAATGTCATACATTATACTTCAATGACCAATTAAACGTTATTTTAAATCAAAGCAAATTGTATGTTTAATTCAAGAATTAAAAAAATCGCTCAATTTGAAAGACCCTATATATGATATTTTTAAAGAAGGAAATGTAAAAAGTCAAAGAAATCGTAGGAGCTGTATAAGAAGGTGTGCGGACGTAGAAGAGGTGAAAGATGTATGTCGTGATAGGAAGCCTGGCACTCTTTCCTTTTCGCCTACCCCTGAGAGAAATGGCATGATAGTATGTATGTAGAAATCAGAAAAATAGTCTAGTAGTATGAGAACGTCTAGTTGTATGGATGAGGAAGAGACGAATTTTGTGTGTCGATATAGGAAAGTCTAGCGCTATGTCCTCTCTGCCTACCCCGACAGGTAAATGAAGTGATGATATATTATGTCCCAATATTTTCTTTATTTTTCACAAGGACTATGCGGACGTATGTTATTTGGATATAACGGAGAAACAGCTGAACAAGTTACAGCGTGTTAAAATTTTTTGTCTAAGATTTATTTTTAACCTGATAATGTATGATCCCATCACTTCATACTAGAAAGAGCTTTACCAGTTGAACATAAGAAATAGACACAAAATCACATACTGTCAATATAATATCTTTAACAGTCCCGCCACCCCATTTCATCTCGTCGAAAATTTTCGGCGATTTTCCGATAATGGACTAGCGCTACGCTCAGACAGAGATTGTTTATTGGCCTTCCCAGTTCACCGCTCTTCTTTTTAACATCGTCCTTTACTGTCCATGCAGTGAGACTTTGGAACCAGTTACAAACGTATGTTAGACTCGTCCATCTATGGCATGCTTTTAAAAGCGACTGAAAAATCTCCTAATTTCAAGTCAGTAATACAACGAATTAAATTCCATAGTTTTCTTTCCTCTCTACCATCCCTTCGTCTTTCTTTGATTGATGATATATCATGCCATCTTTTACTTTTAAGTTTTTATCTATGTATACCTATATATTAACCTTGATTTACTTTTGTCTGGTTGGTTAGGAGCAACCTGGTTTTTACAATGAAGTGTTAAATAAATAAATAAGTAAATAAAATAAATAAATTACCCATAACTCCAGATCTGTTTTAATCCTGGGATCCCAACACCTATCCTCGTATATTGTCCCTTGGGAATATCGATCGCCTCCGTATTTTGGAGATGTATTCTTATATCCATACCTTCCATGACTTATACTGTTGATCAGCAGTCCTCAATATTTTCTTATGCCAGTTCCTATTTCAATAGTCCGGAACTAGCACAGTTAGTCATGCAACAAGTTTCTTATGGGGCCATTCGGCCAAATATTTTATTCCATTGTAAAGTACGAGTAGTAGCAATTAATTATTTATACAACTATTGCATAATAAGACTACACAAATTGGGTTATAAATATGGGCATTGCATGGTTATCATAAGACTTTGACTATTTACAGGAGTAAACTGAAAAAGTTGATTTTACTAGAATGAATTGATACACGTTCCTTGTAGACCCACTCGTCAAAGTGTTTTGTTGCATATAGAAGTAGTTACAAACAATTATTTGTATATCTCTTCCATTACGAGACAAGACAGATCGGGTAATCAATATGGGCATTGTATGGATTTTCATATGAATTTGACTATTTACAGAAGTTAAGTGAAGAAGTTATTCTAACTGGGATTTATTGATCTTGATTCCTATTTGTTTTGTTTTGTTAAATGCAACAGCATGCACACAATAAACCAATACATTTTTTTTATTTGGATTCCAGCGATTGTACAAACCTTCAGATGGAAGACAGGCGTTTTACCAATTAGGTTATGGAAGTGCAATGACTCATAGCTCTTAACTCCAGGTTGGCGGAAATCGAACCGGGGACCTTTCGCATGGAAGTTCAATGTGTTACCGCGCGAACATGCACCTTTACAAGAGAAGTACTATAAAAATTAAATCGATTCTTGACAAATAGTGATGAGAATACATAAGTGGGTGCCAAAGTAATCACGGATATAAGGTTTGACACCACTGCTTTACGTGGTACCTTCGCATCTACTGTCATTAATGGATTGCCGAATCCAAGGTCTGCCATTTAATCATACTCATGTGTCTTGTGTAATAACTTTTCTTTCTTTTTTACCTTAAAATATATATTTTTCAATACAAGTTTATAAGTATTGTCTTACAATCAAACATTTAATATTTTGGTGCCTAGCGTTTTTCAAAATATTTTCAGCGTAATACGTTACTGAAAAACGTTTTGACTGTTCAATACGATACAAGTACACTACACATGTTACCTCCGTGGCCTAGTTGGTAAGACGTCTGACTTCCGACCCGGAGATTGCGGGTTCGGTTCCAACTCGAATCCAGATTTAAAAAAAGGTTTTAGTCTATGTTAGTTGTCACTTAAAGCCCCATAAACATATTACTGGTTGGTTGCGGGAGATCGCCATAAAGCAATAATCCCGCAAAGCTGTGTTGTATACAAAGACAGTGTTATACATGTTTTGCTCAGGCGGTACTATTATAGCTGCTAGACCAAATTTGTTTGCTAAAAATGGGTTCGATTCCCGAGTTAGAGCGCCTTTGAGGAGAGTTTGCTCTCTAAACAGCGCTATATAAAATTGTCCTTCGAAATTGAATTGTGCTTTCGGGTTACTAACTATAGGAGTAGACAAAAAACTCACAGTTTGTCATCACACGCGTTGAAAAATACTATTGCGCATAAAGCAGCAACAACACTCGCACACGACTTGCATGCGCTAGCAATATAAAGAGATGATTTTTTTAATAGAACCATTTTTTTTCGGATCCATCGGGAATCAAACCCAAAGTCCCCGGATGGACGTCAAGCGTCTAACTAACTAAGCTAAGGAGTTAAACTCTGTTGTTGATACGAGTATTACAATGAACTTTGTAACTCTAAGGCATTTAGTGCAGATGCTTACCGGTTCAAAATCCGCGATTGCACCCTTATAACTTATAAACACAATCGTATAGTTTCCAAAAATCTACACTTTTTCGTAGTAAAAATGACACTACATATTAAAATGAATTTGATAACATAACTCTAAGGCATATAGTGCAGATGCTAACCGGTTCGAAGCCCGCGATTGCATTCTTATAACTATATTAATGAACACGGTCGTATAGTTCCCAAAAAAACTACACTTTTTCGTAGCAAAAATGACACTACATATTACAATGAATTTGATAACATAACTCTAAAGCATATAGTATAGTGCAGATGCTAACCGGTTCAAAACCCGCGATTGCATTCTTATAACTATATTAATGAACACGGTCGTATAGTTCCCAAAAAAACTACACTTTTTCGTAGCAAAAATGACACTACATATTACAATGAATTTGATAACATAACTCTAAAGCATATAGTATAGTGCAGATGCTAACCGGTTCAAAACCCGCGATTGCATTCTTATAACTATATTAATGAACACGGTCGTATAGTTCCCAAAAATCTACACTTTTTCGTAGCAAAAATGACACTACATAATAGTGGGTTGGTGCCTATCTTGATGTATGGAAGTGAAACTTGGACTTGGCAGAATAAGGACAAGAGTTATATTAATGCTGTGGAGATGCGTGTACTAAGGGAAATTTGTGGAATGTCAATGTATAATATAATGCGGAATGAAGGCATCAAGAATGAATGCATGGATACAATGAAAGATTGATTAAGGCGAAGAAAGAAGCTTTGAGATAGTTTGAACATGTAGAGAGAATGAATGATTATAGTTTACAAGTTAGAAGTGCAAGGTGTGCGTGAAAGAGTAGAGTGAGGAAAACGTGGCTGGACCAAATGGACCGAATTTCGAAATAAGGTCAAGTGAGAAATATGAAAAATAGAAGATTGTGCATGACGTTGTATGTTGCGTGCTTGAATAGGGAACTTTGGAGATCTGTTTTTTATTGGTTTCTCCGCAAGGGACAAAGCGTGATGATATGTATGGATGTTTAAAACCAATTAAATTTAAGCAATCAAAAATGTTAATTGTTTGAAAAAAGACCATGATTACTGGACTAACATTATTTTATTTACACATGACAATAAATCACGATTTGCGAAAAAAAAAAACGTGTAATTTAATTTAGACACACAATTTTAATGGATCTGGGTTTGTTGCCTTTCATTTGTCGTGTCGCCAGTAAACTAGGATTTTGCCTGTATCTCACTGAGGACATATCATCATCATCATCATCAATGGCACTACAGCCCATTGTGGGCCCCGGCCTCTTCCAGCAGTCGTTGCCATTCCCCCCTATCCTGGGATACACTCCTCCAGCCCCTGATGCCAATCACGTTTGCATCATTCTGCACCCCATCCATCCACCTAAGCTTTGGTCTGCCCACGCTACGTCTTCCTTGGGGCTTGGAAAAGAGTACTTTGTTAGGCATTTCCTCTTCTCCCATTCTTGCTACATGCCCCGCCCAACGTAGCCTCCCAATTTTTATGTATTTTACTGAGGACATATAGCATGAAAAAATAAATCGATATTTCTTTCCGATTTTTAATTACATAAAACCCCGTTGCACATTCTCATCAACCTGACAAACAGTGACACTCAATTAATTTTGCATATATCATGCAAATCCTCACACTTCATCACTCCAGACAGACCAAAACGTTCATCCCACAATATACCGCACATAGTCATAAAAAAAAATAAGCCACACCCAAGAGTTCACAAAAACCTTTATTATAATTTATTTTATCGAACACTTTTTATTCCACTTTTTTATAACGGTATAACCTTGCCGATTTCAAGGCTTTCCCCTCATCATCATCATGATGAGGTGAAAGCCTCGAAACCGGCAGGGTTATTTTTAAAAAGTGGAATAAACAGTGTTTAATAAAACGAATTACAATGCCTTAACTATAAACAATATATAAAAAAATCATTACTTTATGATACCGATATTTCGAAAACTTTGTAGCTTTCTTTCATTTCAGGGTTCGTTTTGTAATCAACTTCATTATTTGATTACAAACAAGCCCTTTAGTTGAAATCAACTTCAATATTTGATTACAAACAAGCCCTTAAGTTGGAGATTTTAACGTTTTCGAAGCGTCGGCATCATAAGCCAAACAATGTAGTACAACACTCCGAAAGACCGTGAAAGCCTTAAACATACTTGGTAGGTTTTATCGTACGATATTATATATATAAACATGTTCTAAAATGTACTTGTAAACCTTGGGATGTTTGGCTTTATTGAATTTCAGCAGCAAACAGTCATAAATTAATCGCAACATTTGATATGATGTTACTTAAATATATAATAATCAATATTTAGCATTAATTAAATTAGTGTTTAAAATAAGGATATTTTATATATAAACACATACTCATAAACCTTTGTTTTGCTCTTTAAACTTTCATCTGCAAACAGTCAAATATGGTAACAACACTTTTAATGATCTACACTATTACTCAAATCAGTGTTTACTATAAAACGAGGATATTTTATACACAAACACGTACTAAAATATACTCATAAACCTTAATATATTTTACTTTATAAAATTTAAATAGCAGTCAATCACATTAAGTAATAATAATACATTTGATGTTCTACATTATCCCCATTTCAACAAAACATAGAAAATACAAAATCCACCTTGTAAATACATAAACATTAAGCGAACTAAAGCAGACATCTTCCTAAAAAGCGTGATTACGTTCGTGATGGGAGATTTGAAAACTTAATCCATAACTGTGGGGAAACATTAAAAATCCTGTCTCAGAATTTAGATAACAACTCTAAGAATTAAAAAGCGCTGTTTCGTGACGCTTTTTATCCCAAAAATACTTATCACAACCTTCATAGTATTGTTGGAAATACACCTGTCTCCCAACCCGAGTTGCGGGTTTGATATACGTTGGTACCCAAGTTGTATCTTAAAAAAGGTATCACTCCGGTTTTCACTTAAGGGTAGCGACAGGGATTAATGTAAATGGAGCACTTAATGTTATATATAACCACTACGCTATACTTAATAAACGGAGCACTTAATGTTATATATAACCACTGCGCACCGCGCGTTATATACGAGTTTATAACCACTGCAAAAATAACAATACATAGTAGCGTGTTGGTGCCCACCTTGATGTATGGAAGGAACTTGAACTTGCATAAGAAGGATAAGAGTAAGATTAATGGTGTGGAAATGCGTGCACTAAGATAAATTTGTGGAGTGTCAATGTTTGAAAGAAGGTGGAATAAAGACATCAAAATGCATGTATAAAATGGATGTTTTAAGTAAGACGAAGAAAGCAGTTTTAAGATGGGCTGGACATGTAGAAGAGAGAATGACAAGTCAGAAATGCAAAATGTGCGTTGAAGAGGCAGACCGAGGAAAACGTGTCTGGAAAAAATGTAGCAGGTTTTGAAATAAGGTAAAGTGAGAAGTATGAATAGTATAAGATTGTGCATGACAAGATGTATGAATGTAAAGGAGGTGAAGGTTGTGTGCTTTGATATAAAAGTTTGGAGATCTGTTATATCTGCCTACCCCGCAAGGGACACGGCGTGATGATATGTATGTATTATTTTAGACCATCTTCTTATGAAAAATATTTACGTATGCCTGTCGAATGGGAATACAGTTACAATATTCTTTTAAATATTTTTTTTTCACATAAGTGGACTGTATTGCGTTTGGTGCGGTGCATGGCCACTCGGTAACGCACTGAACTTCTGAGCGGAATGTTACCGGTTCGAACCTCGCGCTGTGCTGCTCCACTCGAATGTCACAGGCATTTTTTCCGCCTAGTATTCGGGAGTATAAGGATACCTATGACTTCGATCATATCTATTTTGTAAAAAAAATAGAATGCCAGTGTGCTCTGATTGTCTTACTTCAATGTGCCATCGGATGCAGCACAACGGTGTGACCGGCGAGTTTGCTGGTATGCAACAACTCATTCACTTAAAAAAGATACTCCACGGCACAGGTTCGCTTTCCAAATGAGTTAACGTAGGAATGACGAAAAAGGTTCTCGACTTCGAGGCCCTGCAACGATAACTATGATTTGGTAATTTTTTAAAAGAATAACGCGTGTAAAGATGGGCTTCGCACATTTGTCAAGGCGTTTGAACATAACATATGTGCATAATGCATGGAAAACGCACTGAATCGATTAATTAATTAAATGAAAAATGGTTTACTTGCACCACAAGTTTACCTTCAAGAAGTTAATAGCTTTCCAAGGTTTTAAAAAAAGTTTCCAAGGTTTTAAAAAGCATAAGAGGGTTGATAAAAAAATAACGAATTTTTTTTAAATTTTGCAGGCTTTTTGTTTTCTATATAGCCCATATTTTTTCCTCACATTGGCGACACTGTGATGTACATTTCAATTTTCAACCATATCGAATGGGCAGATTATATTTGATAGGCAAATATTGACAACACATTTTGGTACGTTTGCGATTTTTTCTTTTAAATAATGACTGGATTAAGGATTTTTTTAGGATTAACGCCTTTTATGTGAGGCAATCCGAAAAACACAATAAAAATTGTGGGCGAACAACAATTGGATTTTGAACCACGATAATGGCCAAAACTAACACCGGCATGATGCCGCAGCCACCGTATTCACCAGATATGGTCTCCTGCGACTTTTTCTTGCTCTTGAAAATGAAGAGAACATTGAAAAGACAATATTTTGCGACCATAGAGAAGATAAAGGCTAAATCGCTGGATGAGCTAAAAGGTATCACAAAAAGGGTGTTCCACAAATGTTTTGCGGATTGGAAAAAACGTTGGCAAAAATGTATTTTATCTTTTGGGGACTACTTTGAAGGGGGTAATATAAATACTAATTATTAAATTAATACCTTTTGATAAAAATGAAATTTTTTCATTTATAAAAATTTAATTTCTTTTTTTTTTATTTATCATATTTTTAAGTTAATAACTCAAACATATTTCTGATTATTTTAAAGAAATTATCGCATTGCAATAAACCTTTCAGGATATGTTATATACAACAAAAGGGAAAAATAACATAATATTTTAATTAATAATTCTGTTCAAACATTTTCAAACTCGATAATTAAATTTTATTTTAAGAGGGATCGTGAAATTCAAGGTAACTTCTAAAATAAAATAAAATCGTGTTAAAATATTGAAATTCGTTTTAAGAAATAATTATGTTTTTAACCTAATTAAATGTTTCTTACATATATCAGGTTACTTTAAGAATAGATGTAACCGAAGTCATATATATGGTAGATATAACCGAAGTCATATATATGGTAGATATAACCGAAGTCATCCTTATGCCATCCCAGCTCCGGATTCGAACAACCAGCCAACAACCAGATTCCAGCAACCTTCCGCACAGGTTCATATGTCGGCCATACACTTCAATGACACTCGAGAACTTAATTTACAGTACCCGGCGGTAAGTAATACACATCGGGCTTAAGAAAAAGACTTCGGCTTTGTAGAGCGTCGTCTATGTCATTCATATACGTGTTCCGTCACGATTTGTCATGCGACAGAGACGACGCTCTACAAAGTCGAAGTCTCTTTCGTAAGCCCGATGTGTATTACTTACCGCCGGGTACTTGTACATATTTTTTAACTTCAATTATACTAAAATCTAACATATTCTTAAGAACATAACACAAACTACGAAAAGCCCAGAAGCTCTCGAAGCCTTCATTACTAATTGGCATTTCATTAAAAAAAAAAGAATTTATGTATGGGAGTAAAATGTGGACGTGGAAAAAGACTGAGTGAAGTCAAAGAAATGCTATGGAGATGCGTGTGTTGAGAATAATACATAGAGTGACAATGTATGACAGAATATGGAATTAAGTGTATGACAGAATATGTTATGTTTATATGAAACGTATTTTATTATCGATTTCAGTTCCCTGAAAGTAAAAATTTCAGTATCAACCTTGTTCTTTATATAAAGTGTTATTCCGTCACTGGCGTATATCAGTCAAGGAAAAAATAAACACAGGTTGATGGATTATACGGGCCTAAGTGCCCTCCTGTTTGCCCTGGAGTACTCGTTATGATATTTTCCTAAGTAATGACAATGTCTCAGCTCTAACGATATCTTCTTCGTTTTCTTTTCGCCACTGTTTGTTTTCCCAAAGGTGAAAGAAATAGAAAAAAAGAATTCTAAAGTGAACGGTATAATTCAATTTTTAGTTTTTCACCGAACTTTGTATTTTTTTTTAAATTCTATTTATAAACAAAATACTACCTCAGTAGCTTAGTTGGTAAGACGCCTGTCTTCCAGCCCGACACCTGTTTGTAAGTGTTGATATTTTGGTGACAAACATTTTTAAAAATATTTTTTTAGCACAATTCGTTACTGAAAAACATTTTGACTGTTCAATACGATAAACTATCCTTGTGGCCTCCGTGGCCGTGGCCGAGTGGGAGAGACGCCTATCTCCCAGCCCGGAGATTGCGGATTCAGATCCCGCTGGAATCCAGATGTTTTTAAAGGGTTGACACTTAAGGCTTCTTCTTCTCAAATTCTGATTTACATTAAAGGCTTATTTAATATATTTTTGGTTGGCTGGAAGATATTGCCACATGGTAATAAGATCCCCCGCGATGAGCCAAACATAAGAAATGGAAAAAAATATTCTCATTTACAGGAAAGTTATTTCGAACATTAGATATTTTGGTGACAAACATTTTGCAAAATATTTTTTTAGCATAATTCGTTACTGAAAAACGTTTTTTCTGTTCAATACAATAAACTACTCTTATGGCCTCCGTGGCCATGGCCAAGCTGAAAAGACGTATTTCTCCCAGCCCAGAGGTTTTAAAAAGGGTTGACACTTTAGGCTTCTTTTTCTCAAAGTCTAATTTATACTAAAGGCTTCTTTAACATCTTTCTGGTTAGCTGGAAGAGATTGTCACGTCGTTATAAAAACCCCCGCGATGAGCCGAACATAATAAACGGAAAAAAAATCTCATCTACAGGAGCGTCTGCTGTGTTTTTATTTCGACAAACTTCTAACTGCCAAAGAACTCACTCACTCTGCTCTTCACCGTAAACAAAAGAAGTTAACCAGAATCTCTGAGGATGGAGCGGCAACCATCCACCTATTTTACAGTCTTTATACTGGTGCTGTACAACTATTGTGGAGATCTGTTATTTCTGAATATCCCGCAAAGAGCATGGAGCATGGTAGGATGATTTGTATATAACATATCTATCATTCAAAAACCGAAAGACTTTCGGACATCATTCGGAAAAGAATAATAGAGAAGCTAGTGATCACGGGGTCAGTTGAAAGAAGCTAGCAAAAGGAAGATCTGCCTTATGAGATGGACGGATCGCGTAGAAGAGATAACAGAACCATATTTAGTGCTGCATTCAACATGGCCAAGAACTGGTTGGATGGAGATAGGTGATGCGCAGAGTTCGGCATAGAGTAGAAGACCACGACGGTCAGCATTGAGCACATAATGATGAAGAAGATGTATTTATTCGTCGTTGTTGCTGGGCTTCGTAGTCGAGGATCCCCTCGCCATTCTAACGTCAATTTAATTGGAAAGTGAAGCTGTACGGTGGAGTTTTTTTTATGTGAGTGAGTCGTTGCACACCAGCAAACTCACTAGTTTCACCGCTATTCTAGATCCAATGAGACGCCAAAGTGAGAGGATCGAATTGCACGTTTTTTTTTCTTTTTTTTTTTTGAAAGAATTGGTAATAATTCAGTTGTAAATCGAAGCTGTGCCGTGGAGTTTTCGTTTATTTTTTCTTTCTTTCCTCCTCTTTAAGTGAGTGAGCTGTTACACACCAGCAAACTCACCGGTCACACCGGTGTACTGAATTCGATGGTACACCTAAAGCGAGACGATCGGAGCACAAAGGCATATTTTTTCCCATTTTTTTTAAAGAATACATATGACTGAAGTCATAAGTATCCTTAAACCCCCGAATACTAGGCGGAAAAAATGCCTTTGTCATTCGAGGAGAGTAGCATAGCACGGGGTTCGAATAAATAACCTTCCGCACAGAGAAGTCCAGTAGGTTAACCGCATGGTTATGCACCTCTTGTCAACTACATCTAAAGTCGAATGTGTTACTATCACATATCGACAGATCTACAAAGGTTTCTTTGTAGCTCATCTTCCCTTTATAACGTATATTTGTAAAGTATTCACATAAACTTATAAACTTTAATAAGACTTACCAATAAGGGTTGTCTTCAAATGTTTCCCAAAACTGCACACACCACCCACATTTCTAATAGTTTGAGGCAAAGAAAGATCATCTATGTGAAATATTTCTCGAGGAAACGGACGTTTACAAAAAATAAAAAAGTCATTAAATAATACGCAATAATAATATGACAGTTTACAATAAACACTTTCAAACGACAAAAAAAACACTATTATCGACTTAAATTGACCTGAACTTAATTGACAACGTGGACATATTAATTGAGGAAGCGGCGAAGAACGTGTCCAGGAGAGAACATTGTCTTCGGCCCTATTAATAAAGCTTCGGGTTAAGAACGACCGAAGTAGACCCGGAACTCGCTATCCGTCGTGTCACATGTTGGTAACACTGAAGAGGTAACAATTATCGCACGCGTACCCGAGTATTTTTACCAGACAAACACTACCAGAATAGGATCCTGTTTATTTATTCTTTGGATACCATCGGCAATCGAACCCAAAATCCTTGAGTGGAAGTTAAGGGCCTTACCAACTAAGCCATGTAGATCTTCAATGTTAAATGTGGGTTGTGTTATTTTTGCATTAACACTAAAGATATGTATTTGTTAATAAAACTATCGTATATACGTTTATACATAATATCAAAGTCCTGATGTATTTGGAATAATCCCATTAATTCTCTCATTTCTCATCTCGTTTTATTTCGAAGCACAAAACACCTAAAGAGAAACTCAATACTTTCCCTGAGCTTTTAACATGAGCAAAACAAGAAGGCTAATGAATTCCTAATGGATTTATTAGGTGTTGTTTGTTACGATGTTTCTCAACACTTGATTAAACATTTTATTTGACCTTTTGTTCGAACTATTCGAAGTAAAAATTCTCGTAAAATAGATTGGGTTTCGTTCCCAGAATCGATAATGAGACATTCTTTGCATACTAAATTTTAGAAGGGAGAAAAAAAGGTTATTTGTTAAAATTATTTCAATAATATTGACACGATATAGTTCTTTTTCGGTATGAGATATTTTTTTCAGTGTGTGATCGTTTTTTTTTTAGGTATGAGATCGTTTTTCCCTACAGTATAATTTTTTTCGGTATAAGAAAAAAAATCTGTGTGAAATTGTTTTTTTTTTTCGGTATAAGATATGAGGTCGTTTTTTGCTATGAGATTTTTTTTCGGTATGATATATTTATTTCAGCGATCGTCTTTTTCGGTATGAAATCATTTTTTTTTTCAGTATGAGATCATTCTTCCCTAGGGCATCGTTTTTTTTTTGTTTTTCGGTATAATAAAAAAAAACAGTTTGAGATCGTTTTGTTTTTGTATGAGATATTTTTTATCATTATGATAACGATTTATTCGGCATGAGGTCGTTTTTTTTTTCAATTTGAGATCGTTTTTTTTATGTGAGATCATTTTTTCGGTATGAGATAATTTTTTTTATTATAAGATCGTTTTTTTGGCATAAGATCGTTTGCTGTTTCTATGTGAAATTGTTTCTGTTCGATATAAGATCGTTTTTTTTTGTATAAGAACCTTGAAGGGTACTTTACGATTTAATCAATATATTATATAGTATTGACGAATATTTGCAGAACAGATGGATTGGAAGCATTGAATACTCACAACGTACCCCTGACCTCACAACAAAGATAAAGATCTTATGGCATAGAATCAGCAACTATTATTATATTAAGGTAGCCATTGAGAAATAGTGCGCCTAAATACCAAAACAGATTATTCGTGATATTTACAATTTCACATTATAAGCAATACATGGATCAGAATTAGGGTACATTGCTCATGGCCATGCAGACAGTTTAGAGAGGTTTATGATTATTGAAAGTGTGGAAGGACGAAGCACAAGAAAAAAGAATCCCAATGCATTGGACTGGCCAAGTGAGAGATGCAACTGGATTACCCTTAACAACTGCCTTTCAAACCACGGAGTGCAGGAATGCATGGAGAGGAGTCGTCATAGGTTATCATGGGAGTCCCGATGGTCAGTCCTGAGCTAGACGACGAGATGATGACTTTGATTTAGCAGTTTTAATAAGCCTTTCACTCAAAATAATAATTTCTCAAAAACTAATTACTGGTTAATGAGAAAGGTTACCTGGTAATGAGAAAGGTTACCTGGTAATGAGAAAGGTTACCTGGTAAGGAGAAAAGTGACCGGGTCTTAAAATGTTAGATTTAGAACACAAAATATATCTTTATAAAACATCTAAATCATTACTTTAAGATACATCTAATCCTATTTTTAAATGATGAACAATTTATTTCCTTTGATCCTATCTTTCTAGAGATGAATGATTTATTCCGTTTATATTGAACATAGAAAAATAAAGAGGAGACAGTATTCAACCTTGACGCACACCGCTCAGAAATTCACGTTTGTTTTTTTAAAAACTTACATAAAACAAGAAAAGAAGATCACGATCGAGTCCATTGTATTTATAAGACATCACGTCTTGTCCCAAGGCCCCTTGGATGGAGTCGACAAGCGAGGCTGGCAGCGCATTATCACATTACAGCTCGCTGCGTGACTAACTGATGAAAAGATAATATTTCCTCTGGAATCCAAAAAGCACCTTTCTTTTTTTGTCAAAGCATTAGATAATACAAACTGAAAGATATAACACAGTTATATAATATAACACGAGCTTGCTTTCTACTCAAAAAAATTCAGAATATTGTTTCGGGCATTTGATTTTTTTTTTTAAATAATATGATAATGGACTCTTATTGACAATATGGAATATATAGGGTAGCGCAACAAAAACTGCAATATATAATGATACAGACTGGGCACACATCCTTGGCATATCATATTATATATCCATGCATCTTCTCATACAACTTGTTATGACCATTTTTGCTGTCTCATATCGGAGTATATGGATTTCTTTTTTTATACAATAATTTTCGTAAATATTTAAAAATTCTATTAGTATCTACATTGTGTTTTTAAAGTCACAGGAGTTTCTTCACCAAGTAAGATGAACCATTCACGAAGAGTTTGTTAAGAGGTTACCCATTAGCATTGAATAATTATGTTTTATTTAAAATAAACACAATTAGTATCTACATTGTGTTTTCAAAGTCACAGGAGTTTCTTCACTAAGTAAGATGAACCATTCACGAAGAGTTTGTTAAGAGGTTACCCATTAGCATTGAATAATTATGTTTTATTTAAAATAAACACAATTAGTATCTACATTGTGTTTTCAAAGTCACAGGAGTTTCTTCACCAAGTAAGATAAACCATTCACGAAGAGTTTGTTAAGAGATTACCCATTAGCATTGAATAATTACGTTTTATTTAAAATAAACCCAATTAGTATCTACATTGTGTTTTCAAAGTCACAGGAGTTTCTTCACCAAGTAAGATGAACCATTCACGAAGAGTTTGTTAAGATATTACCCATTAGCATTGAATAATTACGTTTTATTTAAAATAAACACAATTAGTATCTACATTGTGTTTTCAAAGTCACAGGAGTTTCTTCACCAAGTAAGATGAACCATTCACGAAGAGTTTGTTAAGAGATTACCCATTAGCATTGTATTATATAATTATGTTTTATTTAAAATAAACACAATTAGTATCCACTTTGTGTTTTCAAAGTCACAGGAGTTTGTTCACCAACCATTCACGAATGAAGAAGATGAACCATTTACGAAGAGTTTGTTAAGATATTACCCATTAGCATTGAATAATTACGTTTTATTTAAAATAAACACAATTAGTATCTACATTGTGTTTTCAAAGTCACAGGAGTTTCTTCACCAAGTAAGATGAACCATTCACGAAGAGTTTGTTAAGAGATTACCCATTAGCATTGAATAATTATGTTTTATTTAAAATAAACACAATTAGTATCTACATTGTGTTTTCAAAGTCACAGGAGTTTCTTCACCAAGTAAGATGAACCATTCACGAAGAGTTTGTTAAGAAATTACCCATTAGCATTGTATTATATAATTATGTTTTATTTAAAATAAACACAATTAGTATCCACTTTGTGTTTTCAAAGTCACAGGAGTTTGTTCACCAACCATTCACGAATGAAGAAGATGAACCATTCACGAAGAGTTTGTTAAGAGGTTACCCATTAGCATTGAATAATTATGTTTTATTTAAAATAAACACAATTAGTATCCACATTGTGTTTTCAAAGTCACAGGAGTTTCTTCACCAAGTAAGATGAACCATTCACGAAGAGTTTGTTAAGAGATTACCCATTAGCATTGAATAATTATGTTTTATTTAAACAGTTATTTTTCAGTCGCTTCTTAAAGCATGCCAAAGACGAAGTGAGTCCAACATTGGTTTGTAACTGATTCCAGAGTTTCACTGCATGGACAGTAAAGGACGATGCAAAAAAAAGAAGAGCGGTTAACCGAAAAGGCCAATAAACAATCTCTGTTTGAGCGTATCGCTAGTCCATTAACGTTTGTGATTGGAGTCATGTGTCATCCAATTTGTCATCATCTGTCTTTATCTGTCATTACTCTTCAATCATCTAAGAAAACATAACAACCGCCGACACAATCAACTCATCCCCATTTTTTAAATAATATTTTGACACATACGAAAACCAACTGATACAAAAAAAAAAGAATGTGGCAAAAATAATTATGTTTACAAATCAATCCATCGACGTCATTAAAGTTTTAACGATGAAGGAAAACTAGTAATGAAAAAGTTTATTTTCTGAAAATGAGCCCCTTTTTAATGGTGTCAGAAAACCAATAATGAGGGGTAGTGTATTGTAAGGTTTTGTTAGTACTTAAGGGCTATTATTGGGATTTAATGGTAAAAACTAAGCACCTACTAACACTTCCAAATACTCACTATCGCCGGTTAAATTGTTACTTAATGAAAACACGATGTATATTTAAAATACAATAAAAAAAATATAAATACTTTGATTTGAGCAAATTTCACAACAGTTAGACGTCATTACAACATTCATCATTAAATTTCACAATAGTTAGATGTCATTACAACATTCATTATTAAATTTCACAACAGTTAGACGTCATTACAACATTCATTATTAGTTTTATTGTGTTATACTACACATTTATTTATATGTAGGAGGTTTATTTCCGTGTGGCATTTTTTTCTAACCAACCAGAAAAATGTAGCAGATATCTTACGTGAAAATCAATATTGAACTTCTTTTAAAAATAATTGTAATCTAATTTGTACCTTATTTAATTTATTTTATTTTTATGTATTTACTATTACACATGACATGACTAGAAATATACATAATTTGCGAAAAAACGACAGGTAATTCAATTTGGACATAACATTATTTTAATGGATCTGGGTTTGTCGCTTTTCATTTGTCGTATCCCCAGTAAACTAGGCTTTTGCCTGTATCTCACTGAGGATTGACGACCATGTACCACTTACGTAACATATAATACATTACATCAATACTTAGAATACATTAATGCCACATGACAATTGTTATCCCACAGGGTTGAGCTGTGTACGAGTGTATACATGATTCGTTCGGGCGCTACTATAGCTGAGATACGTAATTTATTAAATAATAGTGGGCTCGAGTCTCGAGTTAGAGCACCCTTGAGGAGAGTTTGCTCTCTAAATAGCGCTTTATAAAATGATACTTTGGATTGGATTAAAAAGCATTGATTATAAAAATAATTAATAAGCTTTCTGCCCGGTATCTTACAGTGGAGTTTTTCATGTAGTATCGGGTCCTAAACGTAGCCAACTTACACTTCAAATCCATTCTCTGGCAATATCATCAATTGAAAATGAAATACACAATAAGCAGAGACACATGACACGCATGGCAACTGATCAAATATTCATCATCCCTAGAGTTCGTAGAGCTATCGTAGCGCGGCGTTATTCAGCCACTTGTTGTTGTTGCACTTGTCGAAAATTTCACATTTGCTGAACATGTGTAAGTCAACGCTCATTCTTCTACTGCTTGTCTCTCATAGTTGTCTTTGATAGTTGAGCATATATTCAGTGCTCTTTCCTCATCTTTCGATTTGGATCTATTCATATTTGTTTAATTAGTGATCAAACGTTCACCATCCATAGAGCTAGAACATCTTTTGCACAAAGGCAATATGGCTCCCGCATTCGAGAAAGGCAAAAATGAACAAAAATGTAGGTAATCGATCGGAGCGTGGTTGTTATTGCAACAGGGGCTTGCAGGAGGAATGACTAGTAGCAATGATTTGTGTGAACTCTTGAGTGTGGTGTATTTTTTTATGATTATATACGGGATGAACTTTAAAGTCAGTCTAGAGTGATGAAGTGTGAGAGGTTTGATTCGCGTGATTTATTCATATGTAATTGAGTGTCACTGTTAATCGAGTTGATGAGAGTATGCAACGGACTATTGTTTAATTAAAAATCGGAAAGAAATATCAATTAATATTTTCATGCTATATGTCCTCGGTAAGATACAGGCAAAAGTCTGGTTTACTAGGAACACGGCAAATTAAAGACAACAAAACCTGATCCATTAAAATTGTGTGTCCACATTAAATTATCTATTGTCTTTTCAAAACTTAAATTGTAAAACTGTACTTAATTCATTGCTTTCCAAGTTTATACAGCAAAATATTTTACAATCTTTGTATTATTTTGCTGTATGAGCTTGGTTAACAATGTATTGAGTATATTTGAACAATGCTTTTGTAAAGCGAAACGTGCCAGTCACTTTAATTAAAATTTATTTTGGCGTTTTTTTTTACATTTAATGTTAAATCATTCTGTTTTAATAACGTCATAGTTTATTTTATAATTGTTACTGTGAATTGTAAAGAACATAAAAGTGGCGTTTATTTTTCTAGTTAATAAATCTTACCAGCAATATATACCTTGGTTTAATTTAATCATAATTAATAAAAATTCCAGTACTATATCGCTTGTGGATGGGCCACTGCGTGGTGGCTAGTCACTTTTACTCAATGGATATTGTGAAGGATCCCTACTGTGGATGTGGTCTAAATGGTGAAACTACAGATCATATGTTTTTCAGTTGTCCTTTATGTTACAGATTTGATTTACTCTATACCATATATTTACTACGTTCGATTAATGTTGCATTTCTTCTGTCTTTAAAGAACTTTTACACTTATTGATCGATTGTTACATTTTTTTTTAAATTTTAATCAGTTAAATTATCTTTTTTAAATTTCTTTTGTTATATTGACTCTTATAATGGCATTTGTAACTTTGATGTGAGTGTGAATGGATTACCTACCTATCAAATAAAAATGTATCACTGTACAAAGTGCTTAATATACTCGTAGTTATCTCAGTTTTGAGTTAATTTACTTTATTACGGGCATTACTGCCAAAACCTTCCTAATCGAGATTATACTACCGCAAAAAAATCAATCTCACGATCGTTATCATGATATCATGACAAGCGATTTATTGCTTAATGTTACGTCCCTGGAAATAAACACCCCTTTGCATTTTGCTGGTCACTTCTACGGATGGGTGCTCGGCCACTTAAATAAAAAATATATTTGTTATAATAATAATAATGAAATGACAATTTATATAGCGCCGTTGAATGAGTAGACTTCCCTCATGCGTCTTCTAGTTCGGGATTCGAACCCACTATTGTTGACAGATAAAAAAATACAAAATAATAAAATCTATTAAGGTGACATCCTGTTGAAACCACGTCCTCGAATTGTACTTCGGAAACTCTTGTAATTTCACACTCACAAAACTCTATCAGCATCTAAATATAATGCTCCACATTAAGTATTATTGCGTGACTTCGAGCGTCCTCAAAGAAATAAGGACTGATAATTCCCTATGCTGACAAGACTGCTGAAACTGTTCGTTACTTGTGCACAAATGAGTTTCAGGTCTTTCAGTCTTGGGTTTCATCGCTCCTATAGCATCAATTTTGATTATCAACAAAGCCATTCATGTATGCTACGCATAAAAAAAAATTATGTTGTTTTAAACCTAGAGAACTATTCAATCATTTTAGCCACAAAATCCAGCCTTGTAATAAAGTCTGATTAATTTAAATTCTGAACATGCTGAAACATGTAATTTAAACAGACGATCTCCGTGGCCTGGTGGTAAGACGCTTGTCTGCTGATCTGGAGGTTGCGGGTTCGATCCCCGCTGGAATCCAGATTTTTTTAAATGGAATTCCAGTCTGTTTTTCCCTTAGGGCCCATTAAAACATTTTTCTGGTTGTTTGTAAGAGACTGCCACGTGGCAATAAACTCACCAGGTGAAATAAAAAAATAAATTTAAAAAAAAAACATATGGGGAGCTTAAAGTCGAGCAATTAAATTGCCTACAAGGTCGTACGCGAAATCGATAATGGTGACAAACGGCTGTTAGTTGATAGTGTTGGATCGGCGCGCAAAGACTTATTTACTTGCTCTATACATTACTCTGGTCGAGAAGTCCGCGGGCGGCCTTGGGATTGCGATTTTAGCGTGGAATCAGCATTTTTAAATATTTTAACCCACTGCTTCATAAGTTGGTGTTCGGACATTGTCGAACACTGTGTAATTGGTACTCAACTCGAAATAATCGTTTTACAGTTAATTATGCCCCACTGTTTTTTTAAAACTAACGGTCGCAAAATGCGCACTCTTGTCTCGTTAAGTGACTCATGGAAACTAAATTACAGAACTGATCAAGCAAATGACACTTATCGTGTCCTTGCTCCTCTTTGTGTGCTCGAGTACCGAAGGAAACAAAAAAGCTCTTTATTCTGGGCCACCTGGATTTAAAAAACAAAGGTTTATTGATGTTTCTCGCCTTGGCCTGAGAAAGGCATTGCTGAGTCTGCAAGAGTATTATTGCACATTGGGAAATAGTGGTAGGGATCTTATTGTGGAAACAGTGGTGGAGATCTTAGTGGTGAGGATGGTTATGTTGAAATACTGATTTCTTGATGTTTATGCATTCTCATACATTATGCATTCCCAACATGAGGCGATGAAAGACATATACGAAGAACTGGAAACACAACAAGGAGCTCAAAAAATATATATAATTGCGGCACAAAGAAAAGAGAGGGCTAAATGGATCAGAACCCCTAAGTACATAGAGGATAATGAAGGCAAGTTAATCACTAAAGAAAGTACAATATGTGAAAGATGGAAAGACTACTACTCAGAACTACTGAATGAAGAATTCCCGAGAACCTTATATCCTTCAGAACTATAAATCTTTGGACCAATTGTAGATATTACTCCTGCAGAAGGAGGGTTGGTCATATATCAAATGAAAACAGAAAAAGCAGTAGGACCAGACAATATACCAACTGAATTTTGGAAAGAATGTGGTGAATGGGGACAGAATTGGCTGTGTAAGCTTTTTAATAAAATATTGGCCAGAGCCCCAATGCCAGATGAATTCCGAAGAAGCTTTCTCCTTCCCTTCTACAAAAACAAAGGAGACTCCAGGAAATGCGACAACTATAGAGGCATCAAGCTAATATCCCACACTATGAAAATCTATGAGCGAATTGTAAACTCGAGAATCAGGAATTTGGTGGAAATACATGACAACCAGTGTGGCTTCGTACCGGGAAAGTCAACAGTAGACGCCATTCAAACGGTTAGACTCCTTGTCGAAAAACACCGTGATGCCAAGAAAGGCCTTCATATGGTCTTCATCGATCTTGAAAAGGCATTTGACAGGGTCCCTAGAAGCCTAATTTGGGCAGCACTTAGAGCCCATAGTGTACCAGAGAAGTATGTACTTGCCAACCAGGACATGTACGATAACGTGACAACGCAAGTGAGGTGCACTTCGGGAACTTCACCAGAATTTCCTGTAAAGGTGGGGGTACATCAAGGATCGGTACTCAGTCCGCTACTGTTCATCTTAGTTATGGACTATTTAACTAACCAGGAAATGAACAGTCTCCTAAAGATCCTACTATTTGCAGACGATATCGTATTAATAAGTGAAAAACACGAAGACCTGCAAAATAGTCTGGAAAGGTGGAGAAGAATCTTGGAGGACAATGGATTGAGACTGAGCAGAAAGAAAACAGAGTATCTGTACCTACCATTCAAGAACACAAATGCTTTCACTCCCGTAATGCAAATGGGTAGAGAAACATTACCAAATTGTGACTCCTTTAAGTATCTTGGGTCACTCATCCATAGCGATGAAGGATGTGCAGCAGATGTAACACATAGAATTAGTGTGGGATGGATGAAGTTTAGATCAATGACGGGGGTTCTATATGATCCGAAAATGCCAGTAAAGTTAAAAGGAAAAGTATACCAAACGATTGTCAGACCCGCACTCCTCTATGGCTCCGAATGCTGGACGATGTATAACTCTTACTCTAGGCAACTAGAAACTGCTGAAATGCGCATGCTAAGATGGTCAGCAGGTGTGTCCCTAAGAGACAAAATAAGAAGCACACGCATTCGTGGAAGCCTGGGTGTTACAGACATCAACAGCAAGATGGAGGAGAGGCGATTGAGGTGGTATGGGCACGTTGGACGCAGAGCACCCGATCACATTGTGAACCAGGCAATCTCCATGGATCTTCCTCGAATAACAACCAGAGGAAGACCAAGGTATTCATGGGTGGTGCAAAAAAATAACCTGATGCAGAGGCACGGCCTGGGGGACGTAGTCCGGCACAGAAGAGCATACAACCTGAGGACGAGGAGAGCTAACCCCAACAGTCTTCGCAGACAATGAGTTGGGATGGAGCCAAAGAGAGAGAGAGATACATTGGTATATGAGGGAGGATAAATACGGAGTGAGGCTATTTTTTTCTTCGTGACAAGTTGCTACTTTGTTTTTTTTTCTCTTTTGTTTATTGAACTGAAAATTGTGAATTTCATATATTTCTAGGGTATATAATTGACACGTATGATAAACAAGTTGACTTAAAACAAGAATTCTTACTAATTCGGCCAGCAGATCTATAGTACCGGAGCATAGAAGGAACATGTTTTTTTAAATATGATTATTAAAATATTTATCTATAAACCATTGTTTTGTCATTATTGTATCTTTTCTTGCTTATTAAAAAGAAAAAAAACAATTAAAATGATAGCAGTATATTGTAGTTTGTACAAAAATATTATAAAATTACATAAATTTATTAAGGCAATGAAAAAAAGCTATCAAAAGATATGCGCTTATCCCATAACATACTTCTAGCTGAGATACACCCCCACCATTAGGAGGTCGAGCCCGGCTAAAACGACGCCAGATATTTTCCAGCCCACACCATTGTACGTGCAAACTATTATACAAAACAAAAAAATACAGTAAATAAGCAGTTGTATAATTGTTAAAAATACAAATACACATACAACTTCCGATTTACAGCCAATTGAAAAAAAAAAAGATTTTGACAAAATTAAATCAAAAACTATCCAAAAATGGTGTTTTAGAGCATTCCCTGTGGTGCAATTATTTACCACTTCTTTCGAATATGGTAAAAGTATTGTTGTTTCTTCACGCGCGATTAAATCTTCAAGACCCACAATCGCGAACTATGAATTTCACGCTTACTCTTTTGATTCTTAACCCCAAGGCTCTATTTTCTCCAGGTTTACCCTCTTCAACATGTCTGTAACACAAATTTAAAACTATTTAGGGATACCATACGAATGAATGAATGAATTTCATATATTGTGAACAAACCATATCAATAAAACTAATTTAAAAAATAGCAAATACTCATTTTAGCAAAAAAAATGTACAAATTGAATTGTGATTAAAAGAGAGAGAAAAATACACAAGAATCATGAAATTTTGGAAAATATCTCGTATTTCTTTCGTCGAGCTTATTTACTTTACAATTTCTATTTCAGGGTACAAATAAAAAAAATATTTTTATATTGACAACAATACTTCCTTTCATGTCGTGACACTCGAAATACGTTTCTCGGGAAAAGTATGCGATAAGAAAGGAAATATTTGGAAAATATTATTTTAATATCTTGGAAAATACGTGTACATAGTTGAAAAAGTTTGATCAAATCTGACTTTAGAACAGGTACGGGTCAAAGGGATTTCGTAGTTCGTCGGTTATGTCATATAATATACAGTTAACATATATTTTTTTAATCCGCATACCTAGTCAAGGGTCGGCCTGCCATCTCTTTTTGTACGGTCCGCGAGTTAAGAATTCAACAATTTCAAATTATGCTCTTTAACGGCCGATCGACAAGTTAAGGATTCGCGGATTTACATGACCGTATGAAGCGCTCCTATAGCTTCGCATTCGGTGGCCTCCGCTGTGACGCCACGCAGTTATAATTCGGCAGCGTTTCCAGTGCTACGTGTATCACTGTTATTTTTTAATGATGAAATTTATAAAATCTCAATACAGGTTAACATTAACAGATGAACATTTGCAATTTTTTTTTGATAGGACATACTAACTTTAATTCCCAATTGGGTGAAATGTATTCTCAAAAAAAGTTTTTCCATTCTTCTCATTATAATTGTTTGGAATATGTTTCTACTCATTTAAAGTAATATTTCAAACAATTCTAGTTTTTTAGTCTACTTATTATTATTACGTTACATTTTGTCCAATAAATTCGGAGTTTATTTTCTTGTTCTTTAAGTAGATAAATATCCTGGAGTTTACCTTTTGGCCAACAGAGCCTAAAATATTGACTATTTGGTCCTTTACAAAAAAGATTAGCCGACCGCTTAACTAGACGAAAATAGGAGGCCTGTGGTCTATTTTTTGCGCCGATTTTAAGTTTAACTTCGTATAATTATTTAAAAAAAGATATATTTTGATTGAATTGATATTTTTAAAAGGATAAAGGGAGAGAATATTTGTTTGTAGATTACATATCATATAATTGAGATTATATTCTTTATACAATATATACAGTAATTTCTGCATTTAGGTGGATAATTGGTTACAGGAAACAGCGCGTAAATAAAACCCACGTAAATAGAACTATTGAATGTTATGTAAAATAGATGAAATTTTACATAATTCAAGATATGATATTTTTACTTAGTTAAAAAAGATTCATTTAACAACTCTATGTATTGGTTACTAATAACTATTAAAACACACATTTCCATGAGAACCAACCTATTCGAAATTTCACTCGGTAGATAAATCTTCCATTGAGACTGTTGTTAGATCTGTAGCAAAACATCAAACGATAAAATATTATAATTTTTATATCATACGATAGTTTATGTGTTCAGGAGTGTGGATTGAGATATGTCTGGTGTCCTTGCAGCCGAGTCGCCCTTCTAACGATAAGAGTGTCTCGAATGGGAGAGTATTGTGGGATGAGCCCGGACCTTTTAGTGGCTTCTCTCTTGAATGTGTTTTCTTTTCCTTTGCCTTAGAATGTGTGTGTGATAGCGGGATATTTGTATATTAAAGTGTGTATGTTTTTTTTCATCGATGAACCTATATATTATTGTTTTATCGGTGAATCTATTATTGTTTTATCGGTGAACCTATTGTTGTTTTATCGGTGAACCTATTATTGTTTTATCGGTGAACCTATTATTGTTTTATCGGTGAACCTATTATTGTTTTATCGGTGAACCTATTATTGTTTTATCGGTGAACCTCTTGTTGTTTTATCGGTGAACCTCTTGTAGTTTTATCGGTGAACCTATTATTGTTTTATCGGTAAACCTATTATTGTTTTATCGGTGAACCTATTATTGTTTTATCGGTGAACCTATTATTGTTTTATCGGTAAACCTATTATTGTTTTATCGGTGAACCTATTATTGTTTTATCGGTGAACCTATTATTGTTTTATCGGTGAATCTATTATTGTTTTATCGGTGAACCTCTTTTTGTTTTATCGGTAAACCTATTATTGTTTTATCAGTGAACCTATTATTGTTTTATCGGTGAACCTATTATTGTTTTATCAGTGAACCTATTATTGTTTTATCGGTGAACCTATTATTGTTTTATCGGTGAACCTATTATTGTTTTATCGGTGAACCTATTATTGTTTTATCAGTGAACCTCTTATTGTTTTATCGGTGAACCTATTATTGTTTTATCAGTGAACCTATTATTGTTTTATCGGTGAACCTATTATTGTTTTATCGGTGAATCTATTATTGTTTTATTGGTGAACCTATTGTTGTTTTATCGGTGAACCTATTATTGTTTTATCGGTGAACCTATTATTGTTTTATCGGTGAACCTATTATTGTTTTATCGGTGAACCTATTATTATTTTATCGGTGAACCTATTATTGTTTTATCGGTGAACCTCTTGTTGTTTTATCGGTGAACCTATCATTGTTTTAACTGAATTGCTTATTTATTGTCATTAATTTATTTTTTGATTTTTTAATTTACATGTACAATAGTGAGTGCTGAAAAATATATGATGTCCTCACGACCGAGTATACCCTCTATTGATGGGGGTGTATCTCAACTGTGGGAGTGTTATGAGAAGAACCCAGACCTTTTGATAGCTTCTGTCTTAAATGTATTTTCTTCGACTTTATCTTGAAATATATATGTTATTTCAAGATATACGTATACATATATGTGTACATACTATGTTTGCTATCAATGAACCTATATTTATTTATTGATTATTATTTACTAAACAAAATAATAAGATAATTCCGCTTGAAGACAATCTATTGTCAAACATTCTAATATTATATAATAAGATATTGCCAGTAGCAAAAAAATAATACCGAAAATTCCGTGCTACTCCAGTGATCTTAACCTTAAAAAATATTAACCCTTTTGTTAACACAACAAGTTTTAATATACATCAGCATCATCTCAAATCTTTCGTGATGATATCTTGGGAAAAATATCTCTTGGTCAAACTTAATGATGGTATAAGAAATATTTTAGCGTCAAAAAGGAAAATGTAAAAAAAATATTATGTCGGAAGAAGGGTTGCACGAAGTATTTAACTTAAAAAAAGAGTTGGTCTCAACTAATTTCTCGCGCGTATTTATTTTACAAAGCTTACATATCTAGGTTAAACTTAATTGCACGGTGCATGGCAGCGCGGTTACGTACTGTATTTTTGTACGGACGGTCACCGATTCGATCCGCACACTGTTTTTTCTCACCTCGAATGACACAAACATTTTTTCCGTCTGGTATTCGGGGATATAGAAATATCTATAAGCTATTATTTCAAAAAAGGAATGGTGTGCCATCAGATCCAATGCAGTGATCTGAACGGGGAGTTTTCTGGTGTGCAAAGGCTCACTCACTTATAAAAAAAATTTCACGGCACATCTTCGCTTTCCAACTGAATTGTCGTTATAATGGCAATGGGACCCTCGACTTCGAAGGCTAGCAATGATGAAACCAAATTACATAGAACGCTTAGAGAGAATTATCACTTCATTGTAAAAACAATATAACTTAAAAAAAGGAAAGCTACCAAATCACATTAATTTTCCATTGATGAAATATGAAAGTTTGCTTATGTAAATGGTTATGTTAATTAAGGGGTCAAAACAATATCATTTCAAAACAACTTGCTAATGAGATTTTTAAGCCGTCAAAAAAGTTCAGAAATGTAATGTTATAATACTCTTGTATTCATAGAAAATTCTAAAAACCTTCTCCTGATAAGTGGTTCAACTGAGATGTTCCTGTTTACGCTTTGCACAAAATGTGGTTTATTTAATTAAGAATCGAATTTTAAGTTGAAACAAAATAATCACTTTTAATATGTTAAATGTTAATGCGATCACTTTCCCAAGGTATAATTATTTTGTTTGATCTAATAACATTGAAGTTTATTTAGGCGTTATTCTGAAGATGGAAGAAAATAGGTCGTTTTTACCAGTGTTGTTAAGTTAGCAAAAAATCCGATTCCAGCTCCAATTCTGACTCCAACTCCAAGTCCGACTCCAACTCCAAATCCGACTCCAACTCCAAATCGGATTCCAACTCCAAGTCAGACTCCGACTTCAAGTCGACTCCAACTCCAAGTTCTACTCCAGCTCCAAGTCCGACTCCAGCTACAAGTCCGACTCCGACTTTAAGTCCAACTCCAGCTCCAAGTCCGACTCCAGCTCCAAGTCCGACTCCAGCTCCAAGTCCAACTCCAACTCCAAGTCCGACTCCGGCTCCAAGTCCGACTCGAATTCTAAGTTCGATTACAGCTCCAAGTCCGACTCCGGCTTAAAGTCCGACTCCAATTTTAATTCGAGCTCAACTCTAAGTCTGACTCTAGCTCCTAGTCCGACTCCATAAATTTTAAATATTTGATTCTGACTTCAGCTTCTACTCCAACTCCATGTGTTATATTAAATAGCAGAATTCTTCACTTTACTTCAATCTTTCATTATTCACCCATATATCGGATTTATTTATCCTTTCACACTTTTCCATCAGCATTACTTTGGGTTTCACAACATTCATTTTCAGATTTTCTCTTCGCATTTCTCATACATTTTACTTATCAAACTCTGTAATGCATCTCCATTTTACTTATCAAACTCTGTAATGCATCTCCATTTTACTTATCAAACTCTGTAATGCATCTCCATTTTACTTATCAAACTATGTAATGCATCTCCATTTTACTTATCAAACTCTGTAATGCATCTCCATTTTACTTATCAAACTATGTAATGCATCTCCATTTTACTTATCAAACTCTGTAATGCATCTCCATTTTCCACTAATACTATCACATGTCATTAACATATAGCAATCCGCAGACATTTTCATTCGATCTTTGAATACTATCAATTAACCTCTGTAGTTCCTTCGCACATGAATCTATGTTAAATATTAAACAACGAGGGTGACATGACACATCCCTTTTGAAATATAAAACCCCTTGATTTACCCCTTTTTAAATATAAAACCACTCAATTAAGGCATCTGTCACTCTAATAGGTGCATGCTTCACATTCCAAGTATAATGGCAATAACAAGAATATATTTTTATTTTTAATATACCATATTGTATAACCAAATATGTTGTTTACAATTGTATCGCTATGTAACATTTTTTCCGAAGTACTAAAAAGTTAAAAAACAACAGCAAACATTTTTAATGTTTTAGTCACGATTTAGAATATAATTTGAAACCTACAAATGGAAGATAAACGTAAGTCACTGGGCCACGAATATCGTATAGGAGTATATTCTCTGGGTGCGCTTTGCAGGGAACGTGAATTGAAATTCAGATCCAAAGCGAATATAATTTATTATACATAGCTTTCACGATATTTTTCTGTCAGGGTAGACACAAAGGACAGAGCGCCAGACTTTCATATCTAGACACACATCATTAGCATCGTTCACATCCACAGACCTTATCATATACAACTTCTACGATTTATCTTCTCCTTCTTACAAAATATCATTAATTTGATCCAAACATACTTTCTTTCGTTTTCCACTCACATTTGCACTTTGTACTCGTATATCTGTTTTGTTAATATTTCTTCTTTCATTCGTTCCACATGTCCAAACCAGATGGTTTGGACGCTGAGATCAGCGTCCTCTGCTTGATCTCATTCAACACAACAACATTTAGTGCACTTCATTCTGTATTCTGTCATACATTGTCATCCCGTAATATTCTTCTCAATGCACGCATTTCTACACCATTTACTTGGCACAGTCAGTAATTAAGTTAGCAAAAAAATACTACGAGTATTATGAACTAAGCAGATTTTGATAATATTCGATATGTCTTAGTGCCCCATTAACTTTGTTTACTTTCGCTACACGCCTTTCGATATCCTTCTTGACACTTCCATCATCTGAGAATACTACCCAAATAAAATAACTCTTACATAAAGCGTTTTTTTTTTTTTAAATAAAAACTAAACTATATAATCGGGCCGATATGACTTATAGAATCACATTTCTTCATTATACTATAACAGCATATTTTACAAAACCCACTTCAGATATTTTTTTATAAAATCCACAAGAAAAATATGAATATACAATTTGTAATATCTTGACTAGAATCAGCGGGAGAAATGCGGGTAATTTTCTCTCAAATATTTTGTGTTTGCTAACTATTGGGTAAACTTGTATATTTACCCCTACAACCACATCACAGAGAATATAAAATCATTTTAAATTTCACGAAAAAACTGTCGGCTTAATTTTAATGTTCACATTTTACTTAAATTTTTTTTCGTGGAATTTGTATTTGCTTCACTTATGAAATTTATATTTAAAAGATTCCAAGTTTATTCGTGCAACCCTACATCCATCTTTACTTTACGCTATTTCATAGAAAAAGGTTTTAATATTGCTCCATTAAGTTTTATTATATTTTTTTTAATATACCTGACGAGTTTCGAATTTGATTCTCAATGGTACCTTAAAGAGAAAAATAGAGTCACAATCGCATTGAAGTTAACCAAGTTTACGAATATATGTACAAAATCACGGCAGAAATATTATTTGTTCAACGTGTTTTCGTATTTTTCGATATTATTTTCGATAAATTTTGAATCATTATTTTCCAGTTTGAAAGAATTTTATTTCTATTAAGTAAAAAAAGACAATTTTTTGCACAGAAATGCTAGAATTATGATAAATCAAGACACAACTGTAGTAGAAACGCATTAAAGTTAATTTTTTATAAAACGTTAAAACCTGGTTAATTTGCATGAACATTTGTTAGAAATAGGCGGAAACTTCACACTTTTCACTCCAAAAACTGCCATCGACGACCAAGTTTACGACTATATGTACAAAATCGCGACACCAATATTATTTGTTCAACGTGTTTTCGTATTTTTCATCCCAGCCCTCTAGTTTTGCGAAATTTCGATATTTTGCGTCAATATTTTCCAGTTTGAATGAATTTTATTTCTCAAGACACAACTGTAGTAGAAACGCATTAAAGTTAATTTTTATATAAAACGTTAAAACCTGGTTAATTTGTATGAGCATTTGTTTGAAATAGGCGGAAACTTTACACTTTTCACTCGAAAAACTGCCATTGACGACCAAGTTTACGAATATATGTACAAAATCACGACACAAATATTATTTGTTCAACGTGTTTTCGTATTTTTCGTCCCAGCCCTCCAATTTTGCGAAATTTGAATATTTTGCGTCAATATTTTCCCGTTCGAATGAATTTTATTTCTTTCAACTAACAAAAAACTATTTTTTGCACAGAAATGCTATAATTATGATAAATCAAGACACAACTGTAGTATAAACGCATTAAAGTAAATTTTTATATAAAACGTTAAAACCTGGTTAATTTGCATGAACATTTGTTAGAAATAGGCGGAAACTTCGCACTTTTTACTCGAAAAACTGCCATTGACGACCAAGTTTACGAATATATGTACAAAATCACGACACAAATATTATTTGTTCAACGTGTTTGCGTATTTTTTGTCCCAGCCCTCTAATTTGGCGAAATTTCGATATTTTGCGTCAAAATTTTTCAGTTTGAATGAATTTTATTTCTTTTAACTATCAAAAAACAATTTTTTTTGCACAGAAATGCTAGAATAATGATAAATCAAGACACAACTCTAATAGAAACGCATTCAAGTTAATTTTTATATAAAACGTTTAAACCTGGTTAATTTGCATGAACATTCGTTAGAAATAGGCGGAAACTTCTCACACTTTTCACTCGAAAAACTGCCATCGACGACCAACTTTACGAATATATGTACAAAATCACGACAGAAATATTATTTGTTCAACGGGTTTTCGTATTTTTCGTCCCAGCCCTCTTATTTTGCGATATTTCAATATTTTGCTTCAATATTTTCCAGTTTGAGAGAATTTTATTTCTTTTAACTAACAAAAAACAAATTTTTTGCACAGAAATGCTAGAATTATGATAAATCAAGACACAAATGTAGTACAAACGCATTACAGTTATTTTTTATACAAAACGTTAAAACCTGGTTAATTTGCATGAACATTTGTTAGAAATAGGCGGAAACTTCACACTTTTCACTCCAAAAACTGCCATAGACGACCAAGTTTACGGACTATATGTACAAAATCGCGACACCAATATTATTTGTTCAACGTGTTTCCGTATTTTTCATCCCAGCCCTCTAGTTTTGCGAAATTTCGATATTTTGCGTCAATATTTTCCAGTTTGAATTAATTTTATTTCTCAAGACACAACTGTAGTAGAAACGCATTCAAGTTAATTTTTATATAAAACGTTAAAACCTGGTTAATTTTCATGAACATTCGTTAGAAATAGGCGGAAACTTCACACTTTTCACTCGAAAAACTGCCATCGACAACCAACTTTACGACTATATGTACAAAACCGCGACACCAATATTATTTGTTCAACGTGTTTTCGTATTTTTCATCCCAGCCCTCTAGTTTTGCGAAATTTCTATATTTTGCTTCAATATTTTCCAGTTTGAATGAATTTTATTTCTCAAGACACAACTGTAGTAGAAACGCATTAAAGTTAATTTTTATATAAAACGTTAAAATCTGGTTAATTTGTATGAGCATTTGTTTGAAATAGGCGGAAACTTTACACTTTTCACTCGAAAAACTGCCATTGACGACCAAGTTTACGAATATATGTACAAAATCACGACACAAATATTATTTGTTCAACGTGTTTTCGTATTTTTCGTCCCAGCCCTCCAATTTTGCGAAATTTGAATATTTTGCGTCAATATTTTCCCGTTCGAATGAATTTTATTTCTTTCAACTAACAAAAAACTATTTTTTGCACAGAAATGCTTTAATTATGATAAATCAAGACACAACTGTAGTATAAACGCATTAAAGTAAATTTTTATATAAAACGTTAAAACCTGGTTAATTTGCATGAACATTTGTTAGAAATAGGCGGAAACTTCGCACTTTTTACTCGAAAAACTGCCATTGACGACCAAGTTTACGAATATATGTACAAAATCACGACACAAATATTATTTGTTCAACGTGTTTGCGTATTTTTTGTCCCAGCCCTCTAATTTTGCGAAATTTCGATAATTTGCGTCAAAATTTTTCAGTTTGAATGAATTTTATTTCTTTTAACTATTAGGTCCCAACATACGAAACCGGCGTTTTGCCGTACTGGCAACTTTGATCTCAAATATCTTCTCTTTGGTTAGGAATTTCAAATTCAAATTTATACAGCTATTTACTCAAGTATTTGTGTTTCGAAAATTATAATTCATTTGTTTTTTCCTCAATTGTTTTTTTTCTTTGCGTCACTCAGTTTACAAAATGGAAAACTTGAAATATCGCGTTATTTACGAGTACGAGTTCCACCGTGGCACCAGTGCTGCAGAAACGGCTCGAAGGATTAATGATGTGTATGGCGACGGTGCCGCAAAAGAAAACACAGTGCGTTTTTGGTTCCAACGTTTTCGTTCTGGAAATTTCGACCTGCAGAACAAGCCCCGTGGAGAAAGTTGATAATGAAGAATTGAAGGCTATTGTGGAAGCGGATCCATCGCAAACCACGTCCGAGTTAGCTGCAGGCTGCGGTGTTAGTGATAAAACTGTTTTAATCCACTTGAAGCCAATTGGGAAGGTGAAAAAGCTTGAAAGGTGGGCACCTCACGAATTGAGTGAAGCAAATCAACAAACGCGCGTTGACTGCTGTGTTGCATTACTCAACCGGCACAATAATGAAGGGATTTTGAATCGAATCATTACCTGTGATGAAAAATGGATCCTGTATGATAATCGGAAGCGCTCCTCGCAATGGCTGAACCCTGCCGAACCAGCCAAACCATGCCCCAAGCGAAAATTGACTCCAAAAAAGTTACTTGTGAGCGTTTGGTGGACTAGTGCTGGTGTCGTTCACTACAGTTTTCTTAAATCTGGCCAGACGATTACGGCAGATGTCTATTGTCAGCAACTGCAAACCATGATGGAAAAGCTAGCTGCTAAACAACCGAGGCTGGTTAATCGCTCTAGGCCACTGCTGCTTCATGATAACGCTAGACCACACACTGCACAACAGACGGCTACCAAATTAGAAGAGCTTCAATTGGAATGTCTAAGACATCCACCGTACTCTCCGGACCTTGCCCCAACAGATTACTATTTTTTTCGAAATTTGGATAACTTCTTGCAAGGGAAAAAATTCAACTCCGATGGGGCAGTCCAAACCGACTTCAAAGGTTTTATTGATTCCCGTCCGAATGGTTTTTTTAGTAAAGGGATCGATGAACTACCTATGAGATGGCAAAAGTGCATAGATAGCAATGGTACATACTTTGATTAAATAAATATATTATATTAAAAAAAAATCAACTTTATGTTCCTCCCAAACAAAACGCCAATTTCACATGTAAGGACCCAATATCAAAAAACAATTTTTTTTGCACAGAAATGCTAGAATAATGATAAATCAAGACACAACTCTAATAGAAACGCATTAAAGTTAATTTTTATATAAAACGTTAAAATCTGGTTAATTTGTATGAGCATTTGTTTGAAATAGGCGGAAACTTTACACTTTTCACTCGAAAAACTGCCATCGACGACCAACTTTACGAATATATGTACAAAATCACGACAGAAATATTATTTGTTCAACGGGTTTTCGTATTTTTCGTCCCAGCCCTCTTATTTTGCGATATTTCAATATTTTGCTTCAATATTATCCAGTTTGAGAGAATTTTATTTCTTTTAACTAACAAAAAACAAATTTTTTGCACAGAAATGCTAGAATTATGATAAATCAAGACACAAATGTAGTACAAACGCATTACAGTTATTTTTTATATAAAACGTTAAAACCTGGTTAATTTGAATGAACATTGGTTAGAAATAGGCGGAAACGTCACACTTTTCACTCGAAAAACCGCCATTGACGACCAACGTTACGAATATATGTACAAAATCACGACAGAAGTATTATTTTTTCAACTTGTTTTCGTATTTTTCGTCCCAGCCCTCTAATTTTGCGAAATCTCGATATTTTGCGTCAATATTTTCCAGTTTGAATGAAATTTATTTCTTTTGACTAACAAAAACCAAATTTTTCGTACAGAAATGCTAGAATTATGATAAATCAAGACAACTGTAGTAGAAACGCATTGAAGTTAATTTTTATATAAAACTTTAAAACCTGGTTAATTTGCATGAACATTTGTTAGAAATAGGCGGAAACTTCACACTTTTCACTCGAAAAACTGCTATTGACGACCAACTTTACGAATATATGTACAAAATCACGACAGAAATATGATTTGTTCAACGTCTTTTCGTATTTTTCGTCCCAGCCCTCTAATTTTGCAAATCGTCTGCCTAAACTGTTTTCCTCCCTTTACAATAAAATAGTACTTTATACCGTTTTATATTAAGTTCCTCGTATTTGCCTCATTATTTAAATAAAAGTAGTGTGTTTCATGACGTTATATTTCATATATTTTTCGTGTATATTTTACACATTTATGTATCTTTCACGTTTTTACAATGAAAAGTTTCGTGTTTGTTTAAAATACAACCATTTAAAATATTTTCCATACCCTATAAAATTTTTACATTATGTAATAATTTAAAATATCATTTAATTGAACCAAAATCCACATACTACGATATCACGAAAAAAGGATGAATACGTGCATATTTTTCTCACATACGTTCATAGTAACTTTTCTTTTATTTCATATTAGTATCTACAATCAATAATATTCTCTAAAAGTTTATTGGACTTAAAAAATGTGACTAATTATCAAAATTACTTACATATACGATTACTTACATATACGCATATCTGGATATATGTGGAAAAAGTTACTTATTTCTACCAATCATTTAGATTTTCTATACAAAATGGCACAAGATGTCAGTTTCTGTCGAATCGATTTGTTGTTTCATGAAATTCTCAAAATTATTGAAAAAACTGAGTATCCCACAATTGTGATTTCATCGACAATTGATTTTGATATCTGAAATAACTGATTTATACGCGATATTTCAGAGAGTAAATTATGCAAAACAACAATCTCGGCATACTTGATGCCGATTTCTAGAAACCAATCCAACCAATATTTGTTTGATGTTTTATATCATAGTGGTAATATTAATGTGATATGAGTAAATACAAGTTTCAAGGTATTTATTTAAAACCATTAAATGTATAATTTATCATATTTGCCTTCAAATTCATATTTCCTTAGACAAGTATTTCATAAAAACATTTATGTTGTAGTCTTAAATGAATAATTTGTATGAAAAATGTGAATTTTCATTAAATTTACACAAAACATACAATTTTTCTTGTCTTTTGTTCAAAAACGGACAAAAATACCAGGTTTTATAACAGTTTTCTGCCAAATTCATATTCGTTTGATATTTAAACCAAAAATGGCATCAATCAGAAGTTTGCATGTATTGTTGTAAAAAATCCAAGTTTCAACGTATCTTTCAGGATTTTATTATAGTTGTCTCAACATACTGAATTTATTGTGTAATCGCAGTTGTCGTCATCATCACCATTATCGTTTTAATCATTAACTTCATCAACATCATCATCAAAATCATCAACACCAACATTCACAACATCATAATCATAAATATCATCCAACATTTAAATCATCGTCAATATCAGTTTTAAGAACATCAAGATCAACATCATCATCGTCAACAAAAAGGTAATTTAATAACGTTTTATAGAGCAGTTATAAAATATATCTCAATTTTCATCTATCCTTTTTACAAATATTTCTTAAAACAAAATGATTTGTGAGGCATAAACGTAAACTAACACATGTCGTAAATAAAAGGCAGGCGCATATTCACTAAAATACAACAAAATATTCCCTTTTTGTTGCATTTTGTACCAGCTCATAATACCAGTTGTTGCTTGCTTTATTGTACATTTATTCTATGAATTTGTTATAATTATCTGGAAAATTACTTTTCTCAACGCTATGATCTTATTTAAAATCGATATTAATAACTATAAAAACTATTTTTGCGCAAAAAGACGTTTTTAATCCAATACCGATACAATGCACTTTATTATAAGTAATTTTTAAGTGATATTATAAGTAATAAGTCAGTGTTTGTATTCGTTAATAAGTCAGTATTAGTCAAACTTGTAAACCTTATTAAACGAAACTCTCACATTTATCGCAAAAACTGCATCTTACAATATACATAACATACTCTGATTCCACAATGAGTGGATTTTGTATCAGCAATTTCGTATTTATGTTATATGCAAAACTGGCGAACAGAAGTTAAATTATACAAAAATGCAATGATTTAATTTATAGAGTTTTGTGTAAAACCACTCAGAAAGGGTCCTTCAAATTGGGCGGGTTTTTTTTTTATTCTTGGAAATAACACAGATGGTGTCGCGAACTCGCCCGGGTCTTGTGATATTTGAGAAGTGTAATGTATGACATTTATAAAAATGGAGTCGTATACAATACAACAACGCGTTCAAATCGTTTAATTATTTTATGTTTATCTCTGGATACGGTGATGTTAATTGGCCACCAAGATCATGTGATCTGACACCGTTGGACTATTTTATCTGGGGTTACGTGAAAAGCCAGGTCTATAAGAATGACCCCCGATCAATTCCTGAGCGGAAAGACGAAATTATTCGCGTTATTGGTGAGCTAGAACCGCAATTATGCCAAAATGTCATCGAAAATTTTGACAAAAGAGTGGGTATATGTAGAGCTGGAAAAGGTGGACATTTGGCGGATATTGACCGATAAAAAGTCTTTTAAAATCAAAGCAAATTGTGTGTTTTATTCAAGAATTTAAAAAATTTGAATAAAAAAATCGCTCAATTTGAAAGACCATTTATTTGTTAGATATTTAAACCAAAGTTGCGTATTGTTGTAAAACATTCAAGTTTTAAATATTATGAGGGGTGTCTCAAACTTCATCTCTCCTCACATATTATGAGGGGTGTCTCAAACTTCATCTCTCCTCACATATTATGAGGGGTGTCTCAAACTTCATCTCTCCTCACATATTATGAGGGGTGTCTCAAACTTCATCTATCCTCACATATTATGAGGGGTGTCTCAAACTTCATCTCTCCTCACATATTATGAGGGGTGTCTCAAACTTCATCTCTCCTCACATATTATGAGGGGTGTCTCAAACTTCATCTCTCCTCACATATTATGAGGGATGTCTCAAACTTCATCTCTCCTCACATATTATGAGGGGTGTCTCAAATTTCATCTCTCCTCACATATTATGAGGGATGTCTCAAACTTCATCTCTCCTCACATATTATGAGGGGTGTCTCAAACTTCATCTCTCCTCACATATTATGAGGGGTGTCTCAAACTTCATCTATCCTCACATATTATGAGGGGTGTCTCAAACTTCATCTCTCCTCACATATTATGAGGGGTGTCTCAAACTTCATCTCTCCTCACATATTATGAGGGGTGCCTCAAACTTCATCTATCCTCACATTTTATGAGGGGTGTCTCAAACTTCATCTATCCTCACATATTATGAGGGGTGTCTCAAACTTCATCTCTCCTCACATATTATGAGGGGTGTCTCAAACTTCATCTCTCCTCACATATTATGAGGGGTGTCTCAAACTTCATCTATCCTCACATATTATGAGGGGTGTCTCAAACTTCATCTCTCCTCACATATTATGAGGGGTGTCTCAAACTTCATCTCTCCTCACATATTATGAGGGGTGTCTCAAACTTCATCTCTCCTCACATATTATGAGGGGTGTCTCAAACTTCATCTCTCCTCACATATTATGAGGGGTGTCTCAAACTTCATCTCTCCTCACATATTATGAGGGGTGTCTCAAACTTCATCTCTCCTCACATATTATGAGGGGTGTCTCAAACTTCATCTCTCCTCACATATTATGAGGGGTGTCTCAAACTTCATCTCTCCTCACATATTATGAGGGATGTCTCAAACTTCATCTCTCCTCACATATTATGAGGGGTGTCTCAAATTTCATCTCTCCTCACATATTATGAGGGATGTCTCAAACTTCATCTCTCCTCACATATTATGAGGGGTGTCTCAAACTTCATCTCTCCTCACATATTATGAGGGGTGTCTCAAACTTCATCTATCCTCACATATTATGAGGGGTGTCTCAAACTTCATCTCTCCTCACATATTATGAGGGGTGTCTCAAACTTCATCTCTCCTCACATATTATGAGGGGTGCCTCAAACTTCATCTATCCTCACATTTTATGAGGGGTGTCTCAAACTTCATCTCTCCTCACATATTATGAGGGGTGTCTCAAACTTCATCTATCCTCACATTTTATGAGGGGTGTCTCAAACTTCATCTCTCCTCACATATTATGAGGGGTGTCTCAAACTTCATCTCTCCTCACATTTTTATTTCATAGAACAATTGATTTTATAGTTCTAAATGGTTATATCATATAAATGCGAATAGTTTCATTAAAAATTGATAAAACACACTTTTTTTATTACTTTTTGTACGAAAAATAGCGCAAAATATCAGTTTCTCGTGGTTATTTGTGAATTCTTTATGAAATAAAAGCAATTACCGACTCTCTCATACAACGATATACCAAAAACAGTTTTCAATGGAAAAAAATGTGTATTTTTATCAAAAGTTGAGATTTTCTGAATAAAATAAGTAAGTATTTGTCGAACATATTAACTCTGTTCCACGAAATTCTCTATTATAACGAAACATGAAATTTTTCTTTTATTTTCTTACTTTTTTGCAAAAAAACAATGCGAAATTCCAGGCTTTGTGTGGTTTATATTTTTCATCATGACTTCCACATGATTCTTAGAAAGATTACTTCCCGTAACTCTACTTGTCATCGAGAATGAATCATCAGAAATGAAAAAAATATTCACATAAAGGTTTTTTTTTGCCCAAAACTTGTAAAATACAACAATAAAGTAGTATTTTATACCATTCATATTAAGTTGCTCATATTTGTATCGATTTATCGGGCTAAATTGAGTCAATTGGTGTAAAAAAGCGCATTCAAACACAAAAATATTCCAAATTTGACGAGATCAGTTCAAAAGCAACAATCAATGAAACTTAAGCGACAATAGTGCAACTTTTGGGTATTTCATGCACAAATGTATCAAATATGATAGTTTTCTGTCCGAAATGAATCAAAGAATGAATGAACGGAATAAAAGTGACTCTCCTTTTGGCAGATAATACCATTTCATGAAATTCGCCGATTTCTCGGGCTAAATTGAATCAATTGGTGCAACAAAAGCGCGTTGTATAGAAGTAAAATATAAAAATGTACATTTCTTCAATGAATTTGTTAAATCTCTCGAAGATTACATCTCTTAACGCTATGATCTTATTTAAAATCGATATAAGTAAACTATATAATCCATTTTTGGACAAAAAAAAGACGTTTATTGTCCAATACCGATACAATATATTACACTTTATTTTACATAATTCATCATAATTATTTTATATAAAAATTCTTACATTGTTGGCTAATTTTAATTAAATTTCAAAAACAGAAAGGTTCCTTTTTTATCTTCTTGATTACTATCCAAATCATTTTATAATTGAAAAAATATATATGGTTATAAAGGTGTCATCAGAAAAAAGGATTTACTTTAAAAACATTAATATATCGACTATCAATGAGAAATATGAGCATTCATTATAAATACTGTCCACGATTTACCAAAAACAGATTTCAATTAAAAAATCTGCATATTTCTATCAAAGGTTGAGAGGTTTTCTATATAAAACATCATAAATAAGTCAGTATTTGTCGAACACAAAACTCTCGTGCTTCATAAAGTTTAAAGTAAAACCACGGTGAAACGCGACACTATATGACGAATCGTGTATTGTAATTGTTAGTTATCAACGAAATGCTGTGAGATCGCGCTGTTTTATGAAGGAGTAAGGTGTCCTACCATCGGACCGAAACTCCGAACAAGCTATCCATCACTTGAAAAAGTAAAACCACTCGCACTCGTAGTTGTTAGATATTCAAACCGATACGATTGATAGAAATTTGCAACTTTTCCCATAAAAGTCAGTAATTGTAATAAATAGTCACATTTCTCAGAAAGTTCAGTAAACTTATGGAAAATATAATTCATTGATTGTTGATATGGACATAACAAATAAAGGGGATATTGAAATTGTGTTCGTGAGAAAAATGCACGTATTTGACATTATACCCATGGTCATCATCTTTAACAATAACATTGTCATCGTATCATCATCACTGTTATCATCATCATCATTAGCATCATCTACATAATCATCATCATCGTCAACGTCATCATCTTCGTTATCACCTTCATTATCATCATCATCATCGTAATCGTATTCCTCAACATGATCACCATCACTATCGTCACCATCATCATCACCATCATCATCATCGCTATCATCATTGTCATTATCGTCCTCCCCAACATTATCACCATCACCGTCGTCATCATCATCAGCCTCATCTACATTATCATCATAATTTTCATAATCATCATGACCGTCATCATCATCATTATCGTCATCCCCGTAATCATCGCCGACACCATCATAAAGTTTTTTTGTCTAAAACTGATATAAAGCAACAATTTAGTAATATATCATAACGTTTTATTTAAAACTTCGATATCATCGAAAACAACAAAGGTTTTCTCGTCAAACGCATTAATTTATTTCATAAATATTATAGCATCTATGGTATATAGCATTTCTGTCTTATTACATAAGTTTTTATCGACAGTAAAATGGCATTATTCTCAAATTGACTGGACTTGGGGAGGAATATGAGAAGTTATCACAATTACTGACTCGCCATACAACGATTTACCTAAATCGATTTCAATGAAAAAATCTGCATATTTCTATCAAAGGTTTGAGGGTTTCTTAACAAAATGCCATAAATAAGTCAGTATTTATTGAACATTGTTCCATGAATATCTACTAGTTATGACAAAATGCCATAAATAAGTCAGTATTTATTGAACATTGTTCCATGAATATCTACTAGTTATGACAAAACGCCATAAATAAGTCAGTATTTATTGAACATTGTTCCATGAATATCTACTAGTTATGACAAAATGCCATAAATAAGTCAGTATTTATTGAACATTGTTCCATGAATATCTACTAGTTATGAAAAAATGCCATAAATAAGTCAGTATTTATTGAACATTGTTCCATGAATATCTACTAGTTATGACAAAAACCGCATCTTATATGGTAATACTCTGATTCTGCTATGAATTGATTTTGCTATTTGGAATTACATGTTTTTATGCAAAATCACGAACTTCTGTTAAAAGTTACACAAAAACACAATAACCTCGTACTTAATAGAGTTTTATGTTAAACCGCTTATATTTGTTGAATGTTTCAACAAAAGTAGTGTATTGTTGTATCAAATACACGGAACGTAATAACATTGTATATTGTTGAGCAGTTTTCATATTTATGGTACTTCGATTTGTATCGCTCCTCATAGAAAAAAATCTTAAAATATGTTAGTCACAAAGATCAACGTATGCCCCTTTTTTATTTTATAATTGACTCAAAATGTATTGTATATAACATATACCCATATAATGATGTCACCAAAAAGGGTTTTTAAATGCATTCATTTATATCACTTCTGTCAGAAGGGCAAACTTTAAATGCATTCATTTATTTCACTTCTGTCTTATTTCATACGTTTTTATTGACAATCAATGATTCATTATTCTTAAATTGACGGGACTTCGTAAAAAATATGTGCAACTATCACAAATATTGACTTGCTGTTGCAATATGAGCAACAATCTCAAATATTGACTTGCTGTTGCAATATGAGCAACAATCACAAATATTGACTTGCTTTTGCAATATGAGCAACTATCACAAATATTGACTTGCTGTTGCAATATGAGCAACTATCACAAATATTGACTTGCTGTTGCAATATGAGCAACTATCACAAATATTGACTTGCTGTTGCAATATGAGCAACTAGCACAAATATTGACTTGCTGTTGCAATATGAGCAACTATCACAAATATTGACTTGATGTTGCAATATGAGCAACTATCACAAATATTGACTTGCTGTTGCAAGTTTTTACGACGATTCACAAAAAGCGGAATTAAATGGAAAAATCTGAAAAAAGGTTGACATATTCTATATGAAATGTTTTAAATATCTTTGTTTTTATTGATTTTTTAACCTTTTAACATACCTTGCATTTCTTAGTCATTTAAAAATCGCGCTTAACAACCCCCTGGTTTAATCGAGAATTGATAAAGCTGTCTGAAATAAATTATTTATATACAAAATGACGAACTTCTGTTAAAAACGATACCAAAACAATAGAATGTCCATTCATTATCACTAAGTGTTTCGAAAAAAGTTGTGTATGATACACGGAATAAGATAACATTATAAAGAACATGTAAGCAAACACAATTTCGTCAAATTCGACGATTTTAAATAAATAAATAAATAAATACAGGTTTATTGATAGCAACATAGTATGTACATAATACATTTAGACACATTTCAAGAACACATTAAAAAGAGAATACATTAAAAAACAGAAGCTATCAAAAGGTCTGGGCTCATCTAATAACATCCCCCCGGCCAAGATACACCCCACCAATATAGGGTGAGCCCAGCCACGGGGACACCAGATGTTTTCCAGCCCACACCCTTGAACGTGTCGAACAAGAAGATAAAAAAACACAGAAAATAAATAAATGACAAAAAAATACATTCAAGAGAGAAGACATTAAATCATCCCACAAACATTCCCCCGGCCGAGATACACCCCACCAATGTAGGGCGAGCCCGACCGTAAGGGCATCGGGGGGCTTCCATCCCACACCCCCGCATATCTAGATTAAAGAATAAATAAAAAAACAAAAACGTATGGCAGAAAACAAAATAAAAAGTAAACCCACATACTCGTATACCACCTCAGGTTAACTGTCAGCAAGAAGCCGGGTGAGATTGACTCAATTAGTGCAACTAAAGCGTATTCAAATGCTAAAATGTTCCGAATTTGATGAATTTTCAATTCAAAAGCAATAATCTATTAAATGTATGCAACAATCGTTTTTTTTTTGGGTATTTATTACTTTTTTTGTACAAAAACAGCGCAAAATATCAGGTTTTTCGTGGTTTATATATTGTATTCGTCAATTCTTTATGAAATAAAAACAATGATCACAAATACTGATACACTCATATAACGATATACTTACCAAAAACATATTTCAATGGGAAAATCTGCGTATTTCTATCAAAAGTTAAAGTAAAATGTCGTAAATAAGTCAGTGTTTTTCGAACATATTAACTTTGTTCCATGAAATTCTCATAGTACACACTTTTTTTATTTATTTTGTAACTTTTATAACAAATCATACCAATTTTACCGTCTGCTAACATATAACATTACGAATATATAGAGTTGTTTCGAATTTAATCTCAAAATAAGCACTCTTCTGTTAAAAATTATGCAAAAACATAATGATATCATTATTTATGCCGTTTTATATTAAACTTCTGATGTTTGTTAAATTTTCTAACAAAATTAGTGTGATTTTGTATGAAATGCACGTAATGTAATAACATTACATGGAGCTGTGTATATTTGCCTCAATTTTCATGTCTTCTCACATAAATATTTCTTAAAACAAAATTATTTGTCATAGGACTGACAGTTAGATATTCAATACGAGTAATTTGGTATAGATTTTTTACAGTGATAACATTTTTTTGTCAAATAAATTTATATGATTAAGATTTTATTTCAGCAACTATAATTATTGCCATTCCTACAGGAATTCAAATTTTTAGCTGACTTGCTAAATTTAATAGAGATAAAACTCATTTTCATCCCTATTTTACATTTAAGGATATTTTAGGAGCCATCAATGGCAAACTCATTAAACATTTTCACTCAAATAAACAACAAAACTGCATTGTACCACATTTTTGTAGCATTTCGTACATATTGCATATTTATATGCAAAAACAACCCATAACACTAGTTCTTGCTTGTTTTAAACAGTTATTTAATGGTATTGTCATAGCTACTTCTCTCAATGCTGTGATATTATTTAAAATCGATAGAAGTAACTATAAAGACTATTTTTTGTGCAAAACGACGTTTTTGTCTTATACCGATATAAAACACTTTCTCATACATTATTCGGAAAGTATAGTTTAAAAGTTCTTACATTGTTGGCACATTTAAATTAAAAGTTCAAAAAGCGAAAGGTTTACCCTTTTTTATCTTCTACAATACAATGCATTACTATCCAAATAATGTAATGATTTACTCAAATTGTATATATTGTATATAGTACATATCCGTATAACGATGTCGTTAAAAAGTACTTGAATGTTAATACGTACTTGAATGTTAATACGTTAATTATGGGCAATTAATGACATTCTCCTTTAATTAAAAAAGTACTTGAATGTTAATACGTACTTGAATGTTAATACGTTAATTATGGGCAATTAATGACATTCTCCTTTAATTAAAAAAGTACTTGAATGTTAATACGTACTTGAATGTTAATACGTTAATTATGGGCAATCAATGACATTCTCCTTTAATTAAAAAAGTACTTGAATGTTAATACGTACTTGAATGTTAATACGTTCGTTATGGGCAATTAATGACATTCTCCTTTAATTAACAGGACTTTGTGTGAAATAATACTTCACACATATTCGCAATTCATATTATGAACAATTATCTCAAATGCTGAGTCGCCATAAAACGATTTACCAAAAACCGATTTCAATGGAAAAATCTGCACATTTCCTTTAAAGGTTTTCTCTACATAATGTATGACAAATACAGTATTTGTTGAACATATGTATCATACATATGTTCAACAAATATCATACATATCATAGTGTGGGATGAATATTTTTGGTCTTTCTGAAGTGATGATGTGCGAGGAGTTGAATTTCGCAAGATGTTTCCAGTTGTAGTTGAGTGTCACTGTTTGTCAGGTTGATGAGAGCGTGCAACGGGGTTTTGTTTTTGTGTAATCAAAAATCGGAAAGAAGTATCGATTTATTTTTCTCATGCTATATATCCTCAGTGAGATTACTACTTATTTGCATCGATGGGACACGCACTTGCTGAGCAGCGCTTCACTTCTTACGAAAATGGCTCGATGATTGGTTTGCCTCAAAAAGCAACAGTTTTTTTTTGGCGTGGCAACCACAAATTGCCAGAGACGTGGGGAAAATGTGTAGCTAGCGATGGGCAATACTTTGAATAAAATATTTTTACCATGTTCATACAATAAATGTGTATTTTCTATAAAACAAATCCGGTTTCATATTTACAGACCTGTGATTTATGTATTATTATATTGAATTTGAAGTTAGTATATTATTACGAAAATGTCAAGAAGTTAAGTGATTCACAAGAAAGAATAAATTTTTTTTGGTAAGAATAAAATAATAGCTACGTTATTGTTATTTAAACTTCTGATGAAAAAATATACATTTTGGAAAGGAAATAGAAGAAAATTGATTTTTTTGTTTATTTTATTTCAATTATTTTAAATACATGGTATATCTGACAGGTTTATTAACATACAGAAATTTATTCCAATCAATAATTCACCAATTAAAAAACAACCAACCTGCTCAGATATTTTGTACTGTCATCTTCAAGTGACTCGATATCAAACTTTTCTATCAGTTTTGGAGGTTTCTTTATGTGTTTTGGTTTCTCCATGATTATTTTCCCTATAAATAAGTGAAAAAGCAGAAGGCGCTTCTGGAGGGATCATGTGGACCGCATAGAGGATATAAGACTGGCAAGAATCGCTAACACTAAAACCCTAACAGCAGGGATTACCAGGAAGGCAGCCGAAAAGGTGGAAGGACAGCTGGACGTCATCATCCCAGGACAGCCCACCGTCACAAACAGGTCATACGACCTAGATCAAGAGTAAGAAGAAGAAGAATATTTAAAACCAATGAGATTTTTGTGGCTGTATTTGACTTGCAAGTTTTTTTATATAAGCTTGTATTTCTGAAGTAGAGACGCGTAGTAGTAGTAACGCGTTGCGTCTAAGTGAGAATCTGATAACCGAGAACAGTGTTTGTTTTTTCGGTAATTCAGAATTGATAAAGTTTGCTCACAAATATATGTACTACCAAACATAGTCATTATTTGCTGAGGAAACCTTTTTAACTCCTTGTAGTTTTCAGAAGGCAAACTCCTATAGAAATCCACCAAGTTAGTTTTTTCCTTAAAAGCCATTTTAAGTGTGTATGATATCGTCCGTCACGTGCGTTGCGGCGAGAATCTTGCGGGCCGCACGCGGCCCGGGTTGCCGACCGCTGATCTACATCATCAACAACCGAAACATCTTCATCATCATCACCATCACCGTCGTCACCACACCAGAATTATTTACACTATCGTCATCATCATCATCATTATCGTTTTCCTCAACATCATCACCATTATCATCATCATCTACATTATCGTCAACATCTTCATCATCACCATCATCATCATCACCATCATCGCTATCGTCATTATCATTATCGTCGTCTCCAACATCATCATCATCACCATCGTCATCATCTTCATCATCATTATCGCTATCGTCATTATCATTATCGTCTTCCCCAACATCATCACCATCGTTATCATCATCAGCATCATCTACATTATCGTCATCACCTTCACCATCATCATTACTATCGTCTTCCCCAACATCATCACCAGCATATTTGTTTTGTCTTAAAGTTTTTGTCATAATAAAGAAACAACTTGGTAATACTTCATAACGTTTTAGATTAATCTTCGATAAATAATTTTTTTTCGTAAATTGCATTTTTATACAATTTATGTCTTATTTCACACGTTTTTATCAAGAATCAATGACATTCTTCTAAAAATTTACTAGACTTGGTGTTTAATGTGACCAATTATCGTAATACGGACTAACCATACAACGATTGGCCTTAAACATATTTCAATGTAAAAATCTGCACATTTCTAAAACATTTATTTAGCGTATGTATTTTACAACGTCCACATTTCACTCGCATAAGAAACAAAGTAAATGTCGAAATAGTGTGATTGTAAGTATGTACGGGGTTCGTTTTATGTTCCAATTTATTATGTAGCATCTAACTCCGCAACAACGTCTTGAAGCTATTATAACATTTTATTTTAATAATTGTGGATACGCGACAAAAATTGCGTTTTTTTTTATTTATATAATGTGCCAAGCAAGTCAACCATTCAGCGTATAATGAATAATTTTGAAAATTTACATACACTGGGAGATAAAGCAAAGTCTGGGCGACAACGTAGCCAACGTACGCCAGAAAAGATTGATGCAGTGAGGCAGTGTTGATGAACATCCATGCACCTCTCATCGACACCGTGCACAAGAATTGGGAATGTCTCCATCATGTTTGTTAAAAATTATCAAAAAAGATTTGCATTTTTATCCACATCAAATTCAATTGACACAAGAGCTACAGGAAAATGACCATAATCGGCGGCGAGATTAGAATGCTCGGGTTTTACAGGTCGATATAGACGTCCACCATTTTGGGCAAAACATCATGAGTGACGAAGCACATTTCGACTTGACTGGCTTTGTTAATAAACAGAATAGTCGCTATTGGGGCACTGAAAATCATCAATTGATACATCAACGACCATTACATCCTCGTAGAGTGACTGCATGGTGCGACATTTCGGCCGGCGGCATCATTGAGCCATATTTCTTTGAGGATCCTAGAGGCAATGATGTAACAGTTACTGGTGACCGCTATCGTGACATGTTGATAAACTTTCTTGTACCCGAATTGGATCAATTGGGCCTACAACACATGTGGTTTTAACAGGACGGTGCCACATCACACACAGCTCGTGCTACGATGCAAATTTTTCGAGAAACTTTTCCCGGCCGAATAATGTCAAAAAGTGGTGATATTGACTGGCCCCCACGATCCCCTGATTTGACCGCCCCCGATTATTTCCTATGGAGATATTTAAAGGGAAATGTGTACATAAAAAAAATCAACCACAATCCATTTGAAAAGAAATTGCTGAAATAACACCAGAAATCTGCGAGAATGTTATGAAAAATATTCTTGCATGAGCTCGCGTTTGCGCCACGGCCAAAGGCAGTCACTTGACCAGCATTATATTCCATACATAATTGTAAAAACCATATAACCAATTAATTAAATATAAATTATAAAATTGTGTTACATTTAAAAGTTATTAAAAAAAAAAACATCGGCCTGGAACATAAAACGCACCCTGTATTTTATATAGCAACATATATTAAAAACAGATTTTTCCTTTAACGTTCCTTTAATTTCCCACCCAACCCAACTGCCCTCAATGGATCCCGAAGGAATGGAAAAAAATCTTATAATGTTTCCACTGGGCTCTGTTTACACCGTCCCTTTTTTCTGGCGAATTATTTAGGATCGTTATTCAAACAACGTTTACATACAAAGAATATTTTTCTTTGTACTTTTTCTTATCGTTTCAATGCGCAGAATGACCGCTACTTGATATTTAACATACATACCATATTGGCCCATGTGACTTATTTTTAAAATCTTCTTTTTTGAATATTGGCCGATAATTTTTTTTTAATCTATTTTGGGAAATTAAATATTCTGCTTTTTTTCATTTTTGTATTAATTTTAATACACTTCGTTAAAATATTCTAGCTGGCGTATTTCCAAGTGGAAATCTCTTCCAACCAACCAAAAAATAAACCAATGATGTTACATGATCGTATAAAATTTTCAAATGAATATTCACGTTTATAAAATTATGAACAATAGTAAAAAAACGTGAGATATCTTCAATCAAAAGAATAGGAAGGGGCGGAGTGGAGTGGAAAGAAAAATCAAAAAACATATACGTTTTAATTACTATAGTTTTACAGTCGCTTTTTAAAACAGATCAATGACAGTGTGAGTCTCATATTGGTTTGTAGCTGGTTCCAAAGTCTCACTGCACATACATTAATGGACGACAAGTTCATGATTGGAAAGTCGCTGAATATTTTCGACGAGATAAATGAGAGCGACGGGATATTTAAGGATATAATAATGACAGTATGTGAATTTTGCATCTATTTCTCACGTTCAACCAGTTCAGTTCCTTCTGATATGAAGTGATGTGATCGTACTTTCTCAGGTTAAAAATAAATCTTAGACAAACATTTTGAAGACGTATTTGTGATCAATTGATTCAAAATGTCCTTTATTAGGGTCTTCGCAATACCTTTCTTGTACACTACACATTTATTAGCGTTTGTTTCTACAATCATCAACACTTGCTTTCAGTGATATTAAATTTTCTGACAGTTATTTTTAGCTTCTGAAGCACGCACTACCATAATCTTGAAATTGGAATCTAAGTTCCTGTGAATTCCTTGATTGATTTGTTTTTATTCGAGCTCCTTGCGTTTCATATTCTCATATTCTCAAGAGTTTAATAATATGAAAAACGAAGCACAAAAAATAAGACAATAAACTAATAGCACACTTGTTGTTTGTAAATAATGTTCTCTGTTGAACGAGCTCATTAAAATTATTGTAATAGAGAAAATAAATAAAAGTATTTGTCGTAATATAGCCGTCTCGGTCATCGCGCGGTAGTGAATTTATCATTCATTCAAATATAAGGCGACCTTCATATGTTCGTGTTAGTTTTTTTAATAAAAACTTCGCCTTGTAACCTGATCAATGCGGTATATAATGTCACGTCTCTTATGGCAGACAGGGTACTAAAGTTTATTATCACGATATATTTCCTCCACATCCATACACCTTCACATATAGACCATTTTGTTTCTCTTACTCTTGACCTTTCCTTCTTTCAAATCTCTACCATTACTCTCACTTTAGTTTGTATTGTAAATTTGTTTACCCAGCCCTTCGTTACTCTTCGTAAACCAAGTGCACTGTTTCACCCTATTTAACACAATCGTTTTTAGCTTACACTCATCCTTAACTACTACATTTTTATGGTGCAATACATTATTGACACACTACACATTTTTCTCAGTTCCCACATTTCCACTGCTTTGTATAGTGTTGTGTATAAGACCTCTATTCGACTTTAGATGTAGTTTAGTGTATAAGACCTCCGTAAAAAAGTTATATTTAAGTGCTTCCTAAAGCTGCATACACGATCTATATAACACTTCTAAGCAGACCATTTCACGGCACATGGCTAGTAACGGTAAAAGCCTTATCCTATGACCCATCCTAGTGAATTTATTGGAAACAATCAATTTATTCAATGTAGACTAAATCGATTTTAAAGTTTACGATTCGAACGAACATCGCTCAGACACGTTGAAAGAATACAGTAGAGATATCCCATTAAGAGACTTAAACACAAAGAGACAGCGTTTGAAATCAATCCGTTCCCGACACTTGAACAGTTTTGTAAGTGACTAACATATAGTATTACAATAACTAATATTTAAGATTATTAATTGTATGTATTGTTTGAAAATCATGTCTTGTAAAATTGTTGTAGTTTTAATAAAGCGTACCTTTTCCGTGATCGTTACATATGGTATATGATCGGACGGCCCCTGCGCGCAATGAACGCGTGACAGCGTTAAGCTAGCGCAGACTGACGGCATAAGTAGTCCGATCGAGTTGATTGCAATGTGCGATAGGCTAAACATAAGAGACGCAAAATGAGCAAAATATATTCTCGTCATGGTTTGTTTTTATTTCTTCAAAATTCTATCGACAAAGACATATATCCTCTTCATCGAGACTCAATGAAGTCACGCCGGATTATCTGACGATTGAGTGGCAACCATACATTTATTCAACGGTCTTTGTACTGGTGCTGTACACTGTAATTTCCCACATTTCTTTTCCTTTCCCAGTCACTAGGGATATTTTTACGTATTTTATTTTTAATGCTTTAAGTATGTATTTTTTAATACGGTATAGTAACCATTTACCCAGTATATATAGTAACCATTAATCGTATATAGTAACCATTTACCCAGCAATTGACACGAATCTGCGTAACTCATGTCTAGTTAGTTGGAAGAGCTTATTATAAACTCAGCATTTATACACTTCACAATAAAGTTTCCTAATTAATAATTAATAAATGAATACGATATTTTTTACAAATTCACCAAATAAACCCTTATGTGAACAATAGTGGCGTGGCACTCAGAGCTGGGGGCAAAAACTAGGTTGCTTACATTGTTCTCGTAATTCGTGTTAAGGCTTTTCTTTAAGTCTAACAACTTGAAGAAAAACCTTAGCATATGTTATATACTCGTATTTGCTTAAACAAAGATACCCCAAACTATTAAGGAATACACTTTTATTATGTGTCTAATTTTTTTCTATTTTTATTCCAGAAATCGGCCTACATCAAGAAGCTGCAAGAATCCTTCAAATCAAAACACACAGTCTTCAAATGACGATACCATATCTTTCAAAGGGAACTGTTCTTGTACACACTGCAAAAATTATTCCCGAACCAACTCTCAAAAAGGCCTTTGTCGAACATGTTGTTCAGATCACGCCTTAGACCAAAATATCAAAATCCAAAAGTCATACAACTTTAAGAAAAATCAAAATAGCTCTGTGAGATCTTACCAGCAAATAAAGAGTCAACAAAAATCAGAAGATGGCTGTTTTAAATGTTTTGGAAAAAACGAAAGCAAAAGTACGACAGACGAAAGATGCGGCATTTTAGGAAATGAGAGTTTCAGAAGAGACAGACGAGATAAAGATGAAGTAGGAACATTCGGATTTGAAGATGTAAATGACGGTTGCTTTAAGCATAAAATAATTTATACAACCAACAATCAAAGCCGCTTGATACACGTTGTCAAGTGTCCAAAACAATGTCACCGCTGTTCAAATTACTCGTCAAGCTTGCAAATTAATTCTGATAAGAACTGCGCAAATTGTAATTGTAAAAACCGTCAAAATGATTGTAAGTCTAATTGCAACTGTCAAGGGGCATCTTATTATTGTGAAAAAAGAAGACGTGGATCTAGTTTTAAGAGTAGCGTTAAAAGAAGACCCAGTTGCGTGCTGCAAATTCAAAGCTGTGTCAAGAATGGATCTAATTTCGCCTCCAAAAGACTGAGTTGGACAAGACAGTCTTCTTCAATCAGATCAGAACACTCCAGACAGGTACGTGAAGTTTTCTTGTTTTACTACCTTGGGTTATCAGAAAGATATTTAATGGCATGTAACAGGTTGCATGGAAAGTAATTTCGTATTTTTAGGTCAAATTCAAAACGCATGTTTTCATATTTTCCATATTCAAATTCAAAACGCATTTTTTTCCAAATTCATATTCTCCGTATTCAAATTCAAAATGCATTTTTTCAATATTTATATTTTCCATATTCAAATTTGAAACGTGATTTTTTTTTCATATTTATATTTTCTATATTCAAATTCAAATCGATTTTGTTCCAAATTCGTATTTTCCGTATTCAAATTCAAAACGCATTTTTTCCAAATTTATATTTTCCATATTCAAATTCATTACGCATTTTTTCCATATTTACATTTTCCGTATTCAAATTCAAAACGATTTTTTTCATATTTTCCATATTCAAATTCATAACGCGTTTTTTTCTATTGATATATTTTCTACATTTTTTTCAGATGTAACTTTATTCTGTAAACATATTTTATTATGGATATTTACAGTATCTTAACAATCTCTCGTATCACAGTGATGAACTTTTGATTTATATAAAATGATAAAGTACACCTAGGTTGACATAATATACGTATACTCGTTCACGCATGGTATATACATAAAAGAGTTTGTGACAGTGGTGCTAAATAATCAATCAATAATAGGTAAAAAAACATCAACTTATCTTTCCTTGTTTATGTTACATGTCCTCAGTAAGATATAGGCAAAAGCCTAGTTAACTATGGGACGAGAAATGAAAGGCAATAAACCCAGATTAATATTATGAGATATAAATTGAGATACCCGCACTCCTCTATGGCTCCGAATGCTGGACGATATATAACTCTTACTCTAGGCAACTAGAAACTGCTGAAATGCGCATGCCTTAGCTTAATGGTCAGCTGGTGTGTCCCTAAGAGACAAAATAAAAAGCTCACGCATTCGTGGAAGCCTGGGTGTTACAGACATCAACAGCAAGACGGAGGAGAGGCGATTGAGGTGGTATGGGCACGTTGGACGCAGAGCACCCGATCACATTGTGAACCAGGCAATCTCCATGGATCTTCCTCGAATAACAACCAGAGGAAAACCAAAGAATTTATGGGTGTTCACGCCAAAACCGGCGTGACGTAAAATCAGCTCAGATCCACGCGGACGGAGCGTGACCGTCAAGTGATGTGGGGGTAGACCAGATGGCCATCCACGCGTGTGACGAGTGTCATCCCTCAGACAGTCAGTCGCCATCCAGGCGTGTGGGGAGTGTCATCGACCCGGACGGGTGAACAGTGCAATTTTGATGTGACGATTTCTCGTTACTCGAATTGGTGTATTTATGTACTCATTTACGAACCAGTGTTACGTGCAGTTGAAATTGACTATATGTGGGCCAGTACCCAGTGCTTATAGGATCAACCCAAACATTGTGATAAAATAAGTGTGGTGTACATATGTCAACCTTTCAGCTCGAAACGACTTCCGCGCCATCACCACTAAACCTGTAAGTACCATTTCCTTTCCCATCGTGTATTGGTTTTGGCGTAAGCCAGACTATATGGTCCTACGATCCGTAACCAACCCATGAATACAGTCCACTAAATCTATCACAAACCGTTATCAAATACAGCCGCTTTAAAAAATTTTTCGATTCAAAAACATTTCTCAAAAAATTCTCCAATCAAAACTTTCACATCTACACAGCCCATGTAAAATCGTAGATAATCCGAATCAAATACAGCCGCTTCATAATTTTTAAATCAAAAACATTTCTCCTTTCAAAAAGATAAATTCCTCAAAGTTTGTATTATCACAGAGCGAACAAAAATATTTCAAAAAAAAAAAAATATATATAATTCTCAAGAGCAGTTTCTAATATTAACATATACAAATAACATGATAACACTTGCAAATAGCGATTTGTTCTAAATGTCTTTGGGGGGAAGTTCACAGTGTTTGAACAAGGAATTATTTATAATTATAAATTATAAAATAAATGTAAAATAATGTTAAGAATTGATTGTAATATAATTTTTAAAATAAGGTTTCCCTTTCGATTAGTATTTTTTTCAAATTGCTATTAATTTTAAATCTCAAACTCTAACCACATGCTTTCTCATCTTGCTCAAAATTCTGTCTGCCTTTTCTTCTTCTTCTTCTTAGATTTTTATCTTTGCTAAGTTTTCGTCTTTATTACAACATTAGTATTCTTGTTCAAATTGCTATTTGAACTATTGCCATCCCTTCTCATCTTGCCCATGATATTATCTGCCTTTTCTTCTTCTTCTTCTTAGATTTTTATCTTTGCTAGTTTTCTTCTTTATTACAAAAATTTATTTTTTTCAAATTCAAATTTTAAAATCTCAAACTCTAACCACGTTCTTTCTCATCTTGCCCATAATATTATCTGCCTTTTCTTCTTCTTCTTCTTAGGTTTGTCCCATTTGCGTTTGCGTCGCCTTTTGCTCAGCTCTAATGTTCTTGGCCGGGTTTTGGAAAGTGGTAGGGTCTCTTTGGGGCCCGGCAGGCCTATAGCCTCCGGCACGGTCTGGTGACTTTGCGTTGCTCAAACCTGCACTGCACTCAGCTCATACACTCAACCCATACCCTCAGCCCTCTCGGCTGAGATCAGCTCATACCCTCAGCCCCCTCGGCTGGGATCAGCCCATAAGCTCAGCTCAAATGTAGCTCAGCTCAAATCAGCTCATACACTCAACTCATACCCTCAGCCCTCTCGGCTGGGATCAGCTCATACCCTCAGCCCCCTCGGCTGGGATCAGCCCATAAGCTCAGCTCAAATGCAGCTCAGCTCAAATCAGCTCATACACTCAACCCATACCCTCAGCCCTCTCGGCTGAGATCAGCTCATACCCTCAGCCCCCTCGGCTGGGATCAGCCCATAAGCTCAGCTCAAATGTAGCTCAGCTCAAATCAGCTCATACACTCAACTCATACCCTCAGCCCTCTCGGCTGGGATCAGCTCATACCCTCAGCCCCCTCGGCTGGGATCAGCCCATAAGCTCAGCTCAAATGTAGCTCAGCTCAAATCAGCTCATACACTCAACCCATACCCTCAGCCCTCTCGGCTGGGATCAGCTCATACCCTCAGCCCCCTCGGCTGGGATCAGCCCATAAGCTCAGCTCAAATGCAGCTCAGCTCAAATCAGCTCATACACTCAACCCATACCCTCAGCCCTCTCGGCTGGGATCAGCTCATACCCTCAGCCCCCTCGGCTGGGATCAGCCCATAAGCTTAGCTCAAATGCAGCTCAGCTCAAACTCAGCTCATACTCTCAGCCCTCTCAGCTCATGCGTTTCAGCTCAAACTCATGCTTCAGCTCAAACTCAACTCAGCCCAAACTCGGCTAATACCCTCAGCCCTATCAGAGGGTATCAGTCAAACTCAACTCAGCTCAAATGATAATGCCCAAGAATGATAGAGCCCAAGAATGATAGAGCTCAGGAATGATAGAGCCCAAGAATGATAGAGCTCAGGAATGATAGAGCCCAAGAATGATAGAGCCCAAGAATGATAGAGCCCAGGAATGATAGAGCTCAGGAATGATAGAGCTCAGGAATGATAGAGCTCAGGAATGATAGAGCTCAGGAATGATAGAGCCCAAGAATGATAGACGCCACTCAAACTCAACTCAGCCCAAGCTCGGCGCATACCTTCAGCCCTATCAGAGGGTATCGGCGCCACTGGGGCCAAACTCAGCCCAAACTTGGCTCATACGCCACTCAAACTCAACTCAGCCCAAGCTCGGCGCATACCTTCAGCCCTATCAGAGGGTATCGGCGCCACTGGGGCCAAACCCAGCCCAAACTCGGCTCATACGCCACTCAATCTCAACTCAGCCCAAGCTCGGCGCATACCCTCAGCCCTATCAGAGGGTATCGGCGCCACTGGGGCCAAACTCAGCCCAAATTCGGCTCATACGCCACTCAAACTCAGCCCAAACTCAACCCACTCAAACCCGGCCCAGCGCAAACTCGGTTCATATCTTCGGCCCTCTCAGCATATGCTTCAACTCAAACTCAGCTCAGCCAAGTGCAATTCATTTGTCTCTCAAATGCAGCTCATGTATATCTCAAACACAACTCATTTGTCTCTCAAATGCGATTCATTTGTCTCTCAGACGCAGCTCATTTATATCTCAAACAAAACTCATTTATCTCTCAAACACGATTCATTTGTCTCTCAAACGCGGTTCACTTGTCTCTCAAAACACGATTCATTTGTCTCTCAAGCGCGGTTCATTTGTCTCTCAAACGCAGCTCATGTGTATCTCAAACACAACTCATTTATCTCTCAAACACAATTCATTTGTCTCTCAAGCGCGGTTCATTTGTCTCTCAAACGCAGCTCATGTATATCTCAAACACAACTCATTTATCTCTCAAACACAATTAATTTGTCTCTCAAATGCAATTCATTTGTCTCTCAGACGCAGCTCATTTATATCTCAAACAAAACTCATTTATCTCTCAAAACACAATTCATTTGTCTCTCAAACGCAGTCCATTTGTCTCTCAGCCCGCAACCCATTTGTCACTCAGCCCACAATCCATTTGTCACTCAGCCCACAATCCATTTGTCACTCAGCCCACACTTCATTTATTTCTCAGCGCTCAATCCTATCTCCACACCCTTCAAACCCGCTCTAAATGGCTTTCACCATCCTCCCCTCCTCAAATCGGAGAGCTCGTCCTAATAAAGGAGGACAACTTGCCGGCACTGAAATGGCGACTTGGACGCATCACCCGCACCATACCCGGCAAAGATGGAGTGCCACGTGTTGTGGATCTGGATACAACCAGTGGACACTTGAGAAGGCCGGTTTCAAAGCTAGCCCGGTTCCCGTTGGAGGTCCTCCCGGCCCCCCAGGATGTTCACGCCAAAACCGGCGTGACGTAAAATCAGCTCAGATCCACGCGGACGGAGCGTGACCGTCAAGTGATGTGGGGGTAGACCAGATGGCCATCCACGCGTGTGACGAGTGTCATCCCTCAGACAGTCAGTCGCCATCCAGGCGTGTGGGGAGTGTCATCGACCCGGACGGGTGAACAGTGCAATTTTGATGTGACGATTTCTCGTTACTCAAATTGGTGTATTTATGTACTCATTTACGAACCAGTGTTACGTGCAGTTGAAATTGACTATATGTGGGCCAGTACCCAGTGCTTATAGGATCAACCCAAACATTGTGATAAAATAAGTGTGGTGTACATATGTCAACCTTTCAGCTCGAAACGACTTCCGCGCCATCACCACTAAACCTGTAAGTACCATTTCCTTTCCCATCGTGTATTGGTTTTGGCGTAAGCCAGACTAATGGGTGGGGCAAAAAGATAACCTGATGCAGAGGCACGACCTGGGGGACGTAGTCCAGGACAGAAGAGCATACAACCTGAGGACGAGGAGAGCTGACCCCAACAGTCTTCGCAGACAGTGAGTTGGGATGAAGCCAGGGAGAAGATAAATTGAGTGTCCACTTTAAATTGCTCATTTAAAATTTTGTAGCCTGTCTTGATTTTCATAAATTCTGTGTTCATACAACTATTTGTCATGTAAATAAAATAAAAAAATAGAACACTTGTTATTCTCGATCAAAGCCTTGATTTGGTCATTGTCAATAGCAAATCGGCGTAACAGAATTATCTTCAAGTATCGCACAAACACCATTACGATTTTTTTAAACTACATTTGACACACACGATCGCTTACCGACTCATCGTCATATAATGTTCATTTTTTTATTTTTGCTGCGTCACATTTTTTCCTTTACGGTCAAAACTTACCTTAAAAAATGACTTCAATTAAGCAATTTAGATAAACAATGGCCGAGAAAATGCGCTAAATGATTATTTTTCATAATAATTTTCAAATACGTTTATTATGAAATTAGAAACGATAATTTTGTCCCAACGACGTCGTTGTCGAAGACTGGGGATGCTAGAAATCACTCATCAACTTAATAAGTGACTTTTAAATATTTATTTGCTAAACTAACTTTTTTTTCGTGATTGAAATCTCCAATGTGGGATTGTAAATAAAGCCTGTAAATTGTAAATCAAAACAAATAAATAAAAAATATTAATATTTGATTTATTACTTTCTTAGATCATAAGATTCCTCCACGAAAATAAATCCAGTTTACTTTTATCGTTGATTTGATTGTTTTATCAATACTTCCAGGGCCGAATCGGGGGACAAAGCAGAGCCGCTCGAACTATGGTGCTGGTGGTGGGGGGCTTTCTTCTCTGTTGGTGTCCCTTCTTCATTATTCTTCCCATTGGTAAGACGCGTATTTTTTACATATTTATACAATTAAAATGATAATTACCCAGGTCTATCTGGAACGCTCTGAAGTTCGTCCGATAGTTCAAATATCGAATTGAAATAATTTATTTTTATCCACGTCTTGGTGTTATGTTGAATAAATCATTGTTAAGAGAGAAGATTTTATAATATCGGCATGCAGCTCTTAGGTGACATTTCGTTTCATACGGATAGATATATATTTCGTTTATTAGTCTTCAAGTATCGTTTTACAGTTTAGAAACTTTAAAATACTGTGAAACGTAATAAAATACTATTATTACCTGGCACTAGTTAACCATATTGTATGATAAAAGTGTATTGGTATAGTATAATAATGTGTTGCTGCATAGAATATTAGTGTGTTGATGCATAAAATAATAGTATGTTGATACATAGAATAATAGTGGGTTAATACCTAGAATTATAGTGTTGATGCATAGAATAATAACATGTTGATGTATATAGAATAATAGTGTTGGTGGATATAATAATAGTGTGTTGGATACATTGAATAATAATATGTTGGTGCAAAGAGTAATAGTATGTCGGTGCATAGAAAAATATTGTGTTGGTGCATACTATTGTATGCACCAACACAATATTTTCACCAACACAAAAATATTGTGTTGGTGCATACTATTGTATGCACCAACACAATGGTGTGTTGGTGCAAAGAGTAATAGTGTGTTGGTGCATAGAACAATAGTATGTATAATATTGTGTTGGTGCATACAATAATGGTGTGTTGGTGCAAAGAGTAATAGTGTGTTGGTGCATAGAACAATAGTATGTATAATATTGTATTGGTGCATAGAATAATAGTGTGTTGTTTATAGTTAAGGCATTAACGTTGTGGAGGTTTAAAGACATTGTAATTTATTTTTATCAAACACTGTTTATTCCACTTTTTTGTAACGGTATAACCCTACCGGTTTCAAGGCTTTCACTTCATATTCAGGAGAGCACGAACAAGTCTTGTTTGTGCTCCCCTGAAGATGAGCTAAAAGCCTTGAAACCGGTAGGGTTATACCGTAATAAAAAAGTGGAATAAACAGTGTTTGATAAAAATAAATTACAATGAATAATAGTGTGTTGGTGCATAAAATATTTTGTTGTATAGAATAATAGTATGTTGGTGCATAAAAAAATTGTATACTGGTGCATAAAATAATAGTATATTGGTGCATAGAATTATGGTGTGTTGATGCATAGAATACTAGTGTGTTGATTAAATAAGTATATAGAATTACATAATTATAGTGGTTGGTTGGTGGTGATACATAATAGTATGGTGGTGCCCCCTTTGACGTACGGAAGGGAAATTTAAAATTGCCACCTGGCAATAAGCCCGCCAGATTGTTTTTTTCCAATGAAGTGTTAAATGAATAAACTAAATAAATAAGGTGAATTCTATGGAGATATGCACTAAGAAGAATCAACAATGTGTCAAGAAGGTGAAGTAAAGACACCAGAAATGAATGCACGGATAGAATTGATGTTTTAAGTAATATGAAAAAATAGTGTTAAGGTGGTTTGGACGTAGGGGGAGTATGAACTACGAAAGAGTGACTAAATTAATATACAAGTCAGAAGTGCATGTGCATGACTATGAATGAATGTGAAAGAGGTAATGTTGTATTAAGTATGGAGATATATTATCTCTGATAACTCTACAAGGGACGTATCCGAGGCCCTATTCAAAAGAGACAGTCCGTGTTACCATAGAAAACCACTTGTCAAGTTAGTACTACTTATTGTTAGTCGAAATAGATCAATATTTCTTTACCTCGAATAGTTTTCAGAAACATACAACTATATATTTTCCAACAAAGTTGGATTAGACGTTGCTCCCGTCAGCGATTTAAAGATATACGAATACGTCGGTATCCATCTGCACATATTAAAAGTACATATCATCGTTTATTATTTCATTAGCTATACAATATACCAATAGATGACTGTGATACAGAAATAGCTGATGTCCTGCGAGAGGGAAAATGTTGACAACCCCTGGAATATAGGCTGATAACTAACACATCGATCAATAAGTCCCGGGACTAAAAAATTACTTGATTTGGTATCCCTATAATTTTGATAATGATTTAAGAAATGATTTTATTTTAATTATTCAGTCATTGTAGTTTTTTTATTGTCGATTTCCAAAATTAATATGCGCCAAGTGTTCGCTTCTGACCACTGTGCAAAGCTGGACTCTTTACATGGTATATTTCAACATATTGGTTGATAGATTGTCGATTAATGTTGTCATTGTTGTTAACTTTGCCTTTTAAGTTGCCTTTAAAAAAAGTTGGTGCTTAATATTAGGTCCTTACATACGAAATTGGCGTTTTGCCGTACTGGCAACTTTGATCTCAAATATCTTCTCTTTGGTTAGGAATTCCAAATTCAAATTTATACAGCTATTTACTCAAGTATTTGTGTTTCGAAAATTATAATTCATTTGTTTTTTCCTCAATTGTTTTTTTTCTTTGCGTCACTCAGTTTACAAAATGGAAAACTTGAAATATCGCGTTATTTACGAGTACGAGTTCCACCGTGGCACCAGTGCTGCAGAAACGGCTCGAAGGATTAATGATGTGTATGGCGACGGTGCCGCAAAAGAAAACACAGTGCGTTTTTGGTTCCAACGTATTCGTTCTGGAAATTTCGACCTGCAGAACAAGCCCGGTGGACGGCCAGGGACCAAAGTTGATAATGAAGAATTGAAGGCTATTGTGGAAGCGGATCCATCGCAAACCACGTCCGAGTTAGCTGCAGGCTGCGGTGTTAGTGATAAAACTGTTTTAATCCACTTGAAGCAAATTGGGAAGGTGAAAAAGCTTGAAAGGTGGGTACCTCACGAATTGAGTGAAGCAAATCAACAAACGCGCGTTGACTGCTGCGTTGCATTACTCAACCGGCACAATAATGAAGGGATTTTGAATCGAATCATTACCTGTGATGAAAAGTGGATCCTGTATGATAATCGGAAGCGCTCATCGCAATGGCTGAACCCTGCCGAACCAGCCAAACCATGCCCCAAGCGAAAATTGACTCCAAAAAAGTTACTTGTGAGCGTTTGGTGGACTAGTGCTGGTGTCGTTCACTACAGCTTTCTTAAATCTGGCCAGACGATTACGGCAGATGTCTATTGTCAGCAACTGCAAACCATGATGGAAAAGCTAGCTGCTAAACAACCGAGGCTGGTTAATCGCTCTAGGCCACTGCTGCTTCATGATAACGCTAGACCACACACTGCACAACAGACGGCTACCAAATTAGAAGAGCTTCAATTGGAATGTCTAAGACATCCACCGTACTCTCCGGACCTTGCCCCAACAGATTACTATTTTTTTCGAAATTTGGATAACTTCTTGCAAGGGAAAAAATTCAACTCCGATGGGGCAGTCCAAACCGACTTCAAAGATTTTATTGATTCCCGTCCGAATGGTTTTTTTAGTAAAGGGATCGATGAACTACCTATGAGATGGCAAAAGTGCATAGATAGCAATGGTACATACTTTGATTAAATAAATATATTATATTAAAAAAAAATCAACTTTATGTTCCTCCCAAACAAAACGCCAATTTCATATGTAAGGACCTAATACGTTCTGTGCTAAAAATGCCTATAAACGTTCTTATAAACTTTGTGCTGGGTGCTTAAAATGCCTATTGTCGTTTTATTCCGAATTTCTTTGGATCTTATGGAAAGAGCAAGTGACCCCGGAGTGACATAATGCTACTGATAACGTTTGTAAATGTACTCGTATATAACATAAAAGGTATTAATGAGAATTATTTAGTTAACACTATATTTTGTAACTAAATGGCACCAGCAAAAAATAAGTTCAGAAGGAGAAAAACGTTATTTTCACTAAATAAAGATTCCTCTGAGGACTAATATTTAGGTCTGATAATCCTGCGGGTAGAGGTTGTATGGAACTGTACTGGTGAAATCCTGTGGTGCGGAGAAGCCCGTCACGTGCCAACGAATTTTAACTGGAAAATTGCGTGGCGCCCACTTCGCTATCTCAATGCTAATTATTTTACAGCTGCGCTAGGGAAAGTGTTAGAGCAGTATTCAGCCCTTAGTAAACGAAAAACACTGATTTAAAAAAATAATACGTGATATTCATGTTTAACTCGATTCTGTTTCGTTTATCTTTTTCCAAAAATATAATGAAATCACAATCATAACTAAATTGTAATTTACACACAAAATAGTAACTTATGCATAAATCATATTTTTACAATAGTTTCCATTAAACTTTTTAGAAGCAAATTAACGTGGTTACTTTAGGTAACCATTATTTTATTTATTTTTATCAATTATGGCTAATTCACAAGGACTATGTGACAATTTAATTGAAAACTTGTTTTTATACGAAGATGTACGAGCATCTGACACTGAAAGTATTTTGGACGATGATTTCGACAACTTTTCAGACGAATTGATTGAAACAATAAACATTTAGGTTATTTTTATCAATATGGCTGATTCGAAAGAATTATGTGACAGTGGATTTGAAGATTTGCTTTTATACGAAGATATACCATCTGACACTGAAAGTATTTTGGACCATGATTTCGACTACTTTGCATACAAATTGAATGAAACATTAAACATTTAGGCTACTTTTATCAATATGACTATTTTAAAAGGAGTCTGCGACAATGGAAAAGAAGATTGACTTTTATACGAAGATATACCATCTGACACTGAAAGTATTTTGAACGATGATTTCGACTACTTTGCAGACAAATTGAATGAAACATTAAACATTTAGGCTACTTTTATCAATATGACTATTTCAAAAGGACTCTGTGACAATGGAAAAGAAGACTGGCTTCTTTGTAGTAATGCTGGACAGCTCACAACTCCTCGAATGAGTTTGACAACGTATACCAGGAGACGCAGATCTCTTCTTACGCTCAAGGAGTTATACCCGAGCATGCCCAGCAGAAACTGAGTAGGATAAAGCCATGGATAGACACCGAACTCACTTATACAGAGATATCGTAGATATTTTTTTGTACCTTCTCCGCCATGAGTGAATTCTGCGCCCCCAGCGGGGTCCAAATGTAAACTTTGCGTATATCTTCAAGGATGGTATTCATCGTGAGAACCACATTTCAAGACAACATGTGAAGGGCTTTAAATGCATAAAAAAACGTTTTTTTTTAATGTGTTGTATTGTTTATATTTTCATTTGTGTAAAGAAAACTTCAACAATATGCAATGTGTTTATTTTCCCTGCCTCCTTAGGGGGTTGAAATACAATATTTTCTCACCCTTCAAAGATTCAACGGCATTAGGCAAACGTATAATAGATTACAACAAATTATTAAGCCGTTAATGTTTGATATTAAAATTCCAAAATTTTCATATATAACATTATTTTTTAATATATAACAAATAACAATAGGCAAACTGTTCAATAGATTAGAACAAATTATTAAGAATTAATGTTGAATATAAAAATTTCAAAATTTTTATATATAAAGTTATTTCTTAATACATAACATATTACAATAGGCAAACTGTGTAATATATTAGAAAAATTATTAAGAATTAATGTTGAATATAATTTTTTTATACATAACATTATTTCTTAATGTATAACATATTACAATAGGCAAACTGTATAATAGATTAATATTTATTCTTAAATATATCAATTTTTAATCTTGCCCTTAAAAATAAGTGGGAAGTGTTGGGCTACGTACAGTGGACATTTTCTTTTATTTTCATTTTTAATTAAAATTCATGGCACGCTATCTGAAAAGACTGTCAAATATCATACACAAATAAAGGTAAAAAAATGGTTTACTTTCAAAACTTTTCTCGGCTTTATTTGGAATGCTCGCTTAAATACTAATATTGAAAATATGTAGTTTTCAGCACACTACTTTCATAAAGCAAAATATAAAAATATATTTCATGATTGCTGAAGCGCAATAGTTTGCACACGTCAAGGTAATTTTCCAGGGTAGCGTTGAATAGTTTTGGTGAGATGGTATCACTTGTGGTGAGGCTGAAACTCAAGTTCAAAAACATACAAAGACAGAGAGAGAATAAATTTTTAATCAATACTTATCTCGTATTTTTTTATTCGGCTATAACTGTGAGGCTGAATGATTACTACGTTGGTCCTAATGAAAGTCCTGAAACATTTTGGAATTTGCTCAAAAACATCGTCGCTGAGACTGCAAAACAATGTTAAAACCGATGGCACTGCCGGTGACAAGTCTTGTAAAACCGATGGCACTGCCGGTGACAAGCTTGTAAAACCGATGGCACTGCCGGTGACAAGTCTTGTAAAACCGATGGCACTGCCGGTGACAAGCTTGTAAAACCGATGGCACTGCCGGTGACAAGTCTTGTAAAACCGATGGCACTGCCTGTGACAAGTCTTGTAAAACCGATGGCACTGCCGGTGACAAGCTTGTAAAACCGATGGCACTGCCGGTGACAAGTCTTGTAAAACCGATGGCACTGCCGGTGACAAGCTTGTAAAACCGATGGCACTGCCGGTGACAAGTCTTGTAAAACCGATGGCACTGCCGGTGACAAGTCTTGTAAAACCGATGGCACTGCCGGTGACAAGCTTGTAAAATCGATGGCACTGCCGGTGACAAGTCTTGTAAAACCGATGGCACTGCCGGTGACAAGTCTTGTAAAACTGATGGCACTGCCGGTGACAAGTCTTGTAAAACCGATGGCACTGCCGGTGACAAGCTTGTAAAACCGATGGCACTGCCGGTGACAAGTCTTGTAAAACCGATGGCACTGCCGGTGACAAGCTTGTAAAACCGATGGCACTGCCGGTGACAAGTCTTGTAAAACCGATGGCACTGCCGGTGACAAGTCTTGTAAAACCGATGGCACTGCCGGTGACAAGCTTGTAAAACCGATGGCACTGCCGGTGACAAGTCTTGTAAAAAAATAAGACTGGAATTATTATCAGATCTTTAAATTGTATTATATTTTTTAATTTTGTTGCATAGTGCGTTTTTTTACTTATTTTGGCAGACAATTATGATTGACACTCCGTCCTGTTGACTCGACGGTGGCTTCAGAATTGTATCTTTGATCTGCATAGCTTCCAGAGGGCATTCGATGCTGAGCGCTCTTTTCGTTAAACTGCGCTATATAAATTGCTATTTTATTAATAATATTATCATATAATAAAAAATCTTTTTCAAAAATATCTTGATATCAAAGGAAATCGAACCTGTAAAGCTGGAAACAGGCTTCCTTCAAACTAGACCACGGAGGTCGTGCGGGTGAATTAAGAACAAAAATCAAACATATTATTTAATATTTTGAAATTAGATTGTTATATTTTTAAATAAGATTGTTATATTTTTAAATTAAATTGTTATATTTTTAAATTAGATTGTTATATTTTTAAATTAGATTGTTATATTTTTAAATACGGAAAAAATATTATATACAAGAGTGTATTTTTTTCAATCATAATTGTTTTGTTCCTTTGGTGGGCGTCGTAGAAAGAAATTATATTGTCTTGGGATCGACTCAAAAACAAATATGATGGAAATAAAGTTAATTTCGTGTAGGTTTTACTTACTCGTGGCCCTATTAATACAGTAGAACCTCGCTTTAAGTCTGTATTCATCCTTCAGGATATACAGGTCAAATATACTATACACTATCAATTCTTCGTAGCACTCTACTATATGTAGTGGAAACATGGACGCTGAGAAAAAAGGATTGGGATATATTTTATCACACCGAGTCCCTTGCGAGGTAGGCAGAGAGAACAGGTATCTAAACTTTTCTATCTAAGCATACAACTTTCGCCATTTCCACATTGATACATCTCGTCATCTACAATCTTCTATCATTCATACATCTTTTTTTTATTAACCTGGCAAGTTTATTGCCATGTGACAATCTCTTCCAACCAACCAGAAAGATGTTTTCTAGGCCCTAAGTGTTAACCACACTGGAATCCTATTTAAAAAATCTAGGTTCCAGCGGGGATCGGCAGACAAGTGTCTTACCACCAGGCCACGGAGGTCGTCGTCTTCTTCCTTTACCTTCTTCTAAAATGTGGTTAATTTGTTCCAGTCATGCTTTCCCCAGGTGTAACTCTTACACGCACACCTTCTAACTAGTATACTCGCTTAGTCATTATTTCGTCATTCATTTCTCTCCACATGTCCAAACCATTTAAATGCTCATGTTGTCATCTTAATAATAATAATAAAGGGATAATTTACATATCGCCGTTTAGAGAGTAAACTTCTCAAGGGCCCTAACTCGGAATTCGAACTTCTTATTTTTGACAAATGAAAAATATTAGAAAAAAAAATAAGTTCAGTGTAAAGGTAGTGACTGCGGCCAGCGCCCATTAGATCAAGAACTTTTCCGCATCTTCATATGTTTAGAAAACATATTTGGCCGCAAAAAATTTACCAAGGAAAAACGAACTTTTTTCAACGTACTCGTACCAAGGAAACGATGAACTACAAAGACTAACGATGAAAACTTACCAAGGTAAGACGTGCTATGTTCAACTTACCACGGAAACGACAAACTCTGAAGACGAACTATGAAGGTGAACTATAAAAACTTACCGTGGAAAGACGAACTATGTTCAACGTACCATGGAAACGACGAATTATGAAAAACAAACTATGAAGACGAACAATGAAAACTAACCTAGGAAATATGAACTATGTTCATCTTACAAACGGCGAACTATGAAAATTTACCGAGGAAAGACGAATTATGTTCAACTTACCAAGGAAACGACGAACAATGAAAACTTACCAAGGAAAGACGAACTATGTTCAACTTACCAAGAAAACGATGAACTATGAAGACAAACTATGAAACTTTCCGAGGAAAGACAAACTACAAGTATGTTCCACTTAACAAGGAAACGATGAACAATGAAAACTTACGAAGCAATGACGAACTATGTTCAACTTACCAAAGAAACGATGAACTATGAAGACGAATAATGAAAACTTACCAAGGTAAGACGAACTATGTTCAATTGATCAAGTAAATGATGAACTATGATATACGAACTATGAAGACTAACAAGGAAAACTTACCAAGGAATGACGAACTATGTTCAACTTACTAAGAAAACGTTGAACTATGAAGACAAACGATAAAAACTTACCAAAGAAAACAAACTAACATATATTCAACTTATCAGGGAAACGACGAACTAACTATGAAAACTTTCAAAGGAAAGGCGAACTATGTTCAACTTAACAAGAAGACTACGAACTATGAAAACTTACCTAGGAAAGACGACGCTTTATGGATCTTCCAATGTATGATAGTAACACATTTGGCTTTAGATGGAATAAAGTGCATAATAATATATGTAGTATTTCAACCACAAATTTTGATAAAACTTCCCAAAAAGGATTAAACTAAAATGCTTCCTAATGCAGCATACACTACCCATTTCCCTAACTCATTGAGGCATACAATGTGTTAACTGAAATGATATCATTCATTCTAGGTTTTATGAACAATTAATTAAACAATCTGGTTAAGGTTCTGTATTACACTTGACAAAAATAAAAAAATCTATTTAATTGAAATACGAGTTTTAATTAAGAAGCTTAACAATAACCAAACACAAAGAATCTCAATTCATTAAACACAACAATTGATAACAACTATTGCAATAACAAATTAAACGCAACAATTGATAATAACTATTGCAATAACAAATGATATGCAACAATTGATAAGAACTATTGCAACTACAAATTATATGCAACAATTGATAATAACTATTGCAATAACAAATTATACGCAACAATTGATAATAACTATTGCAATAACAAATTAAATGCAACAATTGATAATAACTATTGCGATAACAAATTAAACGCAACAATGGACATTAACTATTGCGATAATAAATTAAATGCAACAATTGATAATAACTATTGCAATAACAAATTAAACGCAACAATTGATAATAACTATTGCAATAAAAAATTATACACAACAATTGATAATAACTATTGCAATAACAAATTATACCCAACAATTGATAATAACTATTGCAATAACAAATTATACGCAACAATTGATAACAACTATTGCAATAACAAATTAAACGCAATAATTGATAATAACTATTGCAATAACAAATTATACGCAACAATTGATAATAACTATTGTAATAACAAATTAAATGCAAAAATTGATAAGAACTATTTCAATAACAAATTATATGCAACAATTGATAATAACGATTGCAATAACAAATTATACGCAACAATTGATAATAACGATTGCAATAACAAATTATATACAACAATTGATAATAAATATTGTAATAAATTAAATGCAACAATTGATAAGAAGTATTGCAATAACAAATTATACACAACAATTGATAATAACTATTGCAATAACAAATTATACGCAACAATTGATAATAACTATTGCAATAACAAATTATATGCAACAATTGATAATAACCAGTGCTTTTTTTGCGGTGGAGCGCAGTGAAGTGGCGCTCTACCACCTTTTTTTACGGTTTACAAAAAGCTAGACAAAAAGTGAGCTCCGGCACCTTTTTTTTTTTCAAAAAAAGTACTGATAATAACTATTGCAATAACAAATTAAACGCAACAATTGATAACAACTATTGCAATTACAAATTAAACACGCTAAAATTACGAAAAATACACTTTTCTCGCCTCGAACCAATAACAAATTGATGGAAATATAGTGCACAGCTTCAGGAATAATCAAACAACCAAAAGTCTAATAAATGGGAATTTATTTGAAAAAATCTAACAAAGAAAATAAATCACGTCTGGCAGCTACCGCCGCGCATGGACGTATTCTCATTATACAGATGGAGAAAACTAACTTCTCTTTACATCAGTTCAGCTACTATCCTTCAAAATCCTGACAAAAATCTCCACATACAAGTTAGTTACCATACTGTACTCTAGGTACAATCTCACCACTGGGTGTAAAAGCATAAAGTATTCCTTAATATTTAGGGTCTTTCAAATTGAGCGGTTTTTTTAATTCTTGGATAAAACACAGATTGCGTCCCGAATTTCCCTGGATCTTGTGACATTTGAAAAGTGTAATGTATGGCATTTATAAAAATGGAGGTGTATACAATACAACAACGCGTTTAAATTCAGAATTATTTTATGTATTGTAATCACCGGAAACGGTGATGTTAATTGGCCACCAAGATCATGTGATCTGACACCGTTGGACTATTTTCTCTGAAGTTACATGAAAAGCCAGGTCTACAAGAATGACCCCCGATCAATTCCTGAGCTGAAGGACGAATTTATTTGCGTTATTGGCGAGTTAGAACCGCAATTATGCCAAAATGTCATCGAAATTTTTGACAAAAGAGTGGACATCTGTGAAGCTGCAAGAGGTAGACATTTGGCTGATATTATTTTTGTGTTTAAATATCATACATTATACTTTAATGACCAATAAAAGGTGTTTTGAAATCAAAGCAAAATGTGTGTTTAATTCAAGAATTTTAAAAAAATTAATTAAAAAAACCGCTCAATTTGAAAGCCCCTATATAGTAAGACTAAAAAAAGCAGGTCTTGGAAAAGGGTGAACAATTACACTTAAATCGATTCGTCGCAAATGAGTTCACAAGGGCATTCTAGGATTTTATAAAGTAACAAAAAAGTATTAGACTAAGACCATACGAAAGTGCTTCGCTTAGTGCTAAGCTAGGTGCTACGTGACTAATAGACTAGGTGAATTCAGGGTTGGCTACACCAAAGTGCTTCGCACAAATTCATTTGACATTTGGGAGGGGTTGAGTCAACAAACGATGCCACTCTCAAAACTAACCAGAAAGCTACTTCTCTCAGAGAATTTAAGTTAAAAATTTCGAACATCTCAAATTCGAGCTTGTCGGGTGCATAATATTAATTTATCTAGAAGTATGGAGTGGAGACTTTTAATTTATCTACAAAAAAATTGCGGAATAAAACTTCTTCCATCTTTTAAAATCACTTGGTGACACAATGAAATTAACCAACACGTCTGTTCGCAAGGAGACTCACTAAATGACTAATAATCACGTAGCGTGGCGCGAAGCGTGCAGTGTGGCCATTGCGATAGTATGGGGTGCGTTGGTTTGCTAGGATATGTCACCTAGCTCACAGCGTAGCTCTAAGCACCAAGTGAGGCTCCTACCTGTGTGGCCGAGGCCTTACGTCTACGAGTCTCAAGCGATTAAAATTCAAGCGAAAAAAGAGAAACTTAGAACAGTCATCTACTATCACTAACAATCGACACTACCAAGACATGCATTATAGCGCACAGTGCCAGCGCACAGTGCCAGCTCACAGTGCCAGCTCACAGTGCCAGCTCACAGTGCCAGCTCACAGTGCCAGCTCACAGTGCCAGCTCACAGTGCCAGCTCTCAGTGCCAGCTCACAGTGCCAGCTCACAGTGCCAGCTCACAGTGCCAGCTCACAGTGCCAGCTCACAGCCAAGATACTCGTATATTATAATACTTGCCAATCAATGTGGGCTCCATAGTTCAAAGTATATTATTTTACAGATTAATACCACTTTCGGCAGGTTGATTGATTGAATGTTAACTTTGCAGATCAGTATCCAAGTTTTTTTTCTGTATGGAAATAAAATCTGAACTGCCTGAACTCATCACGAAAGATGGTTCAATAACTTCCACGTACGGTTTTACGTGGGTTTTCGCAATACTAGGTGGAGGAAATTATTTGACGGGATTTTGATTTCTTTGAATTGATGTAGAACGCTAAGGGTTCACTTGCGTCGCGTGTACTCGTAATTAAGTCTCACAACTTATCAAGTTTATGATTTTTTTTTAATAATAAACAATCGTTAAAAATGATCAACCTATTTTTTGATGTTCATATGTCCTCAGTAAAATACAGGTAAAAACATAATTTACAGGGATCATAAAAAATGACAAGCAACAAACACTGATCCATATTTTAGTGTTCACTTGTCTGTCTTGTTTTTTTTCTTTCATATGTTATCTATACATATTATTTACGACCGTGAAAGTCACCGTGAAAATCATACTTTTTCTATCGATGATGCCAAATTCTTACATATCAGTAGTAACGGAAATAAATTAGACAGATTAGAGGTCCTAGAAATTTATAAGTCAGTACATCGAGGCGAACATCTGGCAAACACATATATACCAAGAATCTCTCCGCTGCTTGCCGAGATCGTCCCATGCCTCCCTCAACCCCCAGTCTCCAACCCGAATGTGCCCAACCGTTAGAAGCGTGTATATCGGTACCAGTTCAAACATAATTCAGTCTTGTTTGTGCTGCCCTGAAGATGAGGTGAAAGCCTTGAAACCAGTAGAATTATACCGTTACAAAAAGTGCAATAAATAATACTCGTATTTATGTGTAGGTCAGCTCTTCTCAATAAAGAACGAATTCCTCAGTAAATCAAGTATTTATAGGGTTATGGTGACCCTTTAATTAAAAAAGGTTACGCTAGTTCATCTATATAATAAAAATCGAGAATGAAAGACGAAAGATATGGCATATTTGATTCTTCAACAAATCTTTAGAAATGACGACTGTCTTTAAGACTTTGAGAATGATAACTGACAAAATTAATATAAATAAGTGTCCGTTATTCGAGACGCTACTGTACGAGTATATTAAATTTCGTCTATATTTTCCTCTCAATCACTTGGGAGAAGTTACTACAAGTTCAAATTTGAAACAAATTGAAAGTTTGTTGACCTTTACAGAGTAAACATTTTTTGGGTGTTCTAAAATTCATACTGAATCTATTTTTGGAATCTCTGTTCATAAAACTTCTTTGAAATGTGGAAAAAAATCTATTTGTGAGATTAAAACTTTATTTACTTGCATTCATGGTGTTATAGACCGTGTAGATTTCGAATAAGAAAATACCTGCTCTGCTTCTCAACAACTTTCAGAGGACCTTTTAAATCAATATACGAGTAGGATTTTTTTCCAAAGCTGCAATTATACTTTTGTTTTCTTTTCACCCTAGCTACGTGTCTGGCAAGACCAATAGTTTTTTTTTTGTTTTAGTACTGTCACTATGTGTGTGTGTGTGTCTTCACATAGACCTTTGTTGGCCATTTTCACGAATACGTTTTCAATGTTCCCATAATGGAAGAGTTTAAAAGACCACATTTTGTATCAATATTGCAAGAACACGTAACTCGATTTTTTTATACAAGTAACTTTCTTTATTTTTTGTCATCTCTTGTATCATCGACACATTTTTGCATTAACACATATATTTATTTTCAACGCGGAACGCATTTATTCGTAACTGCAATACCAAGTGATGTTTTTATTGTATTATATTTTTGCACAAAAATCGTTTTTTGTCTCCACTGTAAAATTTGGGCAATCCTAGATAAGTGTTCTTGCAGTATTGGCGACGATATCGATTTTATTTTTTTATTTATTTAGTTTAAAAATAATTATAAACTAAATTTAACCAAATTAACTTACACATCCGAAATATTTATTTAAAAATAACTACGGCGTCGCCTTGTGGAGCTCCATAATTAGTATATAATTCAGACACTGTCACTTTGTTTTATTTCACTTTTTTTTAATATAAGGTATCGTTGCTGGGCCTCATAGTCGAGGATCCCCTCGCCCGCGCCATTCCCAAATTGTCAAACATGTCAAGATACATATCTATATGAGAATTACAGAACAAATTATTTTGTGAATTCATCCTTACTAAACTCCATAAACTCGGAAATGAGTACGTTGCAGTCTCTGACATTGTTTAGAATAAGTTTGTTGACATATTATATATAAAGAGTATCTGAAAAAACACTTCCAAATATCCGAGCTTTGAGATCCCGCGTATCTCCCGAGGACTTTTAAAGAACTTTTAGAACTGTTTTTTTTAATTGATGATTGTATTTTAATTGATGATTTTATTTTTAATTGATGAATGTATTTTTAATTGATGATTGTATTTATAATTGATGATTGTATTTTTAATTGATGATTATATTTTTAATTGATGAATGCATTTTTAATACATACATGCATGAATGTATTTTTAATTGATGATTGTATTTATAATTGATGATTATATTTTTAATTGATGATTGTATTTTTAATTGATGATTGTTTTTTTAATTGATGATTGTATTTTTATTTGATGATTACATTTTTTTATCAATGATTATATTTTTAATTGATGATTGTATTTTTAATTGATGATTGTATTTTTAATTGATGAATGTATTTTTAATTGATGATTGTATTTATAATTGATGATTGTATTTTTAATTGATGATTATATTTTTAATTTATGAATGCATTTTTAATACATACATGCATGAATGTATTTTTAATTGATGATTGTATTTATAATTGTATTTTCAATTGATGATTGTATTTTTAATTGATGATTGTATTTTTATTTGATGATTACATTTTTTTATCAATGATTATATTTTTAATTGATGATTGTATTTTTAATTGATGATTGTATTTTTAATTGATGATTGTATTTTTAATTGATTAATGTATTTTTAATTGATGATTGTATTTATAATTGATGATTGTATTTTTAATTGATGATTATATTTTTAATTGATGAATGCATTTTTAATACATACATGCATGAATGTATTTTTAATTGATGATTATATTTATAATTGATGATTGTATTTTTAATTGATGATTGTATTTTTAATTGATGATTGTATTTTTTTTATCAATGATTATATTTTTTATTGATGACTGTATTTTTTATTGATGATTGTATTTTTATTTGATGATTATATTTTTTTATCAATGAATATATTTTTCATTGATGATTGTATTTTTAATGGATGATTGTATTTTTTTATCCATTCTTATAGTTTACCTCGTGCTAAAGAAGCTTTGTAAATTTACAACTATCTGATTCTGTTTTTTATATTATATTATGTTTAATAATTATTCCTTTGTGTGAGTATTTTTTTTCAAGTTTATTTAAACACAATGACTTAAATTTGATGGCACAAATCATCCTAGTTTGGGTGGATTGCCTATTATAAAAAAAAGTTACATATTGTCATCTTGAGACATTGAGTGCTGTGAGATGATTTTGACTTTTGGTTGCGCCTGTGGTATGCACATATTGATTTTTGTTAATACGCATCTCTGTTCCCTTTCATATTGATATATCAAGAGTGATTCCCGGGTTGGTGCAGTGCAGGTTTCCGCCTTTGGATGGTCCCGTATTATGTTGGTGCCTCTTAAAGTTGAATTCTTGCATTATTGTGAGAGCGTGTACTTACATTCTCATTTAATGTTTGATTATTTTAGTTGGACTTGTTTCTTTGTATTTATTTTTATTACAATATTTTTAAATTCTTTTTTTTTAACAATTTACCTAAAGATTCATTATTGTAAACTGTCACGGCTTCTCTCTTAAATATTGAAATGTGCTTTTTACTTTCAGATGCAGCCTGTGAGAGCTGTGACGTGAGCACTATCTTCACTCTGTCCTTCTGGCTGGGCTACTTCAATAGCTGTATCAATCCTTTCATCTACGCCTGCAGCAGCCGGGAGATGCGGAGGGCTTTCATCGGGATACTCTGTCACAGGAAGTGCTCAAGGGGAGCACCCTAACTTAATCATTAATGCCAAAGCCCAGGATTGGCTTGGCTGCCGGTGTGGTCTCTTCTCTAGTTGGTAACCTCCTGGGAATGACATTCTGCCTCTTTACCATGGATCCACTGTAAGTTTGATCCATATGCCCACACTTCTACACATCTGGATTGGACTACCAATATCAGCCTCCGTAGTCTAGTTTGCTAGATGTATGTCATATAACTCAGTGATTGCGGGATTGATTCTCGTTAGTACCCATTAAAAAAAAAAGATTATCAGTCTGTTTTCATTTCAGATCTCTTTAATATATTTTTGGTTGGTTAGAAATGATTACTAGATGGCAATTAACTGGTCATCTTGTACTGTATACAAGAAAACTTTAATATTATTCAGTACAACTTTTGTCAAAGGTTTCGGTGATCCATACGACTATTTGTTTTGGACATGTGAAAAATATTAATGACTAAGCAAGTGCAAGGTGTGCGTGGAAAAGTAGATCAAGTAAAACGTGACTAGAACAAGTAGACCAGATTTTGAAAGAAGGTAAAGTGAAATGTGTGAATAATAGAAGATTCTACATAACGATATATATGAAAGAAAAGGAGGTGAAAATTGTGTACATGGATAGAATTTGGAGATGTATTCTCTCTACGTACCCCACAAGGGATATAACGTGATGATATGTATGTACGATCAATCATGATTGTTTTTGCCACACTATTTTCTCAAAACATATCATACAGTTCTGAATTATTTTTTCTTTCTTCAAGTTCCTCTTCTCTTCAGAAGTTGGCCATTGTCATGACTATCTTGACCTTTGAGGCAGCACTTCTGAACGAAGATATTCATTCTGCACTTCTTCTGTCCTGAATTTTCCTTGCAATATCTGTTGAAGAACCTTACATGTTTCCCTCGCATTACAAATATGTCCAAAATACTCAAAGTTCCCCTTTTCGCTAGAGGATAATATTTCTCTATATTTGTTTATTCATCCATTTCAAACTACTGACATAGGACCTGTCCAGATGATGCGTTTTACGCGCGATTCGAGTAGCGCATTTCGAATTAATTAAGATAAATTGATCTAGCTTCGCGATATTTATGAAATTTACGAACATGTATGTTTCTATAAAATGTCTTCTTCCTCCGTGCGATTGAATTAGGAGGAAGAAGACATTTTACAGAAGCATACCATACATGTTCGTAAATTTCATAAATACCGCGATGCTAGATCAATTTATCTTAATTAATTCGGAAATGCGTGGTTCATCAGAAAATAAGTGGTTCATCAGGAAATGAGTGGTTCATCAGGCCAATGACTCCGAGCTACCATTAAGTCAAGATATATGTATCTACATAAGAATACATCTAGACTATCGTGGAGGAAATTGTGTTGTGATAAAGACATTCGTAGTATTGGCTTGACATAGGAGGTTATAGAGTGCCGGGCTGCGGACTGACCCAGTTACAAGTATTTTGTTGTATTCCTGAGTTCTTAATTGAACGAACAGGATATTGGAAATCATGAAATTGTATTATAATTAGTGTTTATGAATAAATATATCATTGAATAGTACATTTCTTGAATGTTCATAGCATATTTAATGTAATTAAATATATTTTAACTTAGAAATAAAATATATTTATACTTTTTTCCTTCTTTTATTTACTATTTTTTCTTTTTCGTCTTGAGTGCATTGCTGAGGAACGTATCCCTAAAGGGAAAGAACTTCACTTCGCTGAAGATCTGAAAAAATCACCTGGAACACAGTACTTTCCACGGAAAGATGAGACATTCTATGAGGATAGAATTTTAAGTTTCCCAAAAGATAACGTAATACATTAAAACAAAACGCTGTATACATAACAGTATAAAGTTAGATCTAAATATGAAGACGCTGCATACATTACAGTATAAAGTCAGAGCTAACATAAATATAAAAACGCTGCATACATAACTGTATAAAGTTAGATCTTAATATTAAGATGCTGCATACATTACAGTAGAAAGTCAGAGCTAAATATAAAAACGGTGCATGCATAACAGTATAAAGTTAGATCTAAATACAAAAACGCTGCATACATTACAGTATAAAGTTAGATCTAAATATAAAAATGCTGCATACATTACAGTTTAAAGTTAGATCTAAATATGAAGACGCTGCATACATTACAGTATAAAGTTAGATCTAAATATAAAAACGCTGCATACATTACAGCAGAGGTCGGCAACCTATGACCCGCGGGTTACCGAGTGACCCATTTACTAATTTGAAGTTACCCACTTTAGTTGCGAAAAAAAGTATATAAAAATAAAATTATAAAACATAAACATGAAACGAATATTTAACGAATAAAAAAAATTGAAAATAGATACTTTGTTTTTGCGCGCAAGTCAATTTCGTCCCTTACGTCTCCGCCCTAACAACATGCGCCGCGCGCTGCAGAGTAATGGCGGAGACGTAAAGGGCAAAATTGGCTTCAACGTTATGGACGGATAAATTCAAGGAATTGCGGAAAGATTTGGATAAAACAGAAGATTATCATTTCCTCATGATATCAACGTGTTGGGCATCACTTCCTACGAAGTTTTCATCTTTGAAAAAAATTGGCTTTGCCATTTTGTCCACATTCGGTTCAACTTATAAATGTGAGCAAATATTTTCACAAATGAAATTTAAATGTGAGCAAATATTTTCACAAATGAAATTTATTTTAAGCAAGAACAGGAGCAGGCTAACTACCGAAAATTCAGATGCTTGTATTCGTCTTAAAACGACTGACTATACACCACACCAGACTTGACTAAATTGACGTCACAAGTTCAACATCAGGGGAGCCATTAATATCGAAGAGAACTTAGAGATTTATAAATAAAGTTCATTCAATTATGTTTGTTTTTATAATAATTAGAATTTTATTAGTTTTTATAATAATAATTAAACTTTAAAAGCGTATTGTAATTATTTTCTTAATATTGTAAAATGTATATTATTATTCACTAAAAGACTGTTTTAAAATGAAAATATCACTGACCCAAACGTCCCTTTAATATTCACATTGTGGTTGATTTTGACCCGCAGCCAAAAAAGTTTGCCGAGCCTTGCATTACAGTATAAAGTTAGATCTAAATATAAAAAAATCGTTAGAATTTGATCTAAAATCTGAAATTGCTTTTCCGATCATCCAATAAATACTTTTTACCCTTGTGATAAACTATGTTTTGATATAATTTAGAATTTAGTAACCGCCTTTCTATGCGTAAACACAAATTATAAATATTAATTTTGCTATATTTATAATTTGTTAATAATATTGGGCTCGAATCCCGAGTTAGAACGTTAGAGTCTGAATTTATATAGCGCCATTCAGAAAGCAAATTCTCCCACCTTAGTACTCAGGCTATTATTACATATATTACACTCCTCTTAAAGCCGAACGTGTTACAATCACATGTTAAAAATCTACAAAGGTTTCTTTGTAGTTCGTTTTCCCTTGGCAAGTTTTCTGCAGTTTTCTTACCAAATATGTATTTCTAAACATATGATAAGCATATGCGGAGAGATTCCTAATTTAATTGCCGCAACCACCACCTTCCTATCTTTATCCTGTTTTTGTATTGTAATACATTTAATTTGTCAATAATACTGACTTCGAATTCTGAGTAGGAGCGCCCTTGAGGAGAGTCTGGTCTCTAAACAGCGGTACATAAATTATTATTATTAATTACCTAGATTTGTATGAGGTTTTTTAGCAAGTCACTGAAATTCTAAATGAACTGATTATAAATTATAAGTGAACAATAGTGAATGGAGTTCTAGCCCCTATATTCGTTTATCATTTATGTCAAAAAAGCTTCTCGTTATTTGGACATAAGGCCATTTTTCTTTGAACTTTAATTTATTATTTTCACTGGTGTGTGCAACGCGTTTAGAGGTGACATCTCGTGGAAATTAAATAAACTATCAATGGTGTATGCGTGATCAATTCTTACTCGTGAAAGTGGCTTGTTTTATTTTATTAATTTTTTTTTTTATTTCAATATGTATATACTGGGTGTTTAGGCCCATTTGCTTAACAGCTTATCGGAAAATTCTCGCTAAAAATCAAACCTAGATTGCCACTGGATAAACATTCACACTGGCGCAAGCTTATCGAAGGAAATGTAAACTCTGTCCCTCGTGTGTTCGCGCCGCCCCTTAGAAATAGCACCCTCAAAATAGACGACAAATTACCGGTCGACAAAGCGAACATTCACCCCGTCGGACATGGCGTATGCCTTGCGGAATAGTTAGTGCATTGTTTCTCAGCCTTTTTAGCCTTGCAACCCCCCAAAAGACATAAACAATAAAATTAAGGCTTGACAATCCTACTAAACACTGAATATCTTGTTGATGCATGTGCACGTAGCCGAACAAATGTTGTACTTGCACAAAGACGATAAGTCTTATCGGGTAAGGATATCTACTGTTTTACATCACTAACAGGAAAGCTAAATAGTTTGAACTTATAGACATCGCCGTCGTTGCTGAACCTCGTAGTCGAAAGAATTCCCTCAATATTCCAATATCAATTCAGTTTGAAAGCGAAGCTACGTCGTGGATTATTTTTAGGTGAGTGAGCCGTTGGATACCAGCAAACTCACTGGCCACATCACTGAACTGGATCCGATGACACATCGAAGTGAGACGATCTGAGCATTTCGGCATGTTCTCCCTTTTTGTTAAAGAATAGATATAGCCGTATCCTTATACCCCCGAATATTATGCGGGAAAATGTCTGTCTCATTTCAGGGAAGTAATATAGCGCGAGGTTCGAACCGGCGACCTTCCGCATGGAAGTCCAGTGCGTTATTATGCGGCCATATACCTCATGATGCAGAGGTAACCATTGCAGTAATTAATGTATAACAATAAAACTTAAGGCTGTATTTTTTGTACATGAAAGATATTTTCCCTACCTTCTTGGTATTTCTTAGGGGTTGACCCACAGGTTGAGAAACGATGATTTAGTTTATTGGGCACTTGGTTGACTACTGCTAATGTCTTCCTGCAACTTGGTTGAAATGGGCAAAATTACGATTACATTATTTCAACATTTACTTCATTGAACTAGTTGTATTCTGAAAGTTTGTTCTTAACTACATTCTTAACCTGACAACCAGGTTGTGAAGTCAAAGTCGGAGTCGTGAAGTCGTTCGGTTTTTTGTGGGGTCGGAATCAGTCAGAGTCGGTTGTTTTTTTTTGTGTAGATGGAATCAGAATCAAAGTCTGAGTCTAAATTCAACTCCAACTTTATTTTTTTTTAATTATAGGCTACATAAATTACATTACGAAATTATGGACTATGTACTATTTAGTACTATACTTCGGAAAGTCTAGGATGAACCGTGCGACGTTTGTCACAAAGGGATGGGGTAAAATCGGTTTTTTTTACAAATCGAACAATTGTTTTTCTCTAAACTGACGTTTTAATTCCTAATTTTCATTATACTGACTTTCTAATGTATTGTATGATTTGTATGTATCTTTAAAAAGGCCAAGATCCACTATGAATTAATACTAATTACGAACATTTAATTAAAATCGATTTTCGAAATCGGTTTTTGAAAATCCAATTATCGAATACCCCATCCCTAACCAATGCAGACTAACGTAGTGACTTTTGACAAACGTCACCAAATATTATTTGATTTTAACAAACTGCCACATTTTTTCTAATTTGTGACAAGATGTATTAATTTGTCATTATTGTTAGTTTTATGTAATGTATGTACCTAAATAACTTGCTATTTATTAGAATCTAGGCTTATAGTAAAGTTGATAAAATAATTAAAATTACTGAACATCGTTACAAGGTCGTATTGGGGCAAATTTGTGAGCTGTCATACGGTTCATCCTAGATTTTCCGAACTATAAAAGCGTATACTATGACGAGGAATTTCCGTCGACATTATTTCCAAAAAAACTATATTTAAGTATAGTAGTTACGTCACGTAATTAAGTATAACATATTTTTAGCAATATATGGTATGTACTATAATTGGAGTCGGACACAAAGTCGAAACTGGAGCCGCAGTCGAAGCCGGAGTCAGAACTGGAATCGGAGTCTAATAATTAAAATTTCTGGAGTTGGAGTTGGAGTCTGGTCACAACACTGGTATTAAGAATCCAAAATACTATGCGTATCCAGAAAGTAAGTGTACTGAGGCTCTCACGACCGGATGGATTTTATTTTCGACATGTTGGCTACACTTCCGTGTAGCCTGACCCTTCTCCTCCGCAACGAGACCGGTTCGAGGTCAGTACGTTGAGAAGTGTCGACGCGACAACACGTTTCGTGAAAAATGTCAATCCAATTTCCCGCCAAGTGCGAAATAAGCGGCGTCATCCGTTATCTCGTTTGGAAGGGAAAACCTCCGGTCGAGGTTTATAATGAGGTGAAAACTGCATATGATGATAAAGCTATGAATCGTACGAGTGTGTACAAGTGGTGTCGCGAGTTTAAAAACGGTCACGTCACACCTCTTCACCCTCCGCCAAAAAGTTCAAAACCACAATTTCACCCAAGAAAATCATGGCATCCGTGTTTTGGGACTGTCAAGGCATAATTTTAATTGAATATATGCCTCAAGGGGAGACCATCAACTCTGCAAGATACTGTGAGACCCTAAAATAATTGCGGAGGGCGATTCAGAACAAGAGGAGAGGCATGCTGACAAAGGGAGTCTGCCTGTTGCACGACAATGCCAGACCACACACGGCCAACGCCACGAAGGAACTGCTCGCCTCGTTTAAATAGGATGTCCTGAACCATCCCGCGCATTCCCCTGACCTAGCACCTTCAGATTACTATCTCTTTCCCTCCCTGAAGCTGCACATGGGTGGAAAAAGGTTTTCAACCGACGAGGAGGTAAAGGAGGAGGTGGAGAAGTGGACGGATGGGTTGGCGGGAAACTACTTCGAGGAAGGCATCAAAAAGTTGATACCCCGCTTCACCACCTGCATTGAGAGGAATGGCGACTATGTCGAAAAATAGCTTACATATGTACTACGGTAACCATGTAAATTTTTTGTTTAAATAAAAAAAATTGTAACCTACAAAAATTCAGTACACTTACTTTCTGGATATGCCTCGTAATACTAATATTAATTTAATTTTTTTATATAATATGACATTCATATTGTTTGAATTGTATTTCCATTCAATAAAAAAAGTCAGCCGGCATGGTTCCGTGGTTAAGTCGTTAGGCTCACGAACCAAATGTCCCGGAATGATTTCCGGTTGTTTTTTTTTTTTGTGGAAGCGTCGGTAATAAAACGCTGGACTTTGGAATACATTACCTTGTTTTCAGGCATTCAAATTTTGATATTATTTATTAACCTTTCCCTTTCTGTGCTAAAAAAATCCGCGCGTTCCGGTGCTGTGTAGTTAATACACATGTAAAAATGAGACAAATAAAACATTCTATAATTGCTCATGGTATGTATTTAGGGATTATAAAGTGGGAACAACTAAAATACTTCTATAATTGAAGAGTTAAACTCATAAACCACTCAAGAGCCAAAAAATACGTAGAGTTATAAGAAAAAAAACTGTGCAGTATTTGAGTAATCTGCTTGTGGAGATGTGCCCAGTGACATATTTTGTTGAAAAAAACAATCACTTTTAGTTTGAATTCACATATATGACATTTATGGGTATATTGTCGCTTGTTGATAGACAAGAATGGTTGTTATGTGGTTTATGAGTTTAACTCTTCAGTTGCTCATGGTATTTAGGGATTAGAAAGTGGAGACAAATAAAACACTTCTATAATTGGTCATGATATTTAGGGATTAGGAAGTGGAGACAAATAAAACACTTCTATAATTGGTCATGATATTTAGGGATTAGGAAGTGGAGACAAATAAAACACTTATATAATTGCTCATGGTATGTATTTAGGGATTAGAAAGTGGAGACAAATAAAACACTTCTATAATTGCTCATGGTGTGTATTTAGGGATTAGAAAGTGGAGACAAATAAAACACTTCTATAATTGCTCATGGTGTGTATTTAGGGATTAGAAAGTGGAGACAAATAAAAACACTTCTATAATTGCTCATGGTATGTATTTTGCTATTTTTATATAAAAATAAACAACATTTAAAGCTTGGATGCAATATTACAAACTGCATAGTAAAACTGGATCTAAATCCACTTTGATACCGACTTCACCTATACTTATTCCTCTCGAACCATGGATATAAAAGGACAATTGATCACTTTATAATTTATTGGGTGAATAATTGAAATGCGTAATTTATTACATTTTTAAAAAAGGTTTTGAGCAAAATTTATAGGACAATATGGCCAAGCCATTTTTTCTCTTAAAAGTTTCTGCTATTGTTTTTATTAAAACTCCAAATTTATAATATTTAATAACAAATTAGAGTAGACTCTCCATTACCCGGGATTGCATTAACCAAATTGTGGATTTACCGGGTTAATAAAAAATTTGAATTGTTTTTGTTACATGGAATAATTATTTGTGTTGTTAATTTTTTTAACACAAATAATTTAAAAAAATTTAATGGTCCGGTTTATTTGCAATCCAGTTGTTACGACCCTAGATAATCAAGGGTCTACTGTACTTTTTTATTCCACTAACTGCATTAATCCGCGTAACAAGTGTTTTCAAGTGAGATAGGAGGTAGAAATTAATCGTAAAAATTAATTTAATTAGTGGAAATAAAAAAGTAATTCATTATTGAATATTTATTTTCAATTAAAACTTCTATTAAAAACTCGTCATTAAAACCATGATGGACACCATTAAAATTCATATCTAAGAAAATTATATATTTAAAAAAATTATAATTGACGAGCCACTGAGAATAACACATAAATCACTTTATTTTTAAAGATATTTATAAAAACACAATTAATATAAAAATACGTGTTTAAGTTCATATGGAATTTTAAGATTTGATCAAATTCCCAAAATTCAATAAAATATTCATTTGACGTACAATTTTATTCTTCAATGAATTTTTCCAAAAAAAAACGACAAAGACACCATGTCCAGTTTACTAATTTTATAGGAGAGTAAAAATAAATACTTGTTATTTGAATATCTTAAAAGTAAAAAATATTTTACACTTGTCTTCTATGATTATAAATTGAAAAAGTGTACAAACAATTTCATAATAATTCCAAAAGTGTACAAACAATTTCATAAAAATATACCTATATTGCATTTGAAAAGTCAATTTCAATAAAAATGGACTTGGTGTCTTATGCTCTCGTTAAACAGATATATTCTAAGAAATTCATTAAAAAATAAGTAAAAACTAAATATGCTAGCACAAAAATTCAAGATGTCATTATTTAGGCAGATCTAATATAAAAATACCAGCTATATACATACAATTTTTAAAAAATTTAAATTTTATACAGTAAATATGAAAAAGTTGATATACATTGATTGATTCAATAAATTGAAAATTATGTATGATGATTAGAGACACTTAACACGTTCAGTGCTGAAAACAACTGTAGGAATTTATATAGGTCGAGGATCCCCTCGCCATTCCAATGTCAATTTACTTGGAAAGGAAAGCTGTGCCATGGAGTTCGTTTTTTTTTTTAATGAATGTGCCCTTGCACACCAGCAAACTCACCAGCCACACCACTGTACTGGATCCAATGGCAGACCAAAGTGAAAAGATCAGAGCACACTGACATTTTTTTTTTTTTTTGAAAGACTAGATACAACCTAAGTAAAAGGTATCCTTACACCCCTAGGTAGAAACTATTATCATGTCATTCGAGGTGAGTGGAGCACAGTTCAGCCCAGCCGATGTGAAGTCACATCACATATGGTAGGCTGGGTAATAGGGTGGAGGACAACTTAATTTGGATCGTCTGCTATGCTGACGATGCAACAATCATTGCAAAATCTGAAGATGAACTCTTCTTCTATCAAAAAACATAATATGCGCATATCTGTAGAGAAAATTAAATGTTTAACATTCTCAGAAATTCACCGAAATCGCAACTTATGTGCATAAGATACATTATAACAGTTGATCATCCAAAGAAAGACACCATATTTCTTGGCTTACAAACTTGCAAGAATAGTTGGAATGCAGTTCTGCTAAGTTGTTACGGGCTGCAGTGAACAGAATAAAGATTGCTACGATGGTTAACAACCTAAGATAGAAGACAACACCTTGAGAAGAAAAAGAGATGACACAAATCAGTGTGTTACATATTTTATTTTTAGTGTTTTTGACAGTCATAGCACGAACTAAGGCCTACCTGTTTGGTAACCTAAAAAATCAGCCTCCATTGTCGAATACATCCTTTTCTATATATTTAATAATAGACAAATATCATATAAATTCAATAGTTATGGCCAGTTCATCTGACCTCCGTGGCTTAGTTGGTTCATCCAGCCCGGGAGTTACGGGTTTAATTCCTGTTGAAACATTAAAAGGGTTCCTGTCTTGTTTTAAGACCTCTTTAACATCTTTCTGGTAGGTTGGGAGAGTTTACCACATGGTAACAAACTCACCAGGTCGAACTATACACATCAAAAATGCAAAAAAATACAATACAAAAAGATCCCATACGTTGAACAGGTTAAAACACTACAAAAATCATTTCTATGACCTCGTGAGTAGAATGCTTGTCTATCAACTGAAGATTTTCGAGTTAACAGATTGAGCGTTGCTTACGGAAGGTTTTGGGCTCTTTGAAGGCGAGGGTTAGACAATCACACTCTTGCACAGAAAACCAAAACAGAAATATGTAAAGCTGTAATGATACCATCTCTGATATATAGATTTGAATCTTGGATTCCATACAGACAACATGTAAAAGGACTCCAAAATTGTCAACAGCGGCGCCTCAGACAAATAATGAAGATTCGATGGTATAATACCATGGAGTATTGATAGAGTTGAGTCGAGCAGAGCAAACTGCTGGAGCATCAAGATTCAGGTGTCACAATCTCGCCTACATTGTTCTGGGCATATATCTCAAATGCCCGACTCCCTCAAAAACATAAATGCTCAACACAACTGGCAGCAAACAGCAGCAGATCAAGCCAAATTAACATGGAACTGTTGCAAGTTATCAGGGACACAATAGAGAAAAAATGCAGATAAGCCGCAAGTACTGAAGCTCTTTGTCATATATGCAACAGAATTTCCAGTGGCAGCAATGATAAGTACGTCATCCCCCGCTTTGTACTGTTCCTTTTATTATACTCATCACGGATAGTGACCATTTGATTAAATTGGATTGCTAATGCAATAGATAATGATTCTACAAATGCGAGAAGGGCTGAAACCAGTATATCGTATCTCAAGGTGAGTCCTTTTTTATGTAAATTAAAATAAAACTGTTGTTAATTTTATGAAAAAAGGTTTTTTTTACTCATCTGTTATTTTTCAAGTCCTACTAACTAATCTTTGTATAATTTTTCGTTAGGACTCAAAAGTATCCACTTTGCCAAATGAAAAGCAGTACCATGGCTTGAAAGTTAGCAGTTCCACATATAAGGATAACAACACCATACAAACAAAAATAAGAATTAAAGTGCTTTTTTTGAAAGTGATAAAATTTATTCATTATAAATATAAAAAATATAAAAAATCCCAAGACATTTTTGGCAAATACATTGATTTTTCCAGTGCTAAATCCTTGATTTTGAAATAAATTTTAGGCAAAATGTACAACAGTTAAATTTTTTTTTTATTTTGCATGCATAACCAAACTATAGTTCGGAAAATCTAGGATGAGTCGTATGACAGCTCACAAATTTGCCCCAATACAACCTTGTAAAGATGTTCAGTAATTTTAATTATTTTATCAACTTTAATATAAGCCTCGATTCTAGTAAATAGCAAGTTATTTAGGTAAATACATTACATAAAACTAACAATAATGACAAATTAATACATCTTGTCACAAATTAGCAAAAATGTGGCAGTTTGTTAAAATCAAACATTTGGTGACGTTTGTCAAAAGTCACTACGTTAGTCTGCATTGGCTAGAGATGGGGTATACGATAATTGGATTTTCGATTTTTTTTATAAGTATTGTACATAAATCGTAATTAGTATTAATCCATAGTGGATTAATACTATTTAAAGATATTTGGCCTATTTAAAGATACATACAAATCATACAATACATTAGGAAGTCAGTATAATGAAAATTAGGAATTAAAACGTCAGTTTAGAGAAAAACTATTCGATTTGTAAAAAAAAACTATTCTAGCCCATCCCTTTGTGACATGACGTTTTAAACGTCGCACGGTTCATCCTAGACTTTCTGAAGTATAAATAATATTGTATTTTTTTATAATTTGAAAATAAAATCAAACTTTATTAGTGAATTATGTTTTTTTTAATATTGAAATAGCAAGTACCCTAAAAAGTTAAATTCTTAATGATTCCATATGAAATTTACAGCTGTTTTGACACTAAACTTTTCATTAAAAAAATCTAAATTTCTATTAACTGAGAGTAAAAAAGAAATCGTCAGTGGGAATGTTACAAGCAACTATAGCATCTTCACATCATCACCATCGTGCAATGTTCCTATTAGGACAGGCAGAAAGAACAAATTTCCACTTCATTCGATCCTGATATACATCTTTCAACCAGATAAACAGTTGTTTAATCTGATGATGACCTCCAGAGGTTAGGAGTTCAGGAAAACTAAAGACAAAATGTGAAAGATCAACGGAAGTGGAACAGCATCATCATGGAAGCTAGTTTTTCAAGAGCTGTATGGGCATTAATTGTTTATTAACTTTTTATTGTTTATTAACTTTTTCCTCTTCAACTCTAATGAGTTGAAGAGGAAAAAGTTAATAAACAATTAAATTTTTCAATCATTTAACACGTTTAGAGCATAAGTATTCATACGAGGGTTGCTACTTAAGTTTTGAGACAGACAAGTAAAAACAAATATTTATCATCGAAAATGGCTTTATTGTTTTTCAAAATACTCTCCATGAAGATCAATACACTTTTGCATGCGTTTGAACCAATTTTTGAAGCACTTTTTCCACTCCGAATGAGGTATCTTCAAAACATGCATTTTGAACGCATCAACTGCTTCTTCAGGCGTCGAAAAACGTTGACCTCGCAATTTATTTTTGATGTTCGGGAATAAAAATAAGTCATTGGGTGACAAATCAGGGCTGCACGACGGAACCCCCATCAATTTGATGTTTTGAGTGCTCACTTGTTTGAGCCGATGTGTGAGAGGTTGGTTTTCCTCATTTCTCCGAACACTTCTGGCAAACAAATGGTGGTGTACCATTCAGAATTGACTGTACGACGTTCCACTAAAGACACTGTTGCGACATGGCCATTTATACCGAAGAAACAAGCCACCATTTGCTTCGAAGTGCTTCGTGAGCGAACAACTTTTGTTGGATTTGGCTCGTCTTGAAAGATCCATACAGTCGACTGCTGTTTAATTTCTGGCTCATATGCATAGATCCATGATTCGTCACCTGTCACGATCTTATAGACGTCTTTTGAAGCACCTCGATCGAATTTTTTCAACATTTCTTTAGACCAATCGACACGAGCCTTTTTTTGAGCGATTGTCAAATTATGCGGTATCCAACGCGAACAAATATTTTTGACGGGCAAATGTTCATGCAATATTGAATGTATACGAGTGGAACTAATGCCCAAACATGCCTCAATCTTACGATAAGTCACATGACGATCTTGCAATATCAGTTCACGCACAGCATCGATGTTTTCTGGCACAACAACCGATTTTGGACGACCTTCACGAAATTCGTCCTGGAGCGTACTACGACCTCGATTGAATTCGGAAAACCAGCGAAACACAGTGGCCCGGGATGATGCTTCATCACCAAAAGTCGAAGCGAGTTGATCGGCGCACTGTTGTTGAGTTAGTCCACGTCGAAAATCATAAAAAATCATCGCATGAAAAAGTTCACGATTTAATTCCATTTTTGGCCAAGATGAATTTTTCAAGTCACTGTAAACAACACAAATAGCACTCATATGACAAAACCTTCTGAACACGTATACCATTAAAAACGTCAAACTTTACGATGCTGATGTCAGATTTGACATCAGCATCGTAGTAGTAGCATTAGTAGCAACACTGGTGTTGCCATATCTCAAAACTTAAGTAGCAACCCTCGTATAAACATTTCCAGTTGCCGTTTTGTTACGAATTTATTTAGTTCATTATCCTTTTTAGCCTTGTAACCCCACAAAAAATATAATTAAGACTGCAAAAAATAAGTAATATCTGTTGATGCATATGCACATGGCTGCACAAATGTTGTACTTGCACAAAGACAATAAGCCTTACCAGGAAAGGTTATCTACTGTCACTAACAGGGCAGCTAAATAGTTAGAACTTGCCGTATGTATACAAGCAACAAGTTCAAACTGTTTAGGTGCCTTGGTAGCAAAGTGAATTAAGCGCTTGTTAGATTTGATGGACTTTTGATTGAATCTTTTTTAAATTAATGTGTTCATTTTTCTCTGAAAATATTATTTTCCTTTATTGTAAGCAAGTTATTTTTATAAAATGTAGAAAATAACTATTTGAATGTTTCAACAGTGTATTTCTATAAAATTAAGGTGTAATGAAAATAAATTACTATCGAAATCAATATTTTGGACTTTGTAGTTCAAAATATTATAGTAAAAAGTTAAAATCTTCTAGACGTAAGATATTTGACAGATAATCATGTTATTTTTTTTAAATGTTGATATTTAATCTTTTGATATATGAATGTTACTGTATAATATGTAAAGAATACGTGTCATATATTTTTTTAATAAATTAATTAGATTAGATTTGTTCAAACCGAATTCAACTTTTATTGCATTTGCTACAAGTGGTCGCAACATTTCAGCCGATTGTTTTCTTTTAACTTTTCGAACATCAGATATACCTTTTTGGACATCAGATATATAGTTTCAAAATGCCCATACATTTGTTACAAATGACTTGCAACATTTCAGCCGATTGTTTTCTTTTAACTTTTCAGACATCAGATATACCTTTTTAGACATCAGATATATAGTTTCAAAATGCCCATACATTTGTTACAAATGACTTGCAATATTTCAGCCGATTGTTTTCTTTTAACTTTTCGAACATCAGATATATCTTTTTGGGCATCAGATATAAAGTTTCAAAATGTGCAGACATTGGTTACAAGTGACTTGCAACATTTCAGCCTATGGTTCTCTTACACCTTTTCGGACATCAGATATTTTGATATTTTTTCTTACGAAAAGTTTAGTTTCAAAACGCCCATATATTTGCTTCAAGTGGCTGGCAACATACCTCTGATTGTTTTTTTTTTTAACCTTTTCAGATTTCAGCTATTTTAATGTTTCCTTACGGAAAATAGTGTCGAAATGGCCCTTACTAATTAATGTGGCAATTTAATTTTAAGCATAAGGTTTGCCTATAATCAATACTTGAAAAAGATATTTCGTATACATATATAAATATTTCTGATAATTTTATTAGATTTGTTTACAGATAAAAATTTTAAAAATTATATAAAAAATTAAATATAATTGTTCTTTCTTGCCTGGTTTCAACTTAAACATGTTATCACCATGAAGTGACAAATAACTAACTAAAATGTATTAATCATTAAGATTATTTTGATACATTTATATAAAAAAATATATATATCAAATAAGAAATTATGTATGAATTATGGTCTTCTCAAAACAGGCATTCTACCTGATGTGAAGCCAATATTTTACATATAGATATTATAGAAATAATAAATAAAATAAAAATATATTTAATGAAGATGCTATTTCAATAATTATAAAATTAATTTACTATTAAAAGTAACAGTAACCCCTCCATTTACACTGTTTTCATTTAACTGAATTCACTTTATTGTGGTTTATTCTGTTTGAAACTAGAGAAAAGATAAAGAACAGGCAAGCAGCAGACAATTGAAACAGCTCCAATCGAAGGAGGAACAATGGAAGCTTCATCCAGTTAGAGCGACTTTGTATTGTATTACACTTTCGTTGTATACTATACAACCTAGCAGGCTTATAGCCATGTGTCAATTTTTTAAAAAACCTGGATTCCAGTGGGATTTGAACCCGCAACCTCCAGCTTGGGAGACAGACATCTTACCAACTAGGCCAAGGTCGTCGCCAAGGTGTTAAGACGCCTGTTTCTAAATCTCAATTTTTTTTTACCTGGCGAGTTTATTGCCATGTGGCAATCTCTTCCAGCCAACCAGAAAGATGTTTTTTTTTTATAGGCCCTAAGTGTTAACCAGACTGGAATCCTATTTAAAAAAAATCTGGGTTCCAGCGGGGATCGAACCCGCAACCTCCGGATCGGCAGACAAGTGTCTTACCACCAGGCCACGGAGGTCGTCAATTTTTATTTATCACCCAATGACTTATTTTTATTTCCGAACATCAAAAATAATTTTGAATAGGTAAAGTAAATTATCTATATTTTTTTCTTAATATGAATAAATCGTACAGCTCTCATCAAAATGTGTATCTTATTATGATCATATATGCTGTTAATATCTACATCAAGTTTTAGTATCATATCCAAATTTAAAGGAGAATTTTATACAGCGCCGTTCAGAGAGCAAACTCTCCTCAACGGCACTCTAGCAATACTTCCGTGTGAGTATTGTTACCAGACAATTTTCTTTGAGCTATTCTAGAAAAGTTTGGTAAACTCTAAATTCGAACCCATTATTATTAAACAAATCACGTCTGGCAGCTTTAACAGCATCTGAGCGAATCATGTATAGCACTTTATTTGTATACAGTACAACCTTGTGGTACCATTGCCATGCAGCGATCTTTTCCAATCAACCAGAAAGATGTTTAGGCTTGTTTCCAGCAGAAATTGAACCTACAACCTCCAGGGCTGAAGACAGGCATCTTACCAACTAGACTACGGAGGTCATATATGATAAACAAAGAAAAAAAAATCAGCATAAGAAACAAAACACCACTATATGTGTAAATGGAGAGAACTTTCCATGGATGATAAACTTTTTTTTTAAAACTACTTGAATTTTTTTATTGAATTTCTATTATTAAAGATACTTACATATAATATAATTTAATCAAATTCTAGCCAATATATTTTACCAATCTGCTTCATTTACAGCGAAAATATCAATTGTGAATATATTTAATCAAACAGCACCTAGTATTCCAAATCTCATTTCAAAATATGATAATTCTGTCCATTTAAAGATATGTTTTCAAAATTCTTTTCTTATAGTTTCTTTTACCAAGTAAAAAAAAAGGTTTTCTATATAAATAAGGTAATGACACCAGTAGCTGACATATTAATTAAATAACAGTCAACTCTCGATTATTTGGAAAGCTGTACCAGGGCTGCCCAGCCTTTTGTGCAAGTGAGCTACTTTTTTTTAAGGGTAACGTCACGATTTACCAGCATACAGGAAAAAATACAAATTTTAATAACTATTATGAACAAAAAGATTATACAGTATTAAATTTACAAATATTATTTTTTAGTACACGGAATGAAATAAAAAGTCAAGTTCTACTTATAAACATGCCGCGATCGATTGGTAGATCGCAATCAACTAGTTGGGTACCCCTGCTAAACACTATATTTAAAATACGATAACAAAGTTCATTTTTTGGCCAATAGTGCTATGAAAATTTTGCAACAATAGCTTATCGGCAAGGTACAACCTTCCTATTGCACCAAATAATTGAGCAGTATACTATTCTGACTACACAAATAACTTATCTCCTTTTTTTTATATTGTATCAAATTTTTGTTCAACAGAAAGAACAACTCTGACATTTGGACATTGTCACTAAAAAAAATTAAATATAAAAAGCAAAAACTGAATCTAAACGCGCCCGAACAATAATTTACTAAACTTGAGAAAATGTAGGATGGTTCCTGTGACATTTGATATGTCGTGTCTCAAAGGGATGGAGTAAAATAGTTTTTTTTTTTTTACAAATCGAATAGTTTTTTTATAAATCGAAAAATTGTTTTTCTCTTAACTGACGTTTAAATTCCTAACTTTCATTATACTGACTTTCTAAAGTATTGTATGATTTGTATCTATCTTTAAATAGGCCAAGATCTACTATGAATCAATACTAAGTACGAACATTTAATTTTAGGTAAAAAAAAAACGAAAATCCAATTATCGTATAATCCATCCCTAGCCAATGCAAACTAACGTAGTGACTTTTGACAAACGTCACCAAATATTATTTGATTTTAACAAACTGCCACATTTTTGCTTATTTGTAACAAGATGTTTTAATTTGTCATTATTGTTAGTTTTATGTAATGTATTTACCTAAATAACTTGCTATTTATTAGAATCGAGGCTTATATTAAAGTTGATCAAGTTGTTTAAAGAGACCATGCTACAATTTCTCAAGTATAACACATAACGGTTTATGGTATATTCAAAATTCTGCCAGTTTTATTTTCTGTTGCATATTATCAATTTTGCCAGTGTAATTCTGATATTTATGTAGTCGAATAAAAAAATATTTTTTTATATTTTGAACTTATTGAAACGTCAAGAAAAAAAAATCTAAATTTTATGCTGCCCCGGTTAATCCGCAACCTGGTTAATGTGAGTCCGGATAATCAAGAGTATACTGTATTAAAATATTTGTATTGTTTTAGGCAACAGGGTGTAACCATCATTGGCAATAAAGTTCTAAAATGTACAAATAAGCTACACGATACAATCAGTTAATACAAATAATCTACACATTGATTCCATTTTTTTTTTTTAAATCAAGTTAAATAACATCATAAATTATGATTTTCTAAGTTTTTGTTCCTCCTATTAAATTTTCTAAATGATAGTTACGCCCTTTTGCCTAAATAGCATCAATATGAAATGTATATGATTATAAACTGAATAAATTAGTCGTTTTTAATAATACCATCAAACCATATCCTGTGTTTAATTTACAGAGAAAACAAAGCTCCACATCTTCCATCTTACTTTATCACCAATTTCAAACACATTTCAATATTTATTCCACCCAACCAAAAAGATGTTAACCTTTCCTTCCCTGTGTTGGGTATCTTCTACACGTTGCTTCTAATAACCATCAATATCTCTATAAATATAATAAATACAAGGTTAAGATTTTAGGTATTCCTCCATAATATATTTACGCATTGATTTAAAAAATAATATTAATAATAATCAGAATTTATCGACTACATCGTAAGTATTTCGTGAATATAGGAAACAAATTCGCATTTAAACGCTGTGAGTGCCTCGATCTTGGGTCTTGACGATAGGTGAAGAGTATGCGGGAAGCGCGACACTATATTCGCATCTCACTTTTGCATACGTCACTGAATAGCGAGGAGCACAATTGTCTCAACCTCGCAAGTGTAAGCCACGCCCGAGTTAGCCACCAACCCTGCCGCGCCGCAGTAGCTGTTGAGCTGGCAACGAGACTAGATCTATGCCCGTTCCGTGAGCGTTGCCAGATGGTTTTTTAATGTTTTCAGCAAATAAATCTCAATTATTATAATTTTTAACTTCAATTATAATTAATTAAGGAGATTATCTATGAATGTTCTTATTTTTCCGATTTAAAATCGCTAATTTTTGATCGCGTACTCACTACCCAACACCGGAGCGCGCGTTTTAAGGGTTAAAAAGTCTTATGTGAAAAACTACAATATGTAGGGAAACTTTTTTAAGATTCCATCGGGAATCGAACCCGTAAACACCAGACTAGAAGTAAAAGGTTCTACCAACTAGACCACAGAGATTGTACATGCATTTTTTTTTTATGCACACACTATTTTCCACTAATTCTACTAGAATATCCTATAGCATTTCTCACTAAAATTAAATAATAAAAGCCATAAACAATCAATTCAAACATAATTTAGTTTAACCCTTTTAATTCCACGGGGCTGATTATCGGCCCCAACTGGTGTATTGGAAAAATCCCACGGGGCCGAACATCGGCCTCAAAGTTTTCATACAAATTTTTATGTTGAATAAAAAAAAATTTTTAAATTTATTTTATGAAATATGAAAATGACTTATTATTTTACTCTACAGGGAGGTCTCCACAAAAAAATTAGGTTTCAAAACTAAATATTAACTAAGATAAAAATTAAAATATAAACTACTGTTTTTTTGCCAAAAAATGCTTGGGATTTTTCGCACATTTTATGCAAAATATACTGGGATTAAAAGGAGTTAAATAGTATGAAATGACAGAAAAGTGATATGACCAAATGTATCAAATCCTTATAAGAAGAGTATTAAAAGTAAAGACACATGAGAAGATGTATGAATATGACAAAAGCAAATTTTTTTACAACCAACCAGAAAAGTGTCAAAGAGGCCTTAAGTGAAAACCTTACTGGAATTTTTATTTTAAATCCGGGTGCCCACTAGATTCGAACCCCACTAGGTTGCAAGACATCTTACCATATAGATGGAGGTAATGGAGGAGGCGAAGGGATGGTGTGATAGGAAAGTTTGGTACTCTATCCTCTCTGCCTACTCCAACAGGGAAACAGCATGATGGTATGTATGTATTTGAAAAATTAATGGTAACCTTATGTATGAAAAAAAAATGTTACGATGCACTTCAGAAAACATACAAAACTCTAGTAAAGTCTATCAACAAAATAAATTCTTGCAAAAAGGCAACTATATTTTAAGTTCAGAAAATTTGCTTTTAAGTCTAAGGAATACTTACCGCAATAATTGACGTTAAAATAAAATAGTTCGTACAATTTAATAAAATAAAAACATATAAATTTTTCGGTGATCCAGTTTATTAAAAAAATTAAAATAGAGATTATGTACCGAGTTTTCTTTTTCTTTTAAAAACAATTTCGAAGAACATAAAAGAGTCTGTTATTTAATAATTTTAGTATCCTTACAAAATACAGTTTCGATGAAATAAATAACGACAGAAAAAAAATACCATAAATTCGAGAATGAATTATTTTGACATAAAATATAAATAAAAATAAATCACATGAATCAATTTCTAATATATATATATATACCTTTTTTACATTTTTTTTTTAAAGAAATAATGATTGTATACAATAATTCAAAGACACAAATGATTTTTATTTTATTCTTTGCTAAAATGTATTTACATAGTAAAAGGCGTACGCATTGGTGTTGTTTTAGTCTACGGCCGTGATACTTGGCATTTACTTAACCATAGACAACTAAAAAATGCCATTCACAAACTTTCAGCTAGCTGGTAATAGTGATTTAAAAATTTCAAAACTATTAAAAAAAAACTACTTATTTAATACTGTTCCATCTCCAAAATTATACTCTAACATTTATTCAAAACACACTACTGAATAATTTCTTATAAAATAATAGTGGTGCTGAAAAATTTACCCATATTTAAAATTCTTAAAAATTAGTAAAAAATGACAGCTGGTATGATTTGTCATATATACACTTACAAACCTTATCAGTAGCATTATGTCACTCCGAGCTAACTTGATCTTTAATCGATCCAAAGAAATTCGGAATAAAACGGCAATAGGCATTTAAAGCACCCAGCAAAAGTTTATAAGGACGTTTATAGGCATTTTCAGCACAGGACGTATTAAGCACCAACTTTAAGCAATTATAAATGCAGCCAATTTGTTGTAATCTAATATTATTTCATTGACGAAATACAAAATTCATCATGAACAAGTACGTACAACAAGAACGTGTAGTAATTGTGACTACTTTCATTCAAATAGTCCAATCTCACGTTTTCGCGACAAGCTGTAAAACCGAGATCATCTGATCTGAACAACCCGAGAATATTTTTTTAAGGGGCAATTTGAAAGGCAAAGTTAACAACAAGGACAACATTAATCGACAATCTATCAAACAATATGTTGAAAATACCAAAAGAGCCCAGCCTTGCACAGTGGTCAGACGTGAACACTTGGCGCATATTAATTTTGGAAATCGACAATAAAAAAACAAGGACTAAATAATTAAAATAAAATCATTCTTTAAATAATTATCAAAATTATAGGATACCAAATCAAATAAAATTTGCGCCATCCTATACATATTAATTTGACAATGATTTTCGTATGCCTCTATTTCATTTTAGACCTGTTGATTTTTTTGTAGAAAATTTATTATATGCTTTAAATAAAAAAACATATCAATACACAGTGGAGTACGTTTTTAAAATCTTAAAAATATCAGCATTTACAAATTTTCCATTGAAGTATCCATATCATGTTTTTCGCTTTACCAACACCACGGCCATAGACTTATGGGTCTAATCCTACGAAGGAATTTATTTTATTAGGTAAATTATTGGTAAAATAAATAATCATTAAAATTAATTAATAACTTAAATAATGTGCATTTTAAATCAAGCTAAAAAAACTTTAATTTGTTTAGATACATTCTTAATGATTAAAATATATATTTATTGATACTTATTATATTTTATAATAATTCAATTAAATAACTTCGTAGTTCTTCATGACTCGGTAACTCCCAAACAGAAACCATGAGAGACCCAAAAAGACCGAACAGAAAAAAATAGAAGAGAATTTGGTTTGAATACAGATGGATAAAGTAAGATCTGAGCAGCCAACAACTAATGGAAGGAGTAGGAAAAAAACTCCGTTTTGACGGTGTTGAAACGGTTCATCTTCGTAAATAGCAACTGCCTACAGCCAATTCGTACACATCCATTGCCGAGAGAACATATCGCCCACTAGGGATTACGAATCTAATGTCCATCCTACACTATACACGCCAGTGTTATAATAGAAAGATTCACAGTCAGCATGACATGGGATAATATAACGACCTAGGTGGAGTCGTTTTATGGCATCCCAATTTTTCTGATGGAAAGTATAGGGTGAAAATGATTATAAGAATGAACACAATAAACATTTTATGTACAGTTAAACCTCGGGTCACGAACGCCTCTAGTCACGAACAAATCGGCTTACGAACACAATTTCCGAACAAATTTTGACTCGACCTGCGTACAATGCCTCGGCTCACGAATTAGTTGTAACAGCGCATTACGCAATTACGCATTAGTTGTTCTCAGGTGCGTGCGTTGTGGACATTGTTTGTCATTGCGTTCATTGTTCTTGATACAATTTTTTTTTGCTTTTTATATATATATAATATACAGTATATATAAAATATATTTTGCATTTAATTAACCGTCATTATGGCTCCCAAGAAAATGAATTTCGGTTTGCGAACATTTTGGCTCGTGAACGGCATCAAAGAACGAATTAAGTTCGTAACCCGAGGTACCACTGTAAATAACAACAATTAATTAACCTTCAAGTATTGTGATATCAAAAGTCACAATCACAGTAGACTATTGACTATCTGGGGTTACATTAACCGGGGCAGTAATAAAATCGAAAATTCCGAAATATTATTGAAAATGAAAAAAAAACACTTTTTTCATTCAACTTCATAATACAATATGTACCGGATAATTAAACAGGTGAAATGTTTAATACGTAACAGATAATAAAACTGACAAAATCTCGTACACGTCACCGATCGGAAAACCCGGTCGATGATGTCACAAATTATTATTTAGCCACGTTTATAAATATTCAGTGTTTACTTTTGATGCAAGCGGTGCATCATATCAAATCGTAAATTTATATCACATGTGTTTTGCGGTTGATTTATTACACTGTGTTTTGCGGTTATTTATATAGTCAATAGACTATTTTTATTATTTATACATTTTATATTCTCAATTCAGTATTTTGACGATTCATTATTGACTTTTTTAAATTCTTAACAATTTTCGAATCCTAGAATCAATTTTACATATCCCCAAGCCTATATTATGAAATTTGAGCACCAATGCCAAATGTGAACAGAAAGAAAACCAAACTTTTTTGGTATCTTATTTTGATTATAAAAGAATGTGTAGGATAATTATGAGTACTTTAAAAAAAAAAACAATTTTTTTGGCTGCGATTATATCTGGATCAATTTTTTCCCCTTCTACCTTAGATCATCGAAAGTCTGCTGTATGCAAATTTACAATCAAATAATCAGAATAAGATATAGCTTTTATAACTGGAATTGTTTGTTGCTAAATAAAACACAATTATTTCAGTAAAAAAAAATTTGTTTGATTTAAAATGAACACTATTTTACTTAAATAATTTTTTTTACAATGAATATAGTGAGAATGTATTGTAGCACAAGTCCATTCATTGTATACAACACGATCCGGCGGGCTTACTGCCATTTTGACAACATTTTAAACTGGTGTAAAACAGTCGTAAAGTTTTTCTAACATATAATTTAATTGAGGCTTTATCAACTACTGACATTATATTTTAAATGTTTTGATTGGAAAGTAGAAAGTATAAAAAATGACGGGTGTTATTTTAATTTTAAAATGATTATATTTGAGCAAAAAATATGACGAAATCCTTAGTAATACGAATATATAAAAAAATATTATACAAAATTTTAATGGCAGTGTTCTTTTATACGTAAGTAATTCTCAATATGTTATTTTAATTTGGATGGAATTCGATGTACATTTTCAGGTAATATTTACTTTATTTAGTTACCAAAGTGCATGGCCGTGCGGTAAAGCACTGGACATCCGTGCAGAAGGTAACTTATTCGAGCCCCGCACTGTGCTTCTCCTCTAAAAATTACTAAGGCATATTATTTTGCCTAGTATTCAGGGATATAAGCATACTTATGATTTTGATTATATTTATTCTTTTAAAAAAAGTCACGCCAAGGGTGCTTCCATTACCGTTTTAGTGTAATAATTAAATACTGTTTTAGATATTATAGCCTCACCATATTCATTGTTACTAATAATAATGTGGAATTGTTGAACTATTTATAACTAAAATTAGACAACATCTTTTAGTTTTTTCCACTTTTTTTTTTAAAGTTAAAATGATATTTAGAGATTTATTTTATTTTTCATATTGACCTTTCTGATATGTGTATTTCATCACTAAATATTTTATTTTATTTCAAAAGTTGTTTAGTTTATTCAAAACATTGAGGAATTCTTTTAATGATTTTGTATTTAATAAAAAGGAACTAACTGAAAAATTCCATAATGTAGCATAAATTGTACTTTTACAGTGCCATGAGTAGTAATAATTCCATAATGTAGCATAAATTGTACTTTTACATTACCATGAGTAGTAGTAATTCCATAATGTAGCATAAATTGTACTTTTACAGTACCATGAGTAGTAGTAATTCCATAATGTAGCATAAATTGTACTTTTACAGTACCATGAGTAGTAGTAATTCCATAATGTAGCATAAATTGTACTTTTACAGTACCATGAGTAGTAGAAATTACTCCATAGGAACAAAATCAATGGTAAATGCAAAATAAATATTATATATTTTGACAACAGCAAAATCGACATATCCCTGTTATTTTATGTTTATTTTTCAGTCTATAAAAATTATTTATAAAAAAGTGAAATTGGATCTAAAAATTATTTAACTTGTATACTTTTTTATTCTATTTTATTTTCATTAAATACAGTACAACCTAGCGGCTTTATTTCAATGTGGTGATCTCTAACAACCAATCAGAAAGATGTTGTAAAGGTCTGAAGTGAAAACCAGACTGACATCCTTTTTAAAAAATTAGATACCAGCAGAAATCGATCAGCGACCTCCAGAAAACAGGTGTCTCGCAACAAACAGCGCCAAATATAGATTATAAAACCGAAAATGGAAATTTGTGGCCAGGAGAAATACTCTTCAGGCTTTGGAAAGTTTGAGCCCCACAGATAGCCATCATGCTCGAGAGCCGGTACTTATAGATATTTGTGACAGTATTCACATGATACATCTCGCAGCGGATGATTGTCCGCTTCGAGAAGAACACACACGTAACTTTTAACCATTGATATTATAAAATTCAATTTATTATTTCATTTCTACAATACAGAAAAAAAATTGTAACTATTTCAAAAAAAATTATAAGATATTTTCCCTGTCAGTTCCTTGATGGCAATACAAAATCAAAACAAATAAAAACCAATTTAATTAATCACTCTCTTCAAATTTGAAAAGGTTATCGAATATTTTTAAGAATGGCAAGATAGGGTTTTTTTTTACATAAAAATATTGGAATTCAAACAAAATAATGCCGTGCTAAAACTTTAATTTATAAATACATATGTACAAAATTATTTAAATGTAATAATGATTTTTTTTTATTTCATAACATTGTCCATTTTTTTAATATTGCAAAAGAAGAATAATTTGATAGCATATTTGTGTTTTAAATTATAATTTATTAAAACCACGGCAAGCTTGTGTACGTAAAAACGCAGAGAAAAAGTGGAATGTTGTAGTTTAATACTGAGCAATTGAATACTGCTAATCGCAGTCGTAAGTCCTAAGGCTTGCCGTTACCACAATACACGCACGTCAACGATGGCACAGATATATAATTATTAACGATTCTCAATAAAATTTAATTTAAATACAGGCAGTCCTCGATTTACATACGATTCTCTATTTTATACATTTACTAGGGACTAATTGGGTTTTGTACATTTAACTAGCTATTTCTATTCCTCACAGTTTACAGTTCATTCCTCAGAAAGATACAGGCAAAGATATAAGATAAAGATAAGTCTAGTTTACTAGGGACACAACAAATGAAAGGCATCACAAAGCCAGATCCATGTTAATAAATTGTGTCCACTTTAAATTACCTGTTGTTTTTTAATAAATTATGTTTTTATAAAATTTCTTGTCATGTATAAATAAATTAATAAAAAAAATATAGAACTGTCTATAAAGAAAAGAAAAAGAAGGGTAGTATTCAACTATCTATTATATTATTAAGTTTACTATAAAGAAGAAAAAAAAAAGGATAGTTATGTAAATACACCTCTTTAACTTTATTGATATGTTTCAGTAACTAGTTTTGTGTTTATATTTTACATTCACGAATGTTTCAATTGTAAAATAAACACATTTCTATGATTTTTTTTAATATCGTTATTCTTTTATAAATTCAACTTTCATACACATTTTCAGGAACCGATTATGTATTAAATCAAGGACTGCCTGTATTAAAACTTTCAAAAAGATGTACCAATAATAAACTTAGTACAGAAAAACCCTCTTAAGATGTTCCCAGTAAAAATGTTTTATCGCCTAAGAAGTTTTTTTTTTTTTCGACCGAAAAAACCTTTATACAAATATGTTTTTTTTGCAAACGGTTTCCTACTTTGGAATTATAAATTTGAACAGCATTTTATTAATTCATTACCATTATGCATACAGCATAGTGAACAAATGCTCAAATCCCGAAAGTGGCAGATATCCAAGAAATTGATCAGTTTTCAGCTCAAAATAAATCGAAAAACTTATGTATTATAATATTTTGTGTTTTCAATAATTGTCATATTGCAACATTATAAAATCTTGAGTATAAATGTTAAATTGAGTCAAAACTAAATAATACTTTCTTAGTATTTTTTTTCTTCTTAAGAACATTTGACTGGCTCTTAAAAGGGTTTATCAGCAAAATATTTAATCTTGCATTCGGTCAATTTCACAAGAGAGTCCATAAACCACAATGTCAAGAAACATATTTTAAATATTTCTTGAAATACATTGTTACGCTCTAATAAATTTTTATCTGTTAAATACATTTCTTTTTGTACCTATGAAATTGGTTACCTTACCCAGAAAATTAATCTATGAAGAACGGTTCTCTTGAAAAATATTTTTTTATTGCGTTTCTCTGTTAATCGTAATTAATTTAGAAATAAAAGTCAAAATTTGTAATACGAGGCAATTTGGACATCAAAATATGGTGGGCAAAAAATCACTTATTACTACTAAACAAGAAACAACTTATAAACAATTGGTATATTTTTTTAAGACATATGTGTAAGACAAAAAATCCCATTTGATTTATCATGAAATATTGAAAACGGTTTATTTGACACAGTCCATAATGTTTTTGTTTTGTCATAATACATACCATATTAGCCCGACTATAAGGCGAGGTTTTTATTTAAAAAGGCGACACGTTAATAGGGGGGTCGCCATATATTCGAGTTTAATTTTTCATAATATTATAATGGAGAGGGAAATGTTTTTTTCTCCAAAAAGCATATAAAAAAATAAGGGTCACCTTATAATCAGGGTCGCCCTATAGTCGGGCCAATACAGTAATTAAAAAATTGTATTTATTTCAAAACTTATTTAGTTATTTCTCGTTTCACAGTGATATAAAGGATTAAAAATCGAATTGAAACAAGCAAATAAAATAGTAAAAAGCAAGATTAAGTCTTATTCCAAACTATATTAATCGCCCGTTCTTGAAAAATTCAGAATACATTAAGATTTTCAACCCCTTATATGGCAAATATTTAAAAAAATAAAAAAAACATTATTAAACAAAATTGAATTCCAAAAGTTCGAATGTCAAAGTGGAAAAATCTAAATCGAATGTAAAGTACGATTAAAGAATAATTAAAATGAATACATACACAATAATATTATAATCTACATACATTTACAGATTACAATTAAGAATGTAAATAAGATTCGTTTATTTTTTATTTTTTTTTGTCTATCGGCAACCCACATTTTGCAAAAGAAAAAACCGGGCCCCGACTAAGGTACAAGTATTAAAATTTAAAAAATAAGTCTTCGTATTTCATCTCACAAGTGGCGTGCGGCACCTCATGCAAATATAAATATCTTATTTTGTGTGCAATTATTTTTTTTTATTAATATATCATATATTCGTCACTTTGCCCCACACGTGTGTCACCAATTTCTTCCAATATTCTTAACGATAAAAAATTCATTGTTTTAAAATATATCACAAATTTAGAAAATACTTTTTTTTTTTTTTTTTAAATTATTACTCTGAAAATTTACTTTATTTTTTATAAAAAAACCCTTTTAACCCCAATGTTTTTTTTTAAATTTAATAAAAATTCTTTAGTGAAAAAATAGTGGATGTACGTTTAAATGTATAAATTTAAAAAAAAAACACAGTGACGGTCTTTTTCCACAACATTCCACACCTATACTCTTTATATTATATGAAATAAAACAAAATCATAAAACAACTGAATTTGCAATAAAGTTGACACTGTTTAAGAAAAAATAAACAGTGAGAAAATTGCATTTTAACCCTTTGCACTCGAGAGCTTTTTGTTATGTGCCTACTGCCAACTCGAAGCATTTTTTAAGAAAAGAAAAAAAACATTTACGTTGAAATATAATTAAATTTATAAAAATAAAAACCTTTTTTTTTTATTTTGTTTTGGTACGTAAGGAATAGAATGGACATGAGAATTGATTATTTGAAGTTACTCATTGTATGATATTTTACATAACAATCCCCATTGTGTGAAGTCCTGGTTAACTTTCGCAATGTAATCGTGTTTCTTTTCTTCCACCCGGAATTTTTCTATTGGAACATACTGCGCAGTCCTTCTTAGTTCCGGAACGTAGAATACGCAATTTATTTATAAGTCGGTCTTCTGTAGGGAGAGTAGCGGAGCGTCGTCGAATTCGAGTATCTTCTCGATAATCTCCTACTAATTGATCAACCAATCATTTTACAAATTCCGTAACTTATTATTATTTAACTGTACTAATATGATCCTTGGTTAAATAATATTGAAAACTGAAAAACCCAATATATTAAAAATATTGATAAATAAGACTTTATTTTCTTGGCGACATCGAGTAATACGTAATACCATGCATGCCGCCTCTATGGCGGCATTCGAGTGCAAAGGGTCAAATGCGTAGTTTACGGACAAAAGGGTTTGTTTACCCGTTTTTTTTACTGTTTTATGACAGTTGCAATAATCATAAAGTTAAAGTGTGAATTTTAATGCGCTATCGATGAATCACAGGCTTTTTTTAATCTAGAAAGGTGCGCCGATAGTGGGCACGGCACATTGAGGCTGTAAGGGTTAAGACGAGATCACATTTATCAACATGTTTTTATACAAATACAAACTAAGTATGGATGTAATGGACAACAAGTATAGAAATAATTTATGGTAAAATTTCGAGTTTACTCTTCAAAAAACCAAATCTTCATATGACAAAACATTTCAAATTCTTCAATATTTTCTTATGTTTAAAATTTATTCTTTCTCAAGAAAATGTTTCAGTTATTTTATCATAGTTTGAATTCTAACAATTTTTTTTGTGTTGTTCATTTGTCTGCATTGACACATTCACTGCCGACCAGATAATATAAGGTGTACGTGCACCCATGTGATATAATATGGGTGAGCTATATGAGTCAATATAGTACCGGTATGGCTTCAGTCATATCAGGAGGCATTACACCGGCCCGCGGGCCGTAGTTTGGAGACCCTTGATCTATACCATTCACTTTCAACCATTTTAGGCTTACAGGAAAAAAAAACAAAAATCAAGACTTCACGACACCCTGCAAAATATTATTATATTTTGTTGATGCAAGTATGTGTAACCGCATAAATGTTGTACTTGTACAAAGACAATAATCCTTATCAGGTGAGGATATCTACTGTTTTACATCACTAATACGGCAGCTAAACTTTTGAGAAATGTGTTTTCTTTTTGTACACGTAAATTATTTTTATTTTCGCAATTCCCCACAGGGCTTATGACCCACATGTTGCAAACAATGATCTATACAATATAGGCAATGATAGATTAAAAACATTTTGGTCATGGGGTTAATTCGCTAATATTAAGTTGGCAGTGAATGTGTCAATAGACAGTGGCAGTAAAAGAATAACATTTTGAGATGTTGAGTTTTGATACAAAACATAATTGTCCAGATTTTGATTCAAAATACACCCTTCACAAACTAAAAAGAAAAACGAAAAATGAATTTATGCGACATTATGTATGAATTTTGAGTATATATGTGTAACAATAAATAAGGTCCTAAAACTTAAATGTTCTCTTCAAATTTAACTTAATATTGGCTCAAAGATTAAAAAAACTTACAGCAAACCCTCCATTTACGCAGTTTGTTTGAAATTTTTAATGTATAGAGTCTTTCAAATTGAGTAGTTTTTTTAATTCTTGGATAAAACACAGATGGTGTCGCGAACTTGCCTTGGTCTTGCTAGGTTTGAGAAGTGTAATGTATGGCATTTATAAAAAAAGAGTAGTATACAATATAATAATGCGTTCAAATTGAGAATTATTTTATGTATCGTAATCTCCGGAAACGGTGATGTTAATTGGCCACGAAGATCATGTAATCTGACACCGTTGGACTATTTTTTTCTGGGATTACGTGAAAAGCCAGGTCTATAAGAATGACGCCCCGATCAATTCCTGAGCTGAAGGACGAAATTATTTGCGTTATTGGTGAGTTAGAATCGCAATTCTGCCAAAATGTCATCGAAAATTTTGACAAAGTGGATATCTGTGGAGCTGCAAGAGGTGAACATTTGGCGGATATTATTTTTTGTGTTTAAATATCATACATTTATTGGTCATTATACTTCAATGACTAACAAAAAACTTTTTATTGGTCATTATACTTCAATGACCAATAAAAAGTTTTTTGAAATCAAAGCAAATTGTGTGTTTTATTCAAGAATTAAAATTTTTAAAAAAAAAACCGCTCAATTTGAAAGACCTTATATAATAGTGACATCTATTGAGCAATAATTCGGCTTCTTAATCAATATTTTTATATACAACTGTAAATCATCTAGCGAGAGCAACTTCGAGTAGATTAAGTTGTATATTTTTTTTTCCTATAAATAAATTGCATAGCTCTCTAATGTATTTTCTTAGTTATTAATAACCACTTATATAAGCTTTTTAACGAAGTAAGAATAGAATATCTTCTTTTTAGATTTCACAGGACCCAGTACCCGGTACCGGATCCCAGTAAAATTTGCCAAGTACCCCGTACATCACTACCAATTACCCACATAAATCGACAGATTACTGTAAATCAAAAACAATCGAGACAGTTTCGGTTATTGATAAAAAAAATTAGTGACACAGTGAAAGTGACGTTTTTTTTTTGTTTCTAACTATCCAGGCCTCACATCTCTAACAGTATTTGGTACTTATCACACTTGAAACACCCCGCCCACTCCTACCGGGTCACGGCGGAGCCCCACCTATACGTCGGGCTCTTATCCTGATGAGCCGATAATCCGGCACAGCTCATGCTAGAATGATCCGGTATCGTCGTCTTGGGCGGAATCGTCTGTATCTTGATTATCCTGGAAGAGATTTAAATTGTTTTATAAAATAATGTAAATAATAAAATATCATATAATAATAATAATAATAATAAAAAGGCAATGTATCAGGTCTGTAAATATGAAACCGGAATTTGCTCATAGATGACTCTAATTGTCAATGTAGTGACTGTCAAACCGGCGTCATTGGCGCCTTTTTCTTGTGTTTACATTTGCCAAAGACTTTTAACTCACAACAATACAAATTTAATACAACTACATATGTTTTCATAGCGTTGAAAATGTCTGTTTTTGTGCCTGAAAACTACGATTTGCGGACAGCATTGATTTTCTGTTACCATTTGAAGAAAACTGCTGCAGAATCGCATCGAATGCTTGTCGAAGCTTACGGTGAGCATGCTCTTGGTAAATCACAGTGCTTTGAGTGGTTTAAAAAAATCAAAAGTGATTTTGCTTTATGCACCATCACACACAGCAAAACCGGTCAAGTAAACGATTGAGGCGTTTAGTTGGCAAATACTTTTGCATGCGGCTTACTCACCAGACTTGGCTCCATCCGATTACTACTTATTTGCATCGATGGGACACGCACTTGCTGAGCAGCGCTTCACTTCTTACGAAAATGGCTGGTTTGCCTCAAAAGAGCAACAGTTTTTTTGGTATGGCATCCACAAATTGCCAGAGAGATGGGGAAAATGTGTAGCTAGCGATGGGCAATACTTTGAATAAAATATTTTTTGCCATTTTTATACAATAAATGTGTATATTCTATAAAAAAATTCCGGTTTCATATTTACAGACCTGATATATAGCGCCGATCAAAAAGCAAACACTCCTCAAGGGTACTCGACTCGGGACTCAAACCCATTTAAAAAGCAAACACTCCTCAAGGGTACTCGACTCGGGACTCAAACCCATTTAAAAAGCAAACACTCCTCAAGGGTACTCGCCTCGGGACTCAAACCCATTTAAAAAGCAAACACTCCTCAAGGGTACTCGACTCGGGACTCAAACCCATTTAAAAAGCAAACACTCCTCAAGGGTACTCGCCTCGGGACTCAAACCCATTTAAAAAGCAAACACTCCTCAAGGGTACTCGACTCGGGACTCAAACCCATTTAAAAAGCAAACACTCCTCAAGGGTACTCGATTCGGGACTCAAACCCATTTAAAAAGCAAACACTCCTCAAGGGTACTCAACTCGGGACTCAAACCCATTTAAAAAGCAAACACTCCTCAAGGGTACTCGACTCGGGACTCAAACCCATTTAAAAAGCAAACACTCCTCAAGGGTACTCGCCTCGGGACTCAAACCCATTTAAAAAGCAAACACTCCTCAAGGGTACTCGCCTCGGGACTCAAACCCATTTAAAAAGCAAACACTCCTCAAGGGTACTCGACTCGGGACTCAAACCCATTTAAAAAGCAAACACTCCTCAAGGGTACTCGATTCGGGACTCAAACCCATTTAAAAAGCAAACACTCCTCAAGGGTACTCAACTCGGGACTCAAACCATTATTATTGACAGATTAAAATACTACAAAATAAATACATATAAGTTGAATACATATAAGGATAGGAAGGTAGTGGCTGGAGCCATTAGATTGGGCACTTCCCCGCATCTCCATATGTTCAGAAAAACATATTTAATAAGAAAACTGCAGAAAAATTACCAAGGGAAAACGAACTACAAATAAATCTTTATAGATTAATGAACACTACACACAGAAGAATACACTACACTACACATTTAGGTGTAGTGAAATGTTCACATACGATCATACATTTTTATAAGACCTCTCAAAAAGGATTGTCCTCAAGTGCTTCCTCCCATATCTCTAATATTTCCAGACAAACCATTCTACGTCACAGAACTAGCAACGTCAAAAACTCTATCATAATACCCCCCGGCACATTGAATCGATCAGGAACAAAAAATGTATAAGATCCAATTGACTTCTAAGTTCTACTTTTCTTTAAAACAACATGTCTCAACACAGATAAAGGGTCTTTCAAATTGAGCGGTTTTTTTTAATTCTTGGATAAAACACAGATGGCGTCGCGAACTTGCCTGGGTCTTGTGACATTTGAGAAGTGTAATGTATGACATTTATAAAAATGGAGTCGTATACAATACAACAACGCGTTCAAATTGTTGAATTATTTTATGTATTGTAATCTCCGGAAACGGTGATGTTAATTTGCCACCAAGATCATGCGATCTGACACCGTTGGACTACTTTCTCTGGGGTTACGTGAAAAGTCGGGTCTATACGAACGACCCCCGATCAATTGATCAATTCCTGAGCTGAAGGACGAAATTATTCGCGTTATTGGCGAGTTAGAACCGCAAATTTGCCAAAATATCATCGAAAATTTTAACAAAAGGGTGGACATCTGTGGAGCTGCAAGAGGTGGACATTTGGCGGATATTGTTTTTTGTGTTTAAATGTCATAAATTATACTTCAATGACCAATAAAAAGTTTTTTGAAATAAAAGCAAATTGTGTGTTTTATTCAAGAATTGAAAAAAAATTGAATAAAAAAAACCGCTCAATTTAAAAGACCCTTTATATACTCAAACCGGACAATATCAAAATCTGCTAAGATAATAGTCAACAACAGTATTGTAGTACCAACTTTAATGTATGGTTGTGAAATGTGGATATAGAAAGGAGCGGAGTGATAATGTATAACAGAATACGGAATTAAGTGATTAGGGATGATTGTGAACTTAAAGCTGATGTATTAAGTTAGATGAAGAAGAGCACTCCGAGATGGTTTGTGCATGTAAAACGAATAAATAAAGAAAGATTAACAAAACATATTTTGCGATAAAATCAAATTTGCGCTTCTTTGGTCCCCCACCAGAACAAACGGATAGTACAATCATGGAAGCCTATCTATGGTACAGAACAAAGGACGATTACCCAAAATATGCTCACCATGCCGAACTTCTCACGGTGTGTAACTATAGAAGCCTCGAAACAAGAAGGCAAGAATCCATTGCGATATTCCTAATAAAGGTTTTCCAAGGTTCCTTTAACTGTCCCGCGATTCTAGAAACACTAAGTTTATATGTACCCAATAAATATAGCCGTGCAAGGAATCACCCTCTGTTCTACATACCAACTTACAGAACGAATATCATGGCTAAACACTCAGTCACGCGTGGTATAGAGATATTGAACCAACTGAATGACACGGTTGATATATTCTCGGTACCGTCTAGCGGTATGAGAAGAATCCTGGCTGATATTATTCCTAACGAATAAGCTAACGCTAGAAGCAGACCCTCTTTGTGTAACAGGAGAAATCCGTACAAAGTGGATAAAATAAAAAAGAAGAAAAAACAATCAATTTTCAAAGTAGATAATTCCAGAACTCTTTGGACAGTGGTTTTAGCGCTTGACAGTGGTTTTAGCGCAAATACTCGACAAACATCACTGACATTAGCATATTCAATGGTAAATTATTGTGCACCAGTTTGGCAAAATACTCGTAGCTTGCATAAAAATATATTAATCTCTTCAGACCTGAATTAATTCTAAGGTTTTAAAAAAATATTCTTGGTTGCGAGTGTATTATTTACACAAAATGCTACATTATGTCGTATTAGTTTAGATAGATGGCGCCCAAAACATTGAAAGTCGATAATACAGAACCCTTCACTCTGTTTGTTATAAGAAAATAAAAATATATAAGAAAGTTGTTTACAAAATACATATGATCTCTGTGTCTATTGTAATGGACGCCGGGTCTGAAGAGGTTTAATATTAGGTCCTTACATATGAAATTGGCGTTTTGCCGTACTGGCAACTTTGATCTCAAATATCTTCTCTTTGGTTAGGAATTCCAAATTAAAATTTATACAGCTATTTACTCAAGTATTTGTGTTTCGAAAATTATAATTCATTTGTTTTTTCCTCAATTGTTTTTTTTCTTTGCGTCACTCAGTTTACAAAATGGAAAACTTGAAATATCGCGTTATTTACGAGTACGAGTTCCACCGTGGCACCAGTGCTGCAGAAACGGCTCGAAGGATTAATGATGTGTATGGCGACGGTGCCGCAAAAGAAAACACAGTGCGTTTTTGGTTCCAACGTTTTCGTTCTGGAAATTTCGACCTGCAGAACAAGCCCCGTGGACGGCCGGAGACCAAAGTTGATAATGAAGAATTGAAGGCTATTGTGGAAGCGGATCCATCGCAAACCACGTCCGAGTTAGCTGCAGGCTGCGGTGTTAGTGATAAAACTGTTTTAATCCACTTGAAGCAAATTGGGAAGGTGAAAAAGCTTGAAAGGTGGGTACCTCACGAATTGAGTGAAGCAAATCAACAAACGCGCGTTGACTGCTGCGTTGCATTACTCAACCGGCACAATAATGAAGGGATTTTGAATCGAATCATTACCTGTGATGAAAAGTGGATCCTGTATGATAATCGGAAGCGCTCATCGCAATGGCTGAACCCTGCCGAACCAGCCAAACCATGCCCCAAGCGAAAATTGACTCCAAAAAAGTTACTTGTGAGCGTTTGGTGGACTAGTGCTGGTGTCGTTCACTACAGCTTTCTTAAATCTGGCCAGACGATTACGGCAGATGTCTATTGTCAGCAACTGCAAACCATGATGGAAAAGCTAGCTGCTAAACAACCGAGGCTGGTTAATCGCTCTAGGCCACTGCTGCTTCATGATAACGCTAGACCACACACTGCACAACAGACGGCTACCAAATTAGAAGAGCTTCAATTGGAATGTCTAAGACATCCACCGTACTCTCCGGACCTTGCCCCGACAGATTACTATTTTTTTCGAAATTTGGATAACTTCTTGCAAGGGAAAAAATTCAACTCCGATGGGGCAGTCCAAACCGACTTCAAAGATTTTATTGATTCCCGTCCGAATGGTTTTTTTAGTAAAGGGATCGATGAACTACCTATGAGATGGCAAAAGTGCATAGATAGCAATGGTACATACTTTGATTAAATAAATACATTATATTAAAAAAAAATCAACTTTATGTTCCTCCCAAACAAAACGCCAATTTCATATGTAAGGACCTAATATTAAAAGCTGAACCAAGCAGTATGAATAATTGCCAAAACTACAAAATCAACCTGTAGGCTGCCAGTGTTGATCAATCAATATAAAACAACATAAAATCTAATTTATAGCACCATTTATGGACAATCATGATTTTCGAAAGAAAAAATCTATATGTCCATTGGTGGGTTCTTTAAAAAAAATATTAAAATATTTTTTTCCGTTTCTGAATTAGGTTATTCACAATATCGTTGATAGCCCCGATACATACATAGATACCATCACGTCATTCCCTTGTTGGGGTAAGCAGAGAGGGCAGAGCGCCAGATGTTCCTATCTCAATACACATCCTTAGTCTCTTTTATATCTATACAACTTCTGCGATTTCTCTGACTTTCTACGTTTCGGTATTTCCGAATATAATTCACTTGATCCAACCATACTTTCTATGCTCTTCCTCTCGCATGCTTTTCACTCACATTTGCAGTACATGTCTGTTTTGCTTGTCTTTCTGAATTCATTCATTCCATATGCCCAAATCATCTCAGCGTGCTATTCTTCATCTTAACTCAACACATCAACCTTAAGTTCACATTCATCCCTAATCACTTTATTTCATATTCTGTAATACATAGTCACTCTATGTATTCGTCTCAAAACACGCATTTCTAAAGTATTTCTTCGGTTCCTCTATCTTTTTCACATCCACATTTCACTTCCATATATTGGCTATATGTAACTACAACATATTGGCTAAAATTGGTTCCCAGATTCCTACTAGAAACACACGGGACCTTTTATCTCTCGAGTTCTAAATCAGTCTATTTTAATTTTGTTAATTTTATACCTTTTTTTAGAAAATGTTGCTATGATTTGTAAAGGACATTTAAGTGTTGTATATTTTTCCAAATAATAAATATTTGCAAAAATGAAAATTTTATATATTAGAAAAAATAAATAGGATTACCCTTTTTTGGTATTTGAAAAAAATTATTTTACTAAAAAAAATATTTTGAAAATAATAAAAAAAAATTTTTTTTTAAACCCTTATGTTGGGTTGTGGTTTCTGTCAAAATCCTCAGAGATCAAATGTGACTTTGGAAACGTAAGAATTGAAAATAGGCCTTAAACACAGAAACTCTGCTGTTTCAACAACTACAGGAAATTCCTTCATAGTATCAAATCTTCATAGCAACTGTTTTGACCAGCCCGTGTGCCTTTTGGCTTTTCCAGCTCACCACCCTTATTCGTGCTGTTAAACTCTGGAACCAACTAATATAATACTCGCATCATGATTGAAGTGCTTCAAAAAGCTGATTAAAAAACATCTTCCTTCAGTGACGTAACATGTTTTACCGAGATTTCAAAGTACTTTTTTTCTCCTTTTTCTTTTTCTGGCCATCGAGGCCTTGTTAAACCTGTTTAATTTTGGTATTGCATAGTTTTTTTTTCTCCGTGTAATCGTAAAACCTTTCACTAAAAATTTATAAAACAATTGTATGCTTGGTTGGAAGAGTGCCACTTGGCAATAAACCCGCCATATTGTATACTGTACAATAAACTTTTTAATAAATAGATAAAGCATTACAATATACATAATGTAAATATAAAATGGCGAAAAAGCGCAAATCTAAAGTCATTTATCAAAAGTTACGACTTTAACTTAGTGGAACTCCATTTAGGAATATTTAATAATAAATTACTTTGTTATTTCCCTAATCGTATTTTTACCACCTATCCTGAGACTCTCTTCAGGCGGAATGGTCCCCGTTCGTTACGAGAGTAGTGCTTAGGTAAAATTGGTGTCATGTTACATCGGAAGTGCGTATGGTTTATTGACCCCAAGGATGTAACATGACACCAATCTGACCTAAGCACTACTCTCGTAACAAACCGAGATCATTCTGCATGAAGTCTCAGGATAGGAGGTACGAACACGTGTAGCGGAGATTAACATAGCGGAATAACAAAGTAATTTATTGTTAAATATTCATTTAATAATATTTAACCTCCTCGAAAATTCTCGAGATGAGGTCAAACCGACTATGACAGAGCATGGCAGATGTGCAGACTGCTACGTAAGTGGGAATTAAAATAAGAACCCAACTGGAAATGTGGTGAACACAACTGTAAATTATTTATAGAGATTCTTCATCGTCCGTGGGTTTGCGAAGCTTCATCAGACAACACCAGCTGCTCTCGGAAGGTTGAATATCCTGTATGTGGAAAGATACATGTCATATGAACAAACATACTAAATCAGTAGGAAAACAGAGTAATTAATCAGAGCAAATGTGACGTGTCACGCATACCAAGCATCCTTGAGGAGAAAGCATAGACAATGTCACTCTATTCAAACACACCCCTGTTGTTTCATCTACATTCATACATATACAGTCTCTCTTTAGGAGAGTCTATTTCTTAAGATCATAGACACAACTCAGAGATACTCTTCCCTGCTAATACCACACCAAAATGAGAATATGGCAACCACAATAATGCCGAGAGTTTTTTTTTTATTCTATTGTATTACAATTTTGTTGTATTCAGTACAACCTAATGGGTGTGTTAGAGCATCACCACTAGCACACGGCATAACCTTGTTGAATGAATTTTCTGATACCGATATCTTCCACATCTCAGTGGATAGATTGAGGATTAAACTCCTTAATAAACTTTGTAGATATAACTGAGTCACTTCACAGAGAAGTATTAGTAACATTGTTCCTATTGACATTATGATATTTTAAGACTTTATAATTTAATTTTTATTTTGTTATTTGATGTATTTGGGTTAAACCTGTATTAAATGTAAAATAAAAATCCATTCGCAGGATGGACTGAACATCATCACAACAAGGAATGGTGGTAATAATAGAAAACCGTGACATTGAACACTCCAAGAACGCGACAAAAAACTGTAGCGCTGCGTAATGCCTAATACGATTAGCATTTATGATAGGCATCAGAATTCGGCAGCCGACAATTCGCAACATTTTGGGAAATGAAGTACAGGCATGCCTGCATGCCGGGAGGTCAAAAATGAGTCAAGACTAAGTATACTCACAATATATCCACCGCACAGCCACGGATGATCCAGTACATCTTCGGCACTGAACCTTAGCTCTGGGGAGTGTTGCAGCATGTTAGCGATGAGGTCACGGGCACCGCGACTCACGCCAGCCCAGTAGGGCCGCGGGAAGTCGTAGCGACCCGTCAGGATGGCATCAAACAAAGCCTCCTGGTTGCCATCTGCCGCCACGAACGGCGGGAAACCGCACAGCAGGATGTAAAGGATCACTCCAGCAGCCCACACGTCAATCTGGGAATATATCATCAATGTAAATATTGTAAATGCTGATATCTGCATCAAGTTCAACTATCACACATTCAAAAATATACAAAAAAAAAACAAAAAGTCTAAAATCACCACAATTATTTCTGAGTTTGTATGTAAGAACTTGTGTGACATATGAGCACTTGTATGTATTTTGAACACTATTTCTGAGTTTGTATGTAAGAACTTGTGTGACATATGAGCACTTGTATGTATTTTGAACACTATTTTGCCTTTAAGTATACCATTTTAACACTATTGTGCCCTATTAGCCACTTCTGACACTTGTATGCATTTTGGCGAACAATTTATCATTACGTGCATTCTAGAGCATTTGTGTAATTTTATACACTAATGTGCCACCTTGTGTCATTTTGTGCACTTATATGCTTTCTAGGGCGCTTTTTGTCATTTTGCACAACTATGTGCCTTCTGGAGCACTTTTTGACATCTCGTACACTTATGTGCCTTCGACAGCACTATTTGTCTGTATGGTCAAAAGCAGTTCCCACAATATAATACATTGGTTTAATTGACAAAAATACTATAATTGTCAAAAATATATATATAAAAACTAAATTATTAACACCCGCTTTTGACACTGTAATATAGCATTACACAATTCAGGATGTTAATGGCACACACAAAAAACTGATGTAGTAAAATTACTTGATTTAAATGTTTTTTTTTAATTATAAGAGAAAATTTATATTTTGTTTATTTGCACTTGCATTTTTTTTAGTTGTCAATTACGAATTAACGGGGTTTTATTGTGCACGTGTTTCAATGTGCAATCAAATTGTTAATGAGTTTTAGGTAATAAATTGAGTCACATAATACAATATGACGACCTCTATGGCCTAGTTGGTAAGACACTAGTCTCCCAGCCCGGAGGTTGCGGGTTCCATTCCCATTAGATCCGATTTTTTTAAAAAGGATTCCAGTCTGGTTTTCCCTTAAGGCCTTTTTGACATCTTTCTGGATGGTTGGAAGATATTGCTACATGACGATAAGCCCGCCAAGGTGTACTGTATACAATGAAAATGCAATACAATATATAAAAACATAATGAAGTGTTATGTACCTTGAGGCCATACCCAGTCTCCAGCAGGATCTCAGGAGCCACGTAGGTGGGGGTGCCACACACGGTGAAGAGGGGTCGGGTCACCTCACAGGCCAGCCCAAAGTCCCCTAGCTTCAGCCCCACTATCTGCTCCCCAAGCATCTCCACCTGGGCACAACAGTATGGGTTAGCACCAAATATCTAGTCTCCAGGATGAAGAAGGGCCGGTTCATTCAAATTATGATGAATTGTATCATGAATTGCGACCACGTTTCAAAGACAGCTCACAAAGATTGCTCCAAAATTTATATTTAATTGAAAACTTTCCGAATGATATCTAGAAAATCTGTGAGCTATATATTAGGTGTCAACATAAGTTCTGTCCGTTTTTTTTTCAAATTTAAAAATGAGCACCAAAAGTAAGACAAAATGGTAAAGGTTATAAGTCATTCGAAAGAAAATTTTCTGCTCTACAAGATATTGTGTTTGCTTTTACGTTACATGTATTATTTTATTTGATTACAAGCCTTCAAAATGGAATGTCAAGTAGACGAAAGTGAGCATTTTCGACACCTTCTTCTGTTCGCGTTCAATCGAGGCAATAAAGCTGCCAAAGCTGATCGCGATATTTGCGAAGCGTACGGTGAAGATGCTATGAATTAGAGGAGAGCTCGTCGATGGTTTTTGTGTTTCAAAGATGGTAATTTCGACCTGAAACATACAGAGCGTTCCGGACGACCAGTGGACTTTGATGAGGACCGCTTAAACCATATTATTCATGAAGATCCCATTCAAAATTTTCTTTCAAATGACATATAACCTTTACCATTTTGTTTTACTTTTGGTGCTCATTTTTAAATTGGAATAAAACGGACACAACTTATTAGGTGTACAAATAAGTTTCCGCCGTTTTTTATCAAAAATTGGGCATTTATTGTGAAAGAACGGAACCTCATGTTTTATTCGAAGTATTGCCCATCGCTTGCCACTACCTTTTCCCATCTTTCTGGCAGCATACGGATACAGCGTCGGAAGAATGCTTCATCTTTTGAGGCTATCCACGAATCGACCCAATTTTTGGTATCTTCATATGATGTGAAGTGCTGCTCAGACAGGTCATGCGTCATCGATCGAAACAAGTGAAAATCAGAAGGAGCAATGTCTGGTGAATACAGCGGGTGGGGTAAAACTTCCCAATTGATTGTTTCCAAAAAGGTTTTGACCGGCGCCGCAACATGTGGACGAGCATTATCATGCAGGAGAATAATTTTGTCGTGTCTGGAGTAGCAGTGGGCGCGCTTTTCCTCGAGTGCTCGACTCAATCTCATCAATTGTGCTCGGTAGACAGCCCCAGCAATGGTTTCGTTCGGTTTGAGCAACTCATAATACACGACACCAAGCTGATCCCACCAAATACACAACAAGAGTTTTTTTCCATGAATATTTGGCTTAGCTGTAGATGTTGAAGCATGGCCAGGGGTTCCCCATGATTTCTTCCTTTTTGGATTATCATAGTGGATCCACTTTTCATCACCAGTGACTATACGGTGCAGAAAACCCTTTCGTTTATGCCTGGCAAGCAGCATTTCACATGTGGAAAATCGGCGTTCAACGTTTCTCGGTGTCAGTTCATATGGAACCCAATTTCCTTGTTTTTGAATCATTCCCAATGATTTCAACCTATGTGAAATTGCTTGTTGAGTCACTCCTAATGTAAGTGCAAGTTCTTCTTGCGTTTGGCACGAATCTTGATCCAATAATACTTCCAATTCCGCGTCTTCGTACACTTTCGGCCTTCCGCTACGTTCTTTGTCTTCGATGTCAAATTCACCGTTCTTAAACTTTTGAAACCACTCACGACAACTTCTCTCACTTAAGGCAGCCTCACCATATGCTTCTACAAGCAATCGATGCGCCTCAGCTGCAGATTTCTTCAAATTGAAGAAGTAAATCAAAAGTTCCCGCAAATGACGCTTATTCGGCTCAAAACTTGACATTTTCGAACACAAAAAAATATGTTATACTGATAAAAATTCACTAATATTTCAAGGTCATGTTGTTGACAGATGTCCAACCTTACGATAATGACATTTTACATCTGACAATTTTAACCATAACTTACTGGTGGCGCCAACTTTTGTCAAACGGCGGTGACTTATTTGTACACCCAATATGTTAACACCCAATACATATCATCCCGCCACTTAATATTATCAACAATATATTTACCAAGAGATTCTCTGGCTTGATGTCTCGGTGCACGATGGACATGATATGTAGGTAAGCCATGGCCGAAGCCAGGTGGCTGATCATCAGTCTTGCCTGTTCTTCGCTGAACTTGGACGCAGCCGCTATACTGTCAAACAGATCGCCACCTGCAATCAAAGGACACTTATTAATTCATACATATGACAGGAAGCCCATAAATTACCGGAATCATTGTCATTATAAAACTTACGGTATTCCCCTTTTAGTTTGTATATGAATCTTCTCCCTTTTTCTCCAAATTTTATTTTCGTACATTTTAAAACAATAAGTCATTTGGAATTTAAAAAATGTTTTTTTTTTATAGGTAAACCACCCAAACTCTCGATGATTTGTGCCATCAAATTCAAGCCATTATGCAATTATATATGTCAATATAGTAAAAATATTTAAAAATTGATATAAATGGAAAAGTTCCACGAAGAAAGAAGAAATGCAATATTCATTGAACGCAGCCAAGATATGGCTTTTAGTAAATCAAATCTGTCTCGCAAAGGACAACCGAAAAAACCACATTCACAGCCGGAATTCTCCACAATACCCATTCTGTAAAGGTGACTAGCCACTACGCAGTGGCCTGTTCACAAACGACACATGACAGACACTTCCACTTTGTTCATTCTTATTATATTAAGCCATGGTTTCAAAAATGTTGTTAGATATATCAAGTGCACGATATTTTGAAAGAAATGTAAAAAGTTAGAGGAATCATAGAAGCTGTATGAGACGTAGAAGAGGCAAAAGATATGTGTTGCGATCTGACGAAATGTCTGAAGCTCACTTCTTACTGCCTACCCTGATAGGGAGATGGCATGATGGTATGTATTAGATAAATAGTAGATCAGCAGTTTTCTACATTTTTACCCTTGAAAACATATTCATATCTCAGTCAATGGGCATCACACGAATTAATGAAATAAATTATTTAATACGCAACACTTGTAGCGATGAAAGACACAAAGTGATCTGATCTCAACAGTTTCCTTTATTAAAAAAAAGACTGATGGAGAGAAGAGTAAGTCCCCTTACATATTAAAGGACCAGCAATGTTACCTTTGACCAGTTCCAGGACGAGATAGAGGCAGTCAGGGCTATCCTGCTCCGCCACGAGGGAGATAATGTGGGGGTGGCTGATCTGCCGCATGATCCGCACCTCAGCCTCCACGTAGTACTCCTTGCCGCGACACTTTGCCTTGTCTATGATCTTCAGGGCAAACTCCTCGCCTGTGCTCCGGTCCTGGCATATCCTCACCACAGCGAAATTACCATCGCCTGAAACAAATTACCCTTTTTCAATCCAGCACTTATGATAAAACTTAAATAAAAATAAATTACTTTTTGTGATTCATATATGAATGGTTGAATTAAAATAGGCACTAAGTACCAAAAAAAAACTAAGTATGCAGTTCCGTTCTATATGTCATACTAGGTTAGTCAAAAAGTTTTGAAAGCGACACCTATGGAGCAGTAGAAAAACCAAAATTTCTACGCCATTTTAATATTTCATCTTTCATAAGAACGTACTCAAAATTTCATTTCGATCTGTCAATTCATTCTTTGTTTACAAGCCATTGGAAGTTGACGTGTCAGTGTATTTTTTAACAATGGAAAAATCCGAATATCGTGCAGTGATTAAATTCTTTGTTTTGGAAGGTTTATCGGCTACTGAGATCCATGCAAAGATGGTGAAAGTATTAAAGGAGTCTTCTCCTTCATTTCCAACCGTTCACCGATGGGTTTTGGAGTTTAAGCGTGGCCGTACAAGCGTTGAAGACGATCCACGCTCAGGACGTCCAAAAAGTGCATCAACACCAGAAATCATAGCGAAAATACAGGATATGGTTTTGAAAGATCATCGATCGACTGTGGATGTGATAGCTGACACCATAGGCATCTCACATGGAACAACATGACATATTTTGGCTGAAGTTTTGGGTTTCAAAAAACTGTGTGCACAATTAGTGCCGCATTTGCTAACAATGCAACAAAAACACGTTCAAATGCGACTTTCTGAGCAACATTTGGAGCAATTTCGAAAGGATAAAAAGGTTTTTCTGCGTCGATTCATCACTATGGATGAGACTTGGGTCTACCACCATGATCCTGAATCAAAACAAGAGGCTAAGGAGTGGTGTGAACCAGGCACTTTGGCTCCGAAGCGAGTTTGTGTCCAGAAATCGGCCAAGGTGTTAGCGTCAGTTTTTTGGGATGCAAAAGGAATTTTATTGATAGATTATCTCTAAACTGGTAAGACAATCAACTCTGATTATTATTGTGACCTTTTGGACCAGAAATCAGTGAATTGGGGTACGAATTGTTGCAGCATCCACCCTATTCGCCAGATTTAGCTCCCTCTGACTTCTGGCTGTTCTCACACCTCAAAAAATTCCTTCGTGGAAAGCATTTTTCATCAAACGAAGAGGTTATAGCCGTCGTAGAGGAGTATTTTGCAGGCCTTCCAGAAAGTCACTTCCGTGATGGGACAACAAAGTTGGAAGATCGTTGGACCAAGTGTATTGATCTTATGGGAGACTATACTGAGTAATAAAAGTGATTTCCCCCCAAAAAAAATGTATTTTCATTTCCGCTTTCAAAACTTTTTGACTAACCTAGTATATAATGAAACTGCATACTTAGTTTTTTTTGTTTTTTTTTTGGTACTTAGTGCCTATATTAATTCAACCATTCATATGTTGAAACCTTTATCTTATTTTTTTTTGGGATAAACCAAATGATCTGAGAATGAATGTTGCAAAATCCAAAGTCATGGTGATAGAAAAGTGTGAAAAAAAGTAAATGCGATATATGGGTGAACAACAAAAGATTACAGCAAGTTAAAGAACTCCCATCATCTGAGAAAGGTAGTGTTTTCTCAGATGATGGGAGAGTTAAGAGAGATATCGAATGGTGTGTATCAATAGGAAACAAAGTTAATGGGTAACTAAAACATATATCCTCAAACCGGACAATATCAAAATCTGCTAAAATGATAGATCACAATAGTACTTTGGTGTCAATTTTGATCTATGCGAGTGAAACGTGGATGCGGAAAAATACTGATAAAGCCGAATAAATGCTATAGAAATGTGTGCACCGAGAAAATACATGGGGCGACATTGTATGATAATATGGAATGAAGTGATAAGGGTTGAATGTGAACTTAACCTTTCCTTCCCTGTGTTGGGTATCTTCTACACGTTGCTTCTAATAACCATCAATATCTCTATAAATATTATAAATACAAGGTTAACATTTTAGGTATTCCTCCATAATATATTTACGCATTGATTTAAAAAATATTATTAATAATAATCAGAATTTATCGACTACATCGAGGTGTTTTGTAAAGATCGAAAACAAATTCGCATTTAAATGCTGCGAGTGCCTCGTCTTGACGATAGGTGAATAGTATGCGGGAAGCGCGACACTATATTCGCATCTCACTCTTGCATACTAGACTGAATTGCGAGGAGCTGAATTGTCTCAACGTCGCAAGCATAAGCGTAAGCGCCGGGGTATGCGACTGACGTTCCGCGCCACTACTAGCTTCTAGGCTTGCAAATAGGTTAGACGTACGCCCGTTCCGTGAGCGTTGCCAGATGGTTTTTTAATATTTTCAGCAAATAAATCTCAATTATTATAATTTTTAACTTCAATTATAATTAATTAAGGGGATTATCTATGAATGTTCTTATTTTTCCGATTTAAAATCGCTAATTTTTTATTGCGTACTCACTACCCAACACCGGAGCACGCATATTATTTTTATCACCATAAGGGAACGGTTAAGGCTGATATATTGAGCAAGAAGATGAAGAAGTGCACTCTGAGATGGTTTGGACATGTGAAACTAATGAATGAAGAAAATCTTACAAAACAAATATATAGTGCAAATATGAGTGGAAGGCATGGTCGAGGACAACCAAGGAAAGTATGGTCGGTTTAAGTGAATGGAAGATGGAAATGTAGTCAGAAAAATCATACAAGTTGTATGGATGTGGAAGAGGTGAAGGGTGTGTGTCGAGATAGGAAAGTCTGATGCTCTGTCCTCAGCCTACCAGTTAACAGGGAAATGACGTGATGTAACCAATTGAAATTGTGTATGTAACCAATTGAATTTGAGATGTATGTTACAATGCAAAAATGATTTCAGGAGAAAAAAGTAATTTTTCAATGGAGAAATTAATATCTTAAGCGGGGAAACATTTTAAGCGGGAATATCTAAAATTGATTTTCTGTCATTCTGTTATAATTTCAAGGACTCTCGGTAGAATCTTTGCTCAATTTCAATTTAACAAATTTATTTAATAATCCCAATGCCTTTATTATACTACACATCCATTGTATGCAGTGCAACTTTGTAGATTTATTAAAAGGGCTTATTTATTTTTACGTTTAAATACACATTGTGGATTCATTGCTTTAAAGAAATCCAATGAATCGGCTTTCGTTTCAATCAGTATTCATGACTATGTCTTAAAGTTAGTAAATGGAAATAATATTTGCAATGAAGATGAGTAGGATGGGGAGACCCTCAAAGTTAATGGGCATGTCTGTCCTCAGTAAGATACAGGTAAAAGCCTAGTTTACTGGGGACACGACAAATGAAAGGCAACAAACCGACATCCTTTAAAATTGTGTCCACATTAAATTATCTGTTGTTTTTTCACAAATTATGTATTTATAAAATTTATTGTCGTACATAAAAAAAATAAATAGTGTCAGGATAGAAATTAAATAGTGCTTGATGATATTTTTTTTTCTTTTTAAAAGAATAGATATGACCGAAGTCATAGGTATCCTTAACATCCTCGAACACCAGGTGGAAAAAGTGCCTGTGTTGTTCGAGGGGAGTGGCACAGCGCGGGGTTCGAAACGACGTCCTTCCGCACAGAAGTTCAGTGTGTTACCGCGCGGCCATGCACTTCATACTGACCTATGATTTTGCCCACGGAGTATTTGAGGCGAAGAGGCTGTGGCAGAAGTAGACTGCTGGCATCGCTGCTCCCCAAGGGGTCGGGAGAACTGCTTTTGATGGTGTTGGCTCGTTCTTTGCCCACCTTCACCGGCATCTTAGGTTTCGGACCGTTTCTACGACAGGAAAAAATCAATTGTATTGTCAGAAACAGATGACGAAACATTCTATCAACTAGGTAATGGTAAGTGTTTTTAAAAGAATTCAATTTTTATAAAATGAATAACCAAAAAACACTATCTGGGAAAACAAGTATATGAACATCAAAAGCAAGGTGAGGATATACAAGACCTGTGTCCGCCCCATAATGACATACAGCATAGAGTTCAGAGCCGACACTGTCAGAACCAAAAATCTCCTTCAAACCAGCGAAATGAAGGTACTCAGGAGTATCGCTGGCTAAACCCTTTGTGATAGAGTATGAAACACAGAAATCAGAAGGATGTGTGAAGTTGAAGATATTGTCAGATGGGGACGACAGAGAAGGTTCTGGAACGAACGCATATCCAGAATGGCGGAACCAAGAGCCGTAAGAATGGCCAGGGACAGTATTCCCCAAGTAAGCAGACCTCTAGGACGACCTCCCAAAAGATGGAAAGACAGCTGGCAGTCGACGTCACAAGAGGCAAACAATGATGCAGGACCATAACAGGCCAACAGAGCTAAAATAAGAAGAAGAAGAATAACCAAGACTAATTATTTTTTTTATCTAACACTCTCGTGGTTCTGTCGGAAATATAGGGGTGAAATAAAAACCTGCATACAAGTCAATTCAGCACTCTATGTCTCCCCACATTCATTCAGTCTTCACCCATCAGAACACTATGATATGCTTCCGATTCGTAGAGTCTATAGTGGAAGATAAACTCTTAATCAACTAGTAGGAGTCATTGTTACTACACTACCAAGCCACCTTCAATATCCCACATTTATTGTAGTGTTTATAAGTCACTGCTGTGTCCGAAAACAAACTCTTATTTGACACATGATCAAACTGCTTAACGCCCACTATCATGAGCAATTAAGACATCTTTTAATACAACCGAAGAGTTTTTCTCTTGGAACTTGGTAAGATGCCAAGTTCAGAGTCATGTAAGAATACAGAGAGTTCCATTCTACTAACACCCACGCTGTTATGGGGGACAAAATAAGTCCCCATCCAACGGTATTTATACTAGAGGATCGAAATCTTTTTTATTTGTGGATTGCGACATTACATAGTGACGAAGAATGAACTGCCAAAAGAGACTCAATCTCCGGTAGTGACACTCCTGAGCGGAAAAAGAATAGCAACGATGACGGATTAAAGATCCAACATTACGGGAGAAGGGAAATGACTCGCAGCTTATAAAGTGACTTAAGTCCTAAGTCAAAACAGTCTAACAAGTTGCTTTGAATGCAGCAAAACTATCCGGTGACGTCACTAGATCAGAGTAACCAATTGGTCTTAAGATGTACAGCTGAGTGGGGTATTATCAACTCTAATTATCATCGCAATACCACAAAATGTAATTTACGGATTGATCCAGATAATAGCAAAAATTACAATACGGCGAAAAAATAAGATTAAAACTAGTTAAAACTCCTATGATCAGAGAAATTGGGTAGTACAATAGCTTTTGTACACACACGGGGAGCCAAGATGAATCCTGATGCAAAGAAAAAATTTGAATGTCTGAAATGGATAAAAAGGAATAAAGAAAGGATGTAGACACCAAATAGGTGACACTTTATCTTCAGACTAAAGATGGAGGAGTTTTATATGACTCTCGTATTATTTAATGCACTGCTGGCAACACCTATCCTAATGTCATCTCATCTTTAAACCCCCTATCCCCAACAAGCGTGGCACTTTAATATTTAAATTTACCAACTCTATTAATAGGGGCCGTTCTATTTCCTTCCTTACTTCATTCAATATTCTGTCATACATCGTCACATTAGTGTTATTCTTCTCGGTGCATGCATTTCCATTACATTTATTTGATTCCTTTCATCCTTCATCCACATTCACGTTTACTATTCACGATTATATAAGCAGATTTTTATAACTGTGTGGTTAGAGTATACATATATCGCGCCATTGATTCACAATTTATTTTAGTGGCCTATAGACTCATTACTTGTTTAACGTGTTCCTCGCGGGAAGCACAAACGCCTGTGATCTGACGACAATCCAAGTTTCAAATCTTCTTAAGAGTAATGACTATTATTTATTATCAGAAAATTACTTGAATGTCATGTTTACATGGTGTTGTAATCAAATATCAGTGGTTCTAAACAAAATACGCGTTTAAACTTAGAAATTAAAAAACGCCGAACTTGTGCCGCGCACAGGATTCGTGGAATTTGATTTTTAAAGCGGTGTACAGGTTAAGTGACCCATTAACTCGGTATTTATTTTGGTGGCCTATTTGTTTTATTGGCCCATTGACTCACTATTTATTTTAATAACCCATTGACTCACTACACATACATAAATACCATCATGCCATTTCTCAAAACACATATTTCACCTCTTCCACATCCATACACTTTCCCATACAGCTTCTACAATTTCTCTTACTTCTTTCAAAATATCATTCACCTGATTCAACAGTACTTTACTTGATCTTCCTCTACCACGCCGTCCACTCATATTTACACTACATAATTATTTTGTTAGTCTTCCACCTCAGAATGTTCTTCTTCTTCTTACTAAACACATCAGCCTTAACTTCAAATTCATCTTTAATCACTTCTGTTATATTGTACATTATCACCCCATGTACGTTTCAAAGCAACAGCATTTATTCAGCACTTTTCAGTATTTTCTACATCCATGTTTCACTGTCATACATCAAAGATAATACTAAAATACTGTTGCGGACTATATACTCAAACCGGACAGTATCAAAACCATCTTAGCAGATTTTGATACTTTCCGGTTCGAGTATATATATTTCACCCCATTGACAGATTTATTTTCCATCACTACACGCTATGCGATATCCCTCGAAACTCTCGACTCATGACACAATTTTGTAAAATAGGAAATTAAACTTACCTCGTGCCATTTCTTAACGTAGGTGTCTTTTTGTATTGTTGTATCGCTTTACTTTCATCAAATTCTAATTCGAAATCTTCTTGAGTATACCTTGAACAAAAAAAAATTAAATCAATATTGATACTAGTACATTAATTTTAAATTTAGTTGTACTCTACTTTATTTTTCAAACACCTTTCAAAAAGGGGAGTATGACATATAGTCCAAAAAATATTCGTAAAATAACACTTTTTGAAAATATGAAATATACAACTAACAGATGAATACGCGTTAATATTTGACAGCTTTATTTGTACGTAAGCGTGTGATTTTGAACATACAAACTCGCACTGTCAGTAATAATTTTAATGGTATTTTTTTATAAAATTTAAACACGGTTACTTTGTTTTAATTTTATATTAATTATCGAGTTCCACAAAGTGACACCAGAGTTATTTAAATAACTATCTTGTATTAGTACAATTTTGAAGGCAAAATTGTATAAAAACTTACGTGTCTGTGTTAGTGATAAGTGTCTATTTTTTACCAAAATGTCTCACAGCAAAAATGTTTCACAGGGTATCTAAATTTAAAAAAAATAAATAAAAACAACTCTAATAAAAAAAACTGTGATATAGTATAATTAAAAAAAATATATATTGAAGAATAAAACAAAATAAATGTTATAATTTTATATTAATTATGGAGTTCCACAAAGTGACGCCGAGTTATTTAAACAACTATCTGTTTTTTTTTTTACTGACAAGAGTCAGTTATCAAGTGAAATACAGGATACTCCTCAGTGAGATACAGGCAAAAGCCTAGTTTACTGGGGATACGACAAATGTAAGGCGACAAACCCAGATTCATTAAAATAATGTATGTCCAAATTAAATTACCTGTTGTTTTTTCGCAAATTATGTATATTTCTTGTCATGTGTAAAATAAATAAAAAAATATAATATAATGACAATGAAATAACTTCCAAAGTGTCATTTTTTTATAATATTTATATTTATTTCTTAGAAATAGTTAACACCTACATACTACTTATAACTAGATAACAATTATTACAACAATTATTTTAACATTAAATAAATAAATAAAAAAAAATGTCATTTAACATTCATCACTGCACTTAGCACGATAGAAATCATCCTAAACACCGGTGATTTTTGCATTTTCATACCTGTTGATTTAATATTTAATAAAAATTATTCTTTTCATACCTGTTGATAAAAACTTTAATACATTTTGATTCATAAGAGATACATCATTCAAACAAAGTATTATGAAGTGAGCAGTATGATTTTTAAAATAAAAGAGAAATAATTGCTTATACAACTAGATATATTGTCGAATCATTTAAAGTTATAGGAATTTTATTTATTTGGATTATCAAGAATAAATACTATTCAGAAACATAATAAATTATTCAGTCGAGTGTCAATAATCGTGAAACATACTGCAGCCGTAGCATTTTGTAAATAAATAAAACTGCACCGAGGCGTAACATTTTTTTGTATAAACACTTGAACGATTTACAAATTATTTACGACACGCTCGGCTTGTTCCGCCCAAAGGAGTGAGAACGTAGATTAGTCGGTTAGTTACCCACGAAAAGGATCGTTCTCTTTTTGTTACACATCTCTATCAAGTTTCGATATGCAACACGAATTACATAACTTTTATAAACTAATCAAATTAAACTTATTATTATACACTGTTTTATGTGAAGCATTTGTGCCTCAAGGTATCATATCTCAAGGTTGAGAATATCCGATAATATTCATCTGATTTTGAACTTCTTTTTCTTCTTCCTGGCACTGTCCCAACTCATTGCCTAGGTAGGCTGTTGGGGTCGGCTCTTCTCGTTCTCAGGCTGTATGTTCTTCGGTTCTGGGTGTCGCTTTCATCTAGGCCGTTTCTCTGCAGGATTTTGGAGCATTGAGTCATCCAGGAGTTCTTTGGTCTTCCTCTGAACGGCTGTCGAGGAAGATCCACAGACATTGCCTGATTTATAGTATGGTCTGGTGGTCTCCGTCTTATGTGTCCCGTACCATCTCAGCTGTCGCTCTTCCCGCTTACTATTTATGTCAGTGACTCCCAGGCTACCACGAATGCGTGAGCTCTTAGTTTTATCTTTCAGTGATACTCCTGCCGACCACCTAAGCATTCGCATTTCTCCTGTTTCAAGTTGCCTAGAGTAAGAGCTGTACATAGTCCAGCATTCTGAGCCATACATAATTGCGGGTCTAACGATAGTCTGGTATACCTTTCCATTCAGTTTTATAGGCATTTTTGGGTCACACAAGACTCCTGTTACCGATCTGAATTTCATCCATCCCACACTTATTCTATGGTCAACTTCCGCGGCGCACCCCTTCTTTGTATACCTTGAACAAAAAATTGATTGAGATCGTCGTCAGACATGGAACCAGAGTGACCCAAATAACTGTGTTAGGGCTGCATCCGCTATCATTGGATTTATCTGATTTTGAACAAACCTAGTTTTATCCAACGCTTAAACCACTATTTATCGTAATATAAAATAATCATATCATAGATATCGTACAGTGACAAGAGATGTAATTTTTTTTGTTTCAATTAATTCGCGTTAATGCGGGAACCATGGTTCGTCTATTTTCTCTAAACACACCTTAGCGAGCATCCATGGTTCGTGTATTTTTTTTAAACACACATTAGCGCGCGAGTGCTGATTTAAGTACAGTACCCGGCAATAATTAATACACATCGGGCTTAAGAAAGAGACTGTCAGCCATAATCGGCTAACTTCAGCATTGTAGAGCGTCGTCTCACCGAGCAACCACACCCTAGAACGCATGACAACGAATGACAAATCGCGACGGAACACGTGTATGAATGACAGAGACGACGCTCTACAAGCCGAAGTTAGTCGATTATGGCCGACAGTCTCCTTCTTAAGCCCGGTGTGTATTAATTACTGCCGGGTACTGTAATAAAAATTAAAATATTAGCGTAAGTATGGAAAGTAATCTCATACGTTTAGAACAAATCAAAATGCGAAATTGAACCAAACGCTCGTGGACGGTGATTTTCGATATTCTCAGAATCTGAGCAATCCCTCGTATTGTAGAACACCGGTTATTCTTGATCAAAGCCTTGATTTGGTCATCAACAGTGGTAATCAGCCATTTCAGAGCGGCCACATCATTGAGTGTCGTATCACCATTACCGATTTTTTTAAATCACATTTGACACAAAGTCTTCCCAGCAAGACTTTGCATGATCGTGTCAGGAACACCACAATCCGAGAGGGCTGTGAGGTCCAAGATGTAGTCAGATGGGGACGACAGCGTCGACGATACTGGTACCAACATGTACAGAAAATGAATTTCACAAGAATTCCATAAAAAGCTCTGCATGGGGTGCCCGGATAGACGGCGCCCACTAGGGAGACCCTCGAAACGATGGAGAGATAGCTGGAGCTCAGCATGATATGAGGACAATCCTGCAGTAACAGACTCTTGGGTCTATAGAAAGTTGAAGAAGAAGACATTTGATACACGATCACTTAATGCATCATCACTATACACGCCTTAGTTTTGGTTTATGTCGCATTTTTTCCTTTAGTATAGTAAAAAGGCATCGAGCACCGAAAAAACAACTTGTTTTGTTCCATATTCAAACAATGGCCAATTGAGCTAAATACAATATAGCTTTCATAATAATATACATTCAGCATGTTTGGAACCAAGTTAGCAAAGAAGATTTGGTTATAACGCCATATATCTAAGTACAAAACTAATATCCAAACAACATTTTAAATTATGTAATCATTGTCATTATATAGTGAAACAACTGTCACTGAGCAAATGAATTATCCGAAAATTTAATTTTGATGTTTTTAATAATCTACAAACAAATTAATTACAATACTCTTTATGACACCTTATTAAGACTACAGTTTCAGTTTTTAGAATAAGGGAACTGCCAGTGTGATGCAATACCTTTCATTGCCATAAGCAAAGAAGACATCCTCCTCCTGGAAGAAGTGCTCTAGCAGCAGCACGGGCCGAGCGGCCAGGGTGAACACTCTTCTCACGCAGCCCGTGTCCAGGCGGATGCATTCGGTGATGGCGCACAGCACATGCTCAAAGCTCGGACTGTTGCGCTTATTCAGTAACAACCTAAATACCTGTACATTCAAAATAATACTTAGTAAGAGCAAAGATATTCTAGAAAGGTGGAGTTTAGGCTGGTTTTCAAAGCTCTGAATGGTCTGAAGCAACAGTACAAGACATAAGGATATTCTCTATGGAGATCTCTGCAATGCAAATAGATTTCATGGAGCTGTGTTTCCGTTTCAACGCCTTATGTAAAAAGGAAAAAAAAATTGTCTCTTGTTTACGACCATCAAAAGTGGAAAGAGATGCTTCAGACGGGAAAAATGGTCAATGATACCAACTGGTTTAACGAGTTAGAGAGGATACAATGTGGACAATTAATCTCAAACAAGATTAATGTCTCTCGTCGAACGCGTAAATCAAAATTCAATCTGCATAGTTACAGGAAGAAATTTAAGTCTACACAATCTATGCTGTATAATCTCTCGTAAATGAATGGCTGCCATGAGACATTACATACTGATGTGTAAGGGATATGCCCTCTGGAAGACGTGCTATACAGAGGTTGTCTGAAGTGTTAACCATCTAATAAGAGTGGTGGGGTGCCTCTTCATGGGACAGGATAAAGTTTTCTATTCGTGTTAGGTTGTCGATTTTTGTTTTTGTCGAAGCACGGTCTGTGTCTTCTTACTAGATGGTGGTATTGTTAAAGCAGGAAGAAGTGATCTGGTTCAATGGGCAAGAATTTTTTAAGTTGTTGTTACGAAGTTTTTTTCACCGAGAGGGCTCGCCACCATTCAACAAAAAGAAATAAACTCTCAGTAATGGAGGAAAAGTATGAATCTGGCAAAAAGGATTATATTACCATGCCATAAATTGTTATTAAATAAAAACATTTAGTTGAGGTTAACAGACTGGACTACCTTGATAGGTCTTTTGTATTAGCTGGCTCTATAGCATGGAAGACTTCCGCAGGAGTATAGCTAGGCTGATGGGATAGTTGCATTCAAAATGGATCTAAGTTCTGATTCACACCTTCATACACTTTCTTTACCAAGAGTTTTATAAATAATAATAAAAAAACACGTTACATACCTTTCTCGGTTTAATTCCGTTCCTAATAATTGTGACTATTCTCGGCCTGACGACTGATGCATCGCCAGACGTAACCCTAACATTAGGCATCCCGTTCCCCGAATATGGTGAACCGGACCCGTTGAACACTCTCGATAGCCGGTTGGCAGAAGTCTTGTTGGAAGATATGGCAGCCGGACTGTTAGGGTTCTCCGGGGTGCCGAGTCTCGAAGAAGCCAGAGAGTTGTAATCCATCTTTTTAAACGTCTCACCTTTGCCTGAACACACGTATGATTTTCCATCTTCGAGATCTTCGAGTTTAGCAATCTAGAAATAAAAGAGTAACTATTTTTATAAAGAATATAGAAAATTGCTTTACTTCTATTTTGATTAATTTTTTATACAGATATACACTTCACTTATGACATGTTAAGTTCAGCTACACCCTGCATTTATGACATATTAGGTTTAGGTATACCCTACACTTATGGCATGTTAGGTTAACACGTTCGCTGCTAAAGACGCCCCTGGGGCGTCAACACATTTTTTGTAGACACGCTGATGACGCCCGTTGCGCGTCATTCGATTCTCTTTGTTTGTATGGTACCGAATATTTTAAGATTTTAAGGTTTCGAAAATACCGTAAGATTTTAAGGTTTCGAAAATATGATTTTTTTCAGTACCTCTACACTATTCTATAAATACATATCGCAGTGAATGTGTTACGCTATACTCTGCACTTATGACATGTTAGGGTAATCTATACTCTGCACTTATGACACGTTAGATTCAGCTATACCCTGCACTTATGACACGTTAGCTTCAAGTATAACCTACACTTATGACATGTTACATTCAGGAATACCCTGTACTTATGAGATTGTACTATTGTATAATTTCAACCGCATTCAAATGGTATTCACATTACAGTATTCGATTAATACAAAAATGGAAAAGAAAAAGTGTGCAAGTATTCTTCCTTTTTAATTAATTAATTTCTGCGTCTGGACAATCAATCATTAATTATGCCACGTATTTCCAGAAGGAGACAACAGATGTCACCTATTATTAACATCAATCAGGTCTTGATTGATGTTAATAATAGATTTAGTCCCAATGTACGGACAAATTAACATATCTCGAGTTCTGTATAGCCCTAATATCAATCCCGAATTAGAGCACCCTAGAGGATAGTCCGCTCTCTAACAGGTGCTGTATAGAGCGTCCATTTATTACTGTTCACCATCGTATGTGTAAGGCAAAAACACAGCGAATACGAATATTGTTTCCAGACAACTGTTTTCAAACCAAAAGAGGGCCCCATGTTTATTTATTTCTTGCTACCATCAGGAATCAAACCAGAAACCTCCGAGTAGAAGACCAGCATCTTACCAACTAGGTTATAGAACGAGAACGAACTTGGACATTTTGATAACAACAATTTTTTTTACCGTGAAAATAAAAATTAAAGAATAAATGTATGACAGAATAGAGAATGAAGTGAATAGGGATGAATGTGAACTTAAGGCTGATGTGTTGTGTAAGATGAAAAAGAGCACACTGAGATGGTTAAGCCGTGTAGAACGAATGAAAGAAGAAAGACTAACAAAACAAATATATAGTGCAAATATAAGTGGAAGGCGTGTGAGAGGAAGACCGGAGAAAGTATGGTTAGATCAAGTGAATATTTTAAAAGAAGGAAAGAAAGTCAGAGAAATTGTATGGATGTGAAAGAGGTTAAGGATGTGTGTAGAGATAGGAAAATTTGGTGATCTGTCCTTTCTGCCTACCCCAACAAGGAAATGGCGTGGTGGTATGTATGTATTGTAAAACAAAGTACTGTAAGTAAAATTTTCATAATTACAAAGCGTGGTATGTAGTGTAAATGTGAGTGGAAGGCGTGGTATGTAGTGAAAATGTGAGTGGAAGGCGCGGCATAAGAAGACCAGAAAAAAGAACGATTGGATCACGTGAATGTCATATTGAAAGAGCGAAAAATAGAAAGTCAGAGACCTCGTTGTAGGATCCCCTCGCCATTCCCACGTCAATTCAGTTAGAAAGAAAAACTGTATCGTAGAGTTAGTTTTAATTGAATAAGCCGTTGCACACCAGCAAACTCACTGGTCACACAGCTGTACTGGATCCGATGGCACACCGAAGACGATCGGAGCACACCGGCATGTTTTTAAGAGTTGATGTGACCAAGTCACAGGTATCCTTATACCCCGAATACTGGGTGGAAAAAATGCCTGTGTCGTTCGGAGGAAGTAGCGTGGCAGTGTTTGAATCGGCGACTTTTCGCACGGAATCCAGTTACCGTATGGCCATGCACCTCAAAATAAAGGGTATGGATTTATAAAAGGTGAAAGGTGTGTGTCAAGAGAGAAAATTTGGCGCTATACTCTGCCTACCCTGACAAGGAAATGATATGAATATATGTAAGAGTAAAAATAACATTATTTGTTCATATCCATCAGCAGGTATCAATTAAAATGATGTGAATATATTATATGTAAGAGTAAAAATAACATTATTTGTACATATCCATCAGCAGGTATCAATTAAAATGATGTGAATATATGTAAGAGTAAAAATAACATTATTTGTACATATCCATCAGCAGGTATCAATTAAAATGATGTGAATATATGTAAGAGTAAAAATAACATTATTTGTTCATATCCATCAGCAGGTATCAATTAAAATGATGTGAATATATGTAAGAGTAAAAATAACATTATTTGTTCATATCCATCAGCAGGTATCAATTAAAATGATGTGAATATATGTAAGAGTAAAAATAACATTATTTGTTCATATCCATCAGCAGGTATCAATTAAAATGATGTGAATATATGTAAGAGTAAAAATAACATTATTTGTTCATATCCATCAGCAGGTATCAATTAAAATGATGTGAATATATGTAAGAGTAAAAATAACATTATTTGTACATATCCATCAGCAGGTATCAATTAAAATGATGTGAATATATGTAAGAGTAAAAATAACATTATTTGTTCATATCCATCAGCAGGTATCAATTAAAATGATGTGAATATATGTAAGAGTAAAATAACATTATTTGTTCATATCCATCAGCAGGTATCAATTAAAACGATAAAGATGACAAATAGCTTATAAATATATTATAAATGGGAACATTGATAAAGAAATGGATTGAAAACACAATGAGCCGTGCGAGCCGGCCGGCCGGTGTGATAAACGGTACAGGCCGCTCTCAATACATAACAGGCCGCTCAATTTGCATTCATTTTAAGTGTGGACTCACTAACGTGTCGGGGTAACCATCCATTATGCAAACAAATCATCAATAGAAAAATAATTTATTTCATTGTAATATGTTTAATAAAACACTATTGTGCTCAAACACTGCTTATTCGTCCTCTACTGATGATGAGGTGAAAGCCTTGAAACCGGTAGGGTCATACCATTATCTCAAGTGGAAAAAAACAGTATTTTAGTAAAGAAATTAAAGCGTTTAACAATATATTACTTTGTCATGACAAAGAAATTTATTGTTATTTATAATTTAAACAAAATTTAGTATTTTTTTTGCTCCCCTGACGATGAGATGAAAACCTTGAAACCGGTAGGGTTATACCATTATATAAAGTGGAACAAACGTGTTGAATATATATTATTATGAAAGGTAAGATCTGGTGCACTTTTTCGTCCATTATTTGCCCCAATCGCGGTATAATAATCTATGAGGTCTAATCGGTAAGGCGCCCGATTTAGGGGTTCCCAATTTTTTTGAAAAGGGTTCCAGTTTGGTTTTCATTCTACCAGCTCTTTCTGGTTGGTCGAAAAAGATTGCCACATGTCATGATGAAAACAAATAATATATTTTTCATTAATTCATATTGTGCCCATTGACATATTCTAATTGGCAATAAGACATATTAATGTCCGTGGCGGAGAGAAAACATTGTCCTTGGCTGTAGCCGAATCTAGCCATCGGGTTTAAAACCACTGGAGTAGGTCCGGAACTCGCAGTTCGTCATCACTCCTGTTGGAAATACTAATACAAGTCAATAAACCCATCAGGTTGAATAGTATACAGCGATAGTAAAATACAAAAACAATTTTTGCAGAAAGTTTTTTGTCTCCCCTGCAAAATTTGGGCAATCCTAGATACGTCGTTCCTGCAGTATCGGCGACGATATTTAATTTTAGTTCTTTATATTATTGTAAAGATGTATTTATTTATTTACAAGCTTATTTAAATCTTGAAAGAAGAGTATATATTGAGATAAAATAAACATGTCCATTGAAATATGTTAATGAAGTAAAGGCGTCCCAATTAGAGCGCTACAGTTAAATGATCTGTTCCTTGAGTTCTTGGGTCAGTTGGATCTTGTAGGCATGCTGATACAGATCTTTCGTGACAATTCGCTGTAAGGTGCTTCTTGAAACGTCTAATTCCTGTGAACGTTGACGAATTGATGTCCCTGGGGTTTCAGTAACACTTGCTCTCACTGCGGCTATGTTTTTGAGTGAACGCCAGCTACGAGTCGCATGGGTGAATTATTGTCCAGAATCGAACCAGTTTCCTCAATTTATTTAATTAATCTTCGAATTTATGACTCATTTGGACCATTATTTGGACTGAATATTTCCACAAAGTTTACGAACTGTTTCAGCAAAACTTTCCCCATTTTTATAATGAGTTTTAACAATAACAACGCGTTATTCTTTCATGTAACATTCCATATTTACTAATCGCAAGATCGACAAATATGAAATTGATTTGTCGCAAGATTGACAAAAATTAAAGGCACATATGAAATTTTAAGAGCTTACAAAAAAATTACACAAAATTTTAATCAGTCACTCTAATTGGGACACCCTATATACACTGTTTTATTTTCTTGAACATATGACCAAAGCCTTCTGGGCCCTAGTCTGTTGTGTGCAGTTGTATACGAGACATGATCAATATAAAACTGGACTGGCTTTAAAAACATCTTTATTATAAAATAATTGCATTTCAGGCTGCATCGCCTTAAAAAAAATCTCCTCCTACATTAATGCAGCCAATCCAGTCTTTCTGCCATGCTGCTAAAACCCCCACAAAGTTTTTTTTGTTATGATTGGGATTCAGCTTCAATATCTTTGTTATGATTGGGATTCAGCTTCAATATCTTTGTTATGATTGGGATTCAGCTTCAATATCTTTGTTATGATTGGTATTCAGCTTCAATATCTTTGTCATGATTGGGATTCAGCTTCAATATCTTTGTCATGATTGGGATTCAGCTTCAATATCTTCTACCGTCTAAAAAAAATTTCCCCTTGAGCTTCAATTTCATTTTTGGAAATAAAAAGAAGGCATATGGAGCTGAATCCGGTGAAAAGGGAGGGTGTGGAGCGTTCGACATGGTTTTGGATGTCAAAAATTCTCAAATTTTAATCGATGAGTGCGCCGGTGCGTTGTCAGTGACCGGGGAACAAATTTGACCGCAATGCGATACGTGTTTAAATTGTCCGTTAAAATTGAATGGACTGTGCCAAACGACATTCCAACCAGGTCACAAACTTTTCTGATTGTAACTGTCAATTTGCATAAAAAATTCTCTGAATTCCAGTGAAGTTTTCAGTATATGTGCTGATACATTCATCGTCCTTGAGTGATGTTCGATCATTTTTAAAATGCGAATGCCACTCATAACATTGGGTTCAACTCATGGTTTCATCACCATAAACCTAAGGAAGAATTGCAAGAGTCTCACATGCTTTTTTTCCGAGTTTTAAACTAAATTTTATTCATCTTGGCAATCGTAAAGGGTTCAAAATATGTATTAACAAAATTGCTTATGAAACTGACATGGATGCACGCAGCGCAAATATTTTAGCAGAATGAGTGACAAGGCTTAACGCAACTGACAACTAGAAACATTAGCTATACCCCCCCCCCCTCCCCCATCTGGCGGCACAGATTTTGTCCGGTTTTATATTGATATAAATAATGTATTTCTTTTTGACAGCAGAATATATTTATATCTTTATTATACTAACATCACTGCACACTGTAGTCACCTGCACTCAATAATATAAATAGTTTTTTTTTTTAATTTTCAATGGTCAAAGTTGATCAAAAACAAATAAAAAAATATTCCATATTCTAAATAAATTAAATCAATCAAAATTGCTCACGGGCTTGAAAAACACCCAAATTTGGATAATTAACCATTTAAAAAAAACTCCAAGGATGTAATTAACAGCTTTAATTACATAATAGCTCTTAGGATATATTAAAAGAGTGTTGTGTACACCGAGTCGAGATATGAATGAAATTTCAACTCAAACTGAATGAATATTTTAATACTGCTGCCGAGACATACTCGTAACATAGTTCACAAATATGAATTAATGAATGGAGCATTTTATAGCGGTGTTCAACGATGATAGTAAACAGTGGACGCCACATACAGACTTGATCAGTCATTCACGTCACAGTCTGCACCAGTGCATGCCTGGAATACAATCTGAATAATTTAAAACCACAACACACAGGCCATTGGCCACACGGGTAACCTTTGTGTGTCTCTAGGAATGTGGACAAATATTTCAGACTATCACGCATTAATAATAGGAAAAAGTGAGGCAGACATCCTGCGAGCCTCAGGGACGGCTCATTGTTCCTCAAAATAATAATAATAAAAAGGCAATTTAGATAGTACCGTTTAGAGAGCCAACTCTCCTCAAGGGCGCACTAACTCGGGATTCGAAGCCACTATTGTTGGAAGGATTGAAAATATTACAAAATAAAAATGTAAGGATATGAAGGTAGTGGCTGTAACAATTAGATTAGGTACTTCTCCGCCTTATATGTTAAGACAAACGTATTAAATAACACCTTTAACAAAGACAAACTATAAAGAAACCATTGTAGAGCTTCCAATATGTGAAGGTAACACATTCAGATCTAAGTCGAGTGTAGTGTTTATATATAATCATAAATTTTAATAACATCTTTAACAATGACAAATTATAAAGAAACCATTGAATAGCTTCAAATATGTGAACGTAGCACATTCAGATCTAGGTCGAGTGTAGTGTTTATATACGAGGCATATCCAGAAACTAAGTGTACTGAATTTTTGTAGGTTACAATTTTTTTTATTTAAACAAAAAAATTACGTGGTTACCGTAGTACATATGTAAGCTATTTTTCGACAGTCGCCATTCCTCTCAATGCAGGTGGTGAAGCGGGGTATAACTTTTTGATGCCTTCCTCGAAGTAGTTTCCCGCCAACGCCTCTGTCCACTTCTCCACCTCCTCCTTTACCTCCTCGACGGTTGAAAACCTTTTTCCATCCATGTGCAGCTTCAGGGAGGTAAAGAGATAGTAATCTGAAGGTGCTAGGTCAGGGGAATGCGCGGGATGGTTCAGGACATCCCATTTAAACGAGGCGAGCAGTTCCTTCGTGGCGTTGGCCGTGTGTGGTCTTTTTGGTTTAAACCACGTCATTTTTTTGTTTAAATAAAAAAAATTGTAACCTACAAAAATTCAGTACACTTAGTTTCTGGATATGCCTCGTATAATCATAAATTTTAATAACATCTTTAACAATGACAAATTATAAAGAAACCATTGTATAGCTTCCAATATGTGAACGTAACACATTCAGATCTAGGTCGAGTGTAGTGTTTATATATAATCATAAATTTTAATAACGTCTTTAACAATGACAAATTATAAAATAACCATTGTATAGCTTCCAATATGTGAACGTAACACATTCAGATCTAGGTCGAGTGTAGTGTTTATATATAATCATACATTTTATAAGATCTTTAAAAAAGGTTGTCTTCAAGTGATTCCCAAAGCTGCGCACACGACCCGTGACCAGCAACAGTAATAGCTCATTCATAATACCACACTCTATTGGATTGACTTGGAATAAGCAATTTATTAGATGAAGAAGAAATCAACCTCAAAATTCTACTCCTCATCAAAGAAACATATCTCAGACACAGACTCGAAAGACACAATTGAGCCATCCCACCAAGGAACTTGCATACTCATATCGTATAAGACACAGCTGGCAGCATATATCCTAATGGTCTCATTCCCGAGATCTCTATTACCAGCAACGGTGAATAATTAAATTTATCAAATCTGTTAATAGGGGTGCCCAAATTAATTCATCAATCTGTTAATAGGGGTGCCCAAATTAATACATAAGCATAATATTAGTTGGAAAACATATTTTAATATATGTTTGTCAGTTTTGATTGAGTTTCAATTTGCATTACCTAAAAACCGTGATGACTTCATAATGTTAGTGTTTCATTTAACAATTAGCATGCTGAGAACGTGCAACAGGTCAAAAGTCCCGTGCAATCATGGTAGATAACTGCGCTCGAGCATTCACTCCAGTTAGCGCTTGTCTGCTTAATCACTGTTGCATTTTAATGCATTTGCATATTAAGGAAAACTTATTGGTTCAAATTATAAGAATAGTGAACTTCATAATACAGTATAATCTCGATTATCAAGGGTTGTATTAACCGGGTTACGGATCAAACGGGGCGGTAAAAAGTTCCGATTGTTTTATATAACGTTTCTAAATATTTGTTATAAAAATATTTCTACTGCCCCGTTTAATCCGCAGCCCAGTTAATGTGACCCTGGATAATAAAGTCTACTGTATTTATGAAACTTTTCTTCATTCGTGTGGTACCCTTCAACATATCCAAAGACTTCTTGTTGTGTCGTGCCTTGTTGTCCAAACACGTGATGAATGAGACTGATGCAACATGAGCCCATAAACATCACAATAAGAGTGAAACCCTGAAAGTGGTTAGATCACGTTTTAAGAACGTTGTCTGGTAACGTCTGGTTTTATCACCCGCAAGGGACTCGATAAATCGAATGCCCATTCATCAGTCGATTTTTTTTTTGATCTAATAAATTGGTAGTTCCAAATCAATCCAATAGGGCGAAGTTTTACGATCGAACATTTAATATTGCTGATCCTGTGGTGTAGAATGGTTTGCCTCCTAGTGTCAGAAATATGTTTAAGAAGCACTTAAAGATAATCGTTTTGGTAAGGTCTTATCAAAATTTAAGAGTGGGTTTTAATCCTAAGTCAGAGTGCAGTGAAGGAGAGTTTACTCTAAACGGCGCTGTATAAATTGTAGTTTTATTATTATTATAAAGCAAAACAGGCTTATAACTTTAATTTATGTTTATTGTGTAGAATTTTTACACATTTAAATAATTCTGGTTAAAATGGAAACTATACCAAATCAATTGATAGGAACCTTTTTTGTAAAAATTGAATATGGGATCAGAACTCAGGGTCAAAAACAGGCATCGTATCAACTAGAAACAGAGTCCATCTGTTATATTACATAGCTGTAAAGATAAAAGGTTGTGATACGGAGATGTATAGTCTCGGTCGAATTAAAGGTGGAGTTTCGGGGCATCCCTGTATTATTAGTGGAATAAAAAGGGTGTAGATAATAAAATAAAATGAACTAAAACCATTTATAACAGAAATGAATTTTAAATATATTTTTATCACATATAATACCTTAATCTCTTTACAATCAATCAGTTTCCACATTGGTCTTTTTTAAAACTAATCTAAGATTTATTGATAAAACATTTATTAACTGAATTTCGTTGAGCAAAAAGAGACTTTATTTAAGATATTCTTTCAATCAAGTTCAGATGCATTTTACTTCACAGTTCATAAACTTTGATAAAATGATAGATTTGATTGAAAAATTGATAATATTGACATTTCACTGACAACAACGTGATATTGTGTAGTGTAATGCATACACTAGGAGATACCCTCGTGATATAGTGTGGTGAACTACTCATTTCTATGAAGCAGTGGCCTCAGCGTTGCCCTGGCCTTTGTTCAGTTTCAATTTTATTTATTGACACTCTTTACGAAGATCTGAGAGTGAATGTTGCAAAATCCAAAGTCATGATGATAGAAAAGTCATGATGATAGAAAAAGTCATGATGATAGAAAAAGTCATGATGATAGAAAAAGTCATGATGATAGAAAAAGTCATGATGATAGAAAAAGTCATGACGATAGAAAAGTGTGAAAGGAAAAGTAAATGTGATATACGACTAAAAAATAAAAGATTGAAGGAAATTGAGGAATTCTGTAATTTTGGTAGTATTTTCTCAGATGATGAAAGAATTTCGAGAGATATTGAACAGTCGTTTTGAGAGATATTGAGTCAATGGAACCTTAAACATACATACTCAAACTAGAGAAAATCAAAATTTGCTAAGACGATAGTCAACAATGGTATTATAGTTTCAACTTTGATATATAGAAGTCAAACGTGGATTTGGAAAAATAATTAATCTAATAAACGCTGTAGAAATGTGTGCACTGAAAAAATACAAAGGGGGACAATGTATGACAGAATACGGAATGAAGTGATAAAGGATGAATGCTAACTTAAGGCTGATGTGTTGAGTAAGATGAAGAAGTGCACCAATATAGAGGAGACAGAGTATGTGTGTAGAGATAGGAAAGTCTAGTGCTCTGTCCTCCATCTACCCCGACAGGGAAATGAAGTGATGGCATATATGTATGTGTACTTTTAAGAATAATAAATTTAAGGGCAGTCTTAGAGCTGTATGGCCACATGTAAATACACTAAACTTCCTTCTATGCGGATGTTCCCCATTTCGAATCTCCCGCTGAATTACTCATCTCAAATGACAAAGGATTGAATTGAACAAGCAACCCAGTTCAGATATTTTGGCAGTGAACTGCTCAGCTCTCATGACCTCCCCAGAGACGTAAGGCCTCAGATAGATAAAGCTGCAGTTGTGGCGGGCTGCCTGAGATGTCATATGGAGGAATAAAGATATGAGAATGGATAGCAAGGTATGCATTTATAAGACCTGTGTGCGACCTATCCTCACATATGGCATCGAAGCGAGGGCGGACACTGTCAGAACAAAAAGTATGCTAAGGACAACGGAAATGAGAACTCTGCGCGCTATTGCTGGGAAGACTTTGTGTGATCGTGTAAGGAACACCACAATCCGAGAGGTCTGTGAGGTCCAAGATGTGGTCAGATGGGGACGACAGCGTCGACGATACTGGTACCAACATGTACAGAGAATGAATTCCACAAGAATTCCATACATAGCTCTGCATGGGGTGCCGGATGGACGACGTCCGCCAGGGAGACACCCGAAACGATGGAGAGATAGCTGGAGCTCAGCATCACAGGATAATCCTGCAGTAACAGACTCTTGAGAGTCTACAAAAAGTTTAAGAAGAAATGACAAAAGCATTATTTTCCGGCTAGCATTGAGGAGTATGAAGATACCTATGGTTTTTATCTTCAATAAGATCCCGCAAAACTTCAAGGATCTGAAGGAGGCACGATTGTTCAAGAAAATATTGACACTGGATGGACAGAGCTATGCGATGATATGGCTTAAGGATTACGCACTGAGGGTGAATGTTTGAGATGGAGCTTTTGTCATGTCTTCATTCTATAGTATTTTTGTTTTTCGTTTTTTAATGTCCGAAGTGTTCTATTTTGAATTCATATTATTTTATTTTTATCTAGACCGATACCATATATTGAAACGAAAATACTGCTGTCAAGATATCCAACAAGATATGGATATATGCCAAGTTTATCAGATCCTGAACATAGATACGTATTATCATGTTGTGTATCTTGGGGAGCATGCAGAGAGACCAGATCTCCATATATTTCTAGATGAGCACGCAACTTTCGCCTCATTCACATTTGTCTTCAGTAAGATACAGGCAAAAGTCAAGATTACTAGGCACACGACAAATGAAAGTCAACAACACCAGATACAAGCAAAAGCAAAGTTTACTAGGCACACGACAAATGAAAGGCAACAACGCTAGATACAGGCAAAAGCCAAGTTTACTAGCCACACGACAAATGAAAGGCAACAACGCCAGATAAAGGCAAAAGTCAAGTTTACTAGGCACACGACAAATGAAAGGCAACAACGCCAGATACAGGAAAAAGCCAAGTTTACTAGGCACACGAAAAATGAAAGGCAACAACGCCAGATCCATTAAAATTGTGTGTCCACATTAAATTACCTGTGGTTTTTTCCCAAATTATGTATTTATAAGATTTCTTGTCATATACTATATATAAATGAATAAATAAATACATCTGGCACAATCTTCTATTATGCAAGTCATCCTTTCAAATTCTGGTCTGCTTAATCCAGCCACATTTTCCTCGGTCTACCTCTACTATGCAAACCTTGCAACTCTGACTTGTATACTCGCATAGCTATTCTAATTTGCAATACTATGTTTTAACAAAAAACTTAATTTCTATTCTCTTTAAAAAAAATGTGTTTATGAAATAGTTCTATTTTACATATTATGAAAGAGAGGCAGACAGGATAGTCACGACTGATGACATAGAACGATAAGAAACACATGAACATACCGTGCACATATCTTGAACATACCGCCCATACATATGCATGAGCACACAGTGCACATATCTTTTCCTAATTGTTTATCAATATTTACAAAATTTAAAAAAAACAAAGAAAACACAAAAATATTTTACAAAGAATAATTGTAGACTCAACGGAAGATAAATCAATAATATAAATTGAAAATGACCAAACTATGTGTCATGACAGTTCAGTAAGATCCCACCACCGCCCCCGTTGTTATGGGGTATAAATAAGTTCTCATCCAGTGCGATCTACGAGGGTAGTTTGAAATTTTTTTGGTAAATTTCGACGAGATAGCGACACAATTTATAAAGTGTTATCACTGCTGATAAGTATCATTCCCCAAGCGACCTGTCACAATTTAGGCCAGATGCCACTCGTAGTTAATGTTGCTGTTATATGATAGGATTTATTTTATAAAATAATAAAAACTTCAAAAGTTTCATAGTCTAAATACCTAACGTGGACTTGGAAAAACTTCAAAGTTTCATAGTCTAAATACATAACGTGGACTTGGAAAGACAGAGGAGCTGAATAAATGTGTGCGTTGAGAAGAATACATGAAGGGACAATGTATGACAGATGGATATGGAATGAAGTGACTAAGGATGAATATAGCGTGTAACGATAGGAAATAAAGTCAATGAGACACTAAAACATATACTCGAACAGGACAGTATCAAAATCTGCTAAGATGATTGTCCACAATAGTGGTGCCAACTTTGTTGTGTGAGAGTGAAATTTGGACGTAGAAAAAGACAGAGGAGCGGAATAAATGCATGCTTTGAGATGAATACATGGAGTGACAATGTATAACAGATTACAGAATTAGGTGACTAAAGATGAAATGTATTGAGTAAGATGAAGAACACGTTGAAATGGTTTAAAGAAAGAATAATAACAAGACTTGTTTGTGCTCCCCTGATGATGAAGTGAAAACCTTGAAACCGGTAGGGTTATACCATTAAAAAAAGTGGAATAAAAAGTGTTTGATAAAACAAATTACAATGTCTTTAAACCTCCACAATGTGAATGTTTTAACCGTAAACAACATATAAAATATAATAATAAAGCAGATATACAGTGCAAATGTAGGTGGTAGACGTGTGAGAGGAAAACCAAGGAAAGTATGGTTGGATTAAGTGAATGATATTCTGAAAGAAGGAAATGTAGAGTCAGAGAAATCGTAAAAGTTGTATGGACGTAGAAAATGTTTGATGAGTGTTGAGATAGGAAATTATGGCACTCTGTCCTCTGTGCCTACCCCTACAGGGAAATGGTTCGATGGTATGTACGTATGTTTGTAAATAAAAATATACAAAACTATTTGCCAACTGGCACTAAGAGATTTCTTATCACAAACTAATTAATTAGCAACACCTAAAACAGACTATACAAATTTACAAATTGATAACAGGCAACCAATAGTATCCTTTGTATCGCCAGTATTATTATTGACACACCAATATTATGAATCAAATATGACTCATAATAAAGTGTGACTGAGATATGGTAAAACTTAACTGGTTAGTTGACTCATAAGTTGGTTAGCGAAAAATCTATCCAACGAATCACTCTGTATTGAGATTATAAAAAATTATCTGCGAAATTTTGACAGTTTGAAGATATGATTCACGCGGTAATTTCTCAGTTCATGTGACTGGCAGTCACATTATATAAATAATATTATATCATTCTACAGTGAAACCCGTTTCAAATACTTTTGTATTTAGTGATCAGCCAATTCCATCTACTTCAGCGGGAAAACTATTAGGAGTATCGGATGGAAATGTCATAGTTCTTTTCTGACATCAGTTCTGTTTTGGTGTCAATCTTTTAACACATCATTAGTTATATATTGGTTAGTTGACATCTGTAAAACACTTTTCAAAAGAAATATGTATTTTTTGAGACCGTGATTAAAATAAACGGATTTGTGCCAGATAAATCATTTTTGCCGAATATCATTAAAAAACTACGCAAATACTGCACTAAAAACATTCATGAGTTTGAATGTTTTTACTGCAGTCTTCGCATAGTTTTTTTAAGAGATTGATGAAGGACAGGGAGTAGCATTAAACAGAGTTTCTGAATTCAAAGATTTTAGCGTAACCTTGGTTGTCGGACTCACATTCGTCAAACATCTTTGATATCGGACTGTTACAAACTACTCGGTTTTATAATGAGAATATCAAGAGAATTTAACAGTACCGATATCCTTTGAAACTTATATCATTATCTAATAAGAATTAAATTAGAATATGCATCTGCAGTTTGAGCTCATCAGCTCCAATATAAGAAAAATATAGAACAAATACTCCTCAGAAATCTATAATAAAGAACAAAGGGTGATTATCTAAAATATGCACACCATGCCGAATTTCTCACGGTGAGTTATTGAAGACAAGAATCCATTGTGATATTTCTAATAAAGGTTTTTCAAGGTTGCTTTACCTGTCCCGCTATATTAGAAGCACTAAATTTATATGTCACCAATAAATATAGCCGTGCAAGGAATCATGTTCTACATACCAACTTACAGGATGAATATCATGGCTAAACACTCAGTCATGCGTAGTATCGAGATATCAAACTAACTGAATGACACTGTGGATATATTTTCGGCACCGCCTAACAGTATGAGAAGAAATCTGACTGATATTCTTCCTTACGAAGAAGCTAACTAGAAGCAGACCCCCTTCCCATAACAGGAGAAATCCGTGCAAGGTGGATAAAAATAATATATTTGATAGCACCATTTAGAAAGCCGACTCTCTTTGAGAGTGTTCTAATTCGTGATTCGAGCCCAGTTTATTTGACAGATTAACTCATTTTGTGGGTTAGTCATGTCTGGTTCTGACCCACTCATATAATCATAAATTTTTATAAGACTTCCAAAAAGGGGTTGTCTTCAAGTGCTTCCTAAAGCTGCACACGCTACTCATATCTCTAACTCTTAGAAGTAAACCTTTCCATCCCATTAGACCAGCAACATCAAAAGCCGTGTGTCATAATACTGGATCGATTCGGAATAATCAATTTATTCGATGAAAACGAAATCAAAGTTATACTCCTCTACGAAGAAACATCTCTCAGATACATATTCGAAAGTTCCAATCCAGTCTTCCCATTAAGGGACTTGAATACAAAGAGACAAAGTTTAAAATCGCGATCAACATAAAAAGATTAACAATAATCCGGATGCGAACGGATTAACGACAATAAATGAAATTGGAAATTTCGTTCCAAATAATAAACCTAGAAGTGAAAGTTGATGATGATATTTTAAGTATTGAAGTCATGACAAATCCGATCAAGATTCCTGATACGCTTCAATAATTTTAAATTGTTAAAATCATTTAAAAAAAAATTGCAATATTCATAAACAGAGTGTGTGGATATCTCACGATTTAAGTGACGAAAAACAAAACCGTGCGAGTTCCAACATGTCGTAAGATGTTAAATACAAAAAAAACTATACATTGACTTCTATATCAGTTTTCTTTAATTTAAATTTTTAATCTTAGGTATATATATTGAAAAGGTTTGTGTGAGCTCTTGAGTGTTGTGTTTTTTATTGTTTTATATTTTTATGATTATGTGCGGTACATTGTGTGGTGAATGTTTTTGGTCTGTCTGGAGTGATGGAGTGTGAGGAGATTTATTTTGCGTGATGTATAATACATGTGTAATTGAGTGTCACTGTCTAATGTCAGGTTGATGAGAATGCGCAATGGGGTTTTATATCATCAAAAATCAGAAAGAAGTATCGATTAATTTTTTTATGCTATATGTCCTCAGTGAGATACAGCCAAAAGCCTAGTTTGACATGACAAATGAAAAGCAACAAACCCAGATCCATTAAAATTTGTTTGTCCAAATTAAATTACCTGTTGTTTTTTTCACAAATGATGTATATTTCTTGTCATGTATAAAATAAATAAATTTAAAAAAAATAAAAATTTTAATAAATACTGAATTTATAATCATTCGAAGTGTTTATACTTTTTTTTATATCTAAGAATAAATGAGCAGTACATTTTCAATCATTTTGATTAGTGATAGATATGTGATATAATAAATCCTAAATGAGTGATAAATTAATTATATTTTTTCATTGTTTCCTGACATATTGGACACAATCACTTGAGAATAATCCATCTCAATAGGTATCGAAATATGAGAGATGACTCACGGTCTGTCTGTCTGCAAAGTTAAGTGAGAGTTGTAATCTGCATACTTGGATACGGTGTGGAGGTGTTTGGAAAGTGGGCAGGCATACACATACAGTGCTAACTGTTAGATGCTAAATGTTACAATCGTTTTGGGATCTTTTGTATCTAGATCAGGGGTGGGCAACAAATGACATATACAAAAAATTTTTGGGTTATTTATTAATTTAAAAAAAACAAATTTCAGGAAGGAAACAAAATTCACAGGGTACTTAAACATGTATATATATATATACATTTGAACCGAAAAGAATGAAAATTTGCCGGACAAAAGTCCACAACAGTATTTTAGCATCAACTTTAATGTATGTGCGTTAAACGTGGATGTGAAAAAAAAACTGAAAGGAGCCAAATAAATGCTTTATTTACTGTATATGTACGTTTTATACTAAATTTTGTTTAAAATTAAATAAAACAATTTAATAACACCATTCTGATGTAAAATTAAAAAAGATTTTTTTTTAAATTATATAACTGCACATGACAAGTCGTGTATTATTACACACCCATCATATATACAGTAAAAGTTTATTAATTTGAAATTCAACGGACTAAATTTCACAATAAAAATTTGAATTACCCAATCATTAAAAAAAAAACGCGGCACTCTCCAACAGCTGGGAACATTACGGTAAGTTTTTCTCACTGTGAAAATAATTTAAGCAAAATTTTGTTGATATATTTCTGCAATATTGAGACATAATAACACATTTAATGCACACATAAATTTAAAAAAATTCATGTGTAGCCAACGCGTACAAATAAAAAAAAACACTAAAAGTCGCTTATTTGATTTTGACATGGTCACTAGTTTAGACCGATTAACTTGTCTATGTTTGCACTTTTGAATTTAACCGCTTGCTGGAGCGTAATATGCCGGCCATTCAACCGCTTAGGTCAGCAACTCCATGGATCCGTAATTTACGTGGAAAATTTCGAAATATTAGATTTCATAAATATTTGTCGGCGAAATACACGGTTCTTCGAATTGACAGTAGAATTTATTACGAAAAGTCGATTTCGGGAACTATAAAATAGCTAAAGAAACATTAATTACGAATTATCACTCTTCGAATTAACGGACTTTTACTATGGTTCAACCAAGCGGGCTTATCGTGGAAATTCTTCCAATCAACAAGAAAGATACTTAAAGGCCTTTTGCATGTGGAAATTTCGGTCCTCATCAGGAATCCAACCGAAAATTTCCGGATTGAAGCTCCCATCAATTAGAATACAGAGATTGTTTAACAAAAAATTACTGGAGGAAAAGTTTGAAATTTTATTTTGAATAAAAATATTGCATTAAAAAAAAGTGTCATTATTAATAAAAAAAAATACAGCTCCAACTGTGTCTTTATAATTAACAGTCTTAAAAAACAAAACCATGATATGAAACGTAAAAACCAATTGATTTGAAATGGAAACATTAATTACACAGATAAATTGACAATTTTTTTATCGTTTTATCTATGTAATTAATGAAGTGTAAAATCATGAAAAATATTCACACAAGGCTGTTTATTCTATAGAGATCAACTATGCTGGAGCCTAGAGTCTGATTTAATGGGACCACAGAAAAAGAAAGTTCAACAAAAATTGAGCTGTCGAAAACTTTAAAACAATGTTATAACAAGAAGATTAAACAAAACACAATGGGATTGTAAACCAAGGCCAATAAGTGGTAAAAAATGCTGAATAAAAATAATTTGATTAATAAAACAACTCACCTTTTTCCCATCGAGTGAATATATAGTCCTAACTCCACTGGGAAGTGTGACGTTATCAACGAGAACCCTCGTCAGATCAGCTGTGAGACTGTCGAAAGATCTGCAAAGAAAAGAAGTGAGTAGTAAACACGTACAGTGATGGACGTTTGCCACTGTTCTAAGGTGTCAAGAGATACATTTATTCCATATTGAAAAAAAATTTTTTACAAAAGTAAATAAATAAAATCCTTTCCATTGTTTAATACATACATAAATACCTACACGCCGTTTCCCTATCGGCATAGGCAGAGAGAATAGAGAGCCATACTTTCTTATCTAGATACACATCCTTCCACTTTCTCATACAATTTCTACGATTTCTCTGACTTTCTACGAGTACGTTTCCTTCTTTCAAAATATAATTCACTTGATCCAACTAAACATCTTATTTAACAGCCTTAAGTTTGCAGTCATCCCTTATCACTTTATTTCGTATTCTGTCATACACTGTCACTCCATGTATTCTTCGCAATTCACGCATTTTTACAGTATGTGTTCGGCTCCTCTCAGTATTTTTCCACGTCCGCCTTTCACTCACATACATAAAAGTTGGCACTAAAATTCTATTGTAGACTAATATTAGCAGATTTTTATATTGACCGGTTTGAGTATATAAGTTTTAATGACCCATTGACTTTGTTTTCTATCGCTACATGCCGTTTGATCATTGTATAATGGTGAACTTAAATATTTTTTATATACATTTTTTCTTATTAATTGATTTGGTATATTTATATTGCAGATCTCAAATTTTAAACAGAATAATTAATATTTAAATATGAAAAAATTCTACGCATTTAACTTAATTAAAGTGGCAGGCCTGTTTCACTTTACAAATGCATTGTCAAACTGTTCTCAAAGCACTTTCATGCCTAACTAGGAATATGCCCGGCCTAAGACAAGTAGGTACTAAATTTATGTAACAAAATATTTTACAATCACAACATGAAAATTAATTAAGAGTCAAGTTAATGCGGTGAAAATATGTACGCGACAGAATAAGAAATGTAATTTGGTGCATGGCCACGTGGTAACACGCTGGACTTCCGTGCAGAAGGTCCCCTCGAACGACACAGGCACTTTTTCCACCCAGTGTTCGAGGGTATAAGGATACGTATGTCTTCGGTCATGTCTATTCTTTTAAAAATAAAAATAAATATGGATAAATGTGAACTAAAAGCGATGTGTTAAGTATGGAGTGAATGTCAGCTGTTTTTTAACTTATACAGTAATATAATTTTACATATAAAATAATTTTACACGTAATTCAAATCTTTTTGCTATCACATGGGTTGCGTGAAAGCTATGCAGTTAGTCAAAGGTTGTTTAGCCAGCGAACGAGCCCACATCATTTGTCAAATGATATATTGACAATAGCGCCCGCAAATACGTGCAGTAAACCGTCCTCCACTAAGTGTTGCAATATTTGTATCGAACCACAATCATACTTGTTTATTAATTTCCAACTGTTGAACCTTGTGTATGACTGACCCTGGTTTGTGAAGGTTCTGTTAAAGTCTACTTAATGGTTTCCTTAAATTCACAATAAAAAAATGGCATAATTTACATATATACATACCATCAAGCCCTTTCTCTGTTGGAGTAGGCAGAAAGGGCAAGTTCCAGACTTTCTTATTATGATACACATCTATTACCTCGTCCAAATCCATAGACATTCTAATAACTCATATGATTTATTTTTTCTTTCAAAATATTCTTTCAAAACTTCATTCATTTTTTCTACCATCTCAGAGTGCTCTCCTTCATCTTACTCTAACACATCAGCCTATTAAGTTTACATTCATCCTTAATCACTTTATTCCGTGTTGTCATACATTATCACCCTGTGTATTTATCAGTGCAAGCATTTCTACAGAATTTATTCGACCACTATACAAGCAAAGTCGGTTATGAAATACTTTTGTGGTCTATCGTCTTAGCAAATTTTGATACTGTCCAGTTCGAGTATAAATGTTTTACCGCCCCATTGATTTTATTTCCTATCGCTATATAGCTTTGAATATCCTTCATAACTCTTACAATTATTTAAGAAAATATTACCTAAATAGCAGAATTCCTTTACTGGCACGAATCTTTCATTGCTTCGCCATATATCATTTTTTTTTTAATTATAATTTTGATTTAACACGTTCACTGCGTATAAAATACTTAATGTCATACAGAGATGCTGAAAATTTGCAAATTTTAGAAAACCCATAACTTTGTTAAAAATCAAATTCAACTTTCTATTGAAACATCATATACAAGTGTATTCCTTCGTGTCTTCAAAACACATGAAACCGGCGACGAATCCTTATCGGGAGACGTTTATGAGTGCACTCAACATTCAAGGATTCCCGTGTCCATACAAAATATTTGTATGGACACGGGAGCCGTGTTCGACGCAGTGAACGGTGTAAAGAGTGTTTTTAATTTGAATTTACGAAAGGAAGAACTTAATACAAAATTTATTTCATTAAAACGTAAATCAAAAATGTACCTAAGACCATTGTACAAAGTAATAAACATTTTTCTCGAAGAAATATTTTAGAATTCATGGAAAGGTGTGTAACTTTTAAAATAAATTAAATAAAAGCAAATTATTAAAAAAGCATCCGATGTCAACCCAGAGTCATCATAGAATTGAAACTATCACTGAGTCACAACATATCAAACTAAAATCATACCATTTTAGACTGGAAACATATGGTAGCATATAAATTATGTTCAATAATCTTTTAATCTTTCTGTGGAAACAGTCACTTTCTTATTACCTCCGTAGCCGAGTTAATAAAATACGAGGGCGGTCCGATAAGTACTTAGCCTCACCGCCCGATGGCACCACTATCGCAAGAACATTTTTTTATCGCGTAGTACACTCTCGTTAACAGCTACTGTCAAAAATTTCAGCCGAATCGGACGAGTAGTTTTGTTTCGACCGCGTGTGGAAGCGAGCGTGTCCGCGGATTTGAGAAAAATGGAAAAAGAGCAATATCGGTCGGTGATTCGATTCTTGTTTTTGAAAGGGAAATCGCGCAGCAAAATCAAAGAACGCTTGGATGCTGTGTACGGTGACTCTTCTCCTTCGATGGCGACCGTCAAAAATTGGTTTAACGAGTTTCAACGTGGTCGCACGTCGGTTTTTGATGAGCCACGCCCAGGTGCCCCGAAAACGGCTACCACGGAGGATAACGTGACAAAAATCCACGATCTCGTATTGGCAGACCGCCGATTGAAGGTGCGCGAGATAGCTGAGACAGTAGGCATCTCAAAAACTGCGTGGGTCATATCCTGCATGAAGTATTGGGCATGAGAAAGCTGTCGGCGCGATCGGTGCCGCGTTTGCTCACTCCGGACAACAAGCGCAACCGTGAGACCACTTCAGAGCAGTGTTTGACGATGTTTAAGCGCAATCCGAAGGAGTTTCTGCGTCGTTTCGTGACCGTCGACGAAACATGAATACACTGGTATACACCCGAGACCAAGGAACAGTCGAAACAGTGGACTTCACCCGGCGAACGTGTTACGAAGAAGGCGAAGACTGTCCTATCGGCCGGAAAGGTGATGGCCACCGTTTTCTGTGATTCAAAAGGTGTAATCTACATCGACTTCCTGGAGAAGCGCAAAACGGTCACAGGGCTATAGTATGCCGAATTATTGGGCCGATTCGACGCCGAATCGCAGAAAAAACGGCCCCATTTGGCGAAGAAAAAAGTGCTCTTCCATCATGACAACGCACCGGCTCACACCTCCGCCGTCGCCACGGCCAAATTGGTAGAATTAGGCTACGAACTGCTGCCCCATCCCCCGTATTCTCCGGATTTGGCCCCGTGCGACTTTTTTTTGTTTCCAAATTTGAAAAAGTCACTCGCCGGGCAGAAATTTGAGTCAAATGAGGAGGTTATCGCCGCCACGGAGGCCTACTTTGCAGACCTCCAGAAAACGTATTTTTCAGACGGATTAAAGAAGTTGGAGCATCGCTGGGTCAAGTGTATCAGACTCTAAGGAGATTATGTTGAGAAATAAATCGCCACTTTTCCAAAAAAATTCTTATTTTTTTGTAGGCTAAGTACTTATCGGACCACCCTCGTACTTGACTTCAATCCAGGGGTTTAGGTTCGAATTCTAGAGACACTCAAATAAATAAAAAAAAAAGGTTCCTAATCTAGTTTAAGAGTTTGTCTGGTAGCGATACTCGTACGAAATAGACACGTATGAATCTTGTCACATGTCTACTTCCGTGATTTTAACTAAAAGCTCCGATTAGTAGGACTAAAGGCAATTGTCTTCCAGTCACGATCATCAACATGCCCGTATCACAAATTTGGGCTGAAGTTGCGAGCAGTTCAGTGAACCTGTACCAAATTTTAACCGTGGTTACCAGACAACTGCTTCAAAGCGGCTAAATAACACCACTGCCAGAGACAATACTACGAACACTTGTGAAGCAATGATATACATATATAGATATCAACAACTGTGGTTCAACATGCTAGCTAAGCAATTTGGCTTTCCACATACAATTTGCAGAAAAAAATTATGTTAACCTGATTTAACTCAGTTATTATTTTTACCTGCATAATGATATGATAGGCTATCTATATTGATTAAGTAGGATTGTCAGACATCCTGAGAATAAAACACTCTCATGAGAGTATTGGTTTTCTGCGTGAAAACTGTTGCACTTCAATAAGTGCACAGTCGTGACAAATTATACTTAAAGTTCCGATGGAAAGGTGATCAACTTGATGCAGCCTTTTATTAGGCAAAATAATTGTAATAATGCATATAAAAGCAAATTATCAAAAAAAGCATCAGATGTCAACCCAGATTCTTCATAGAAGACAAATAATTTTAATCTCTCAACATTAGGGAAAGGTACATCACGTTATTTTTATGCAATTTTATATAGTGTTATTTTTATGTTGCTTAATAGCAATATAATAATTTACGATAAGCAGAAAAACAAATTCAAATGTAAAATGGTCTAAGAATAAAACCAGTCAGAAATGAATCTACAAGCTATTGAACCTGGGATACCCACTTGCTTAGCATGAATGCTAACCATTAGACCATGGCCGTTGACACCTACATGTTTTTTCTTAAGTAGCTTATGGAGAGGAAAAAAATATGTATTAAGTAACAGATTAAATGTTTTCAATCATCTTGAACTCTTTATAATCGAAACTTGTATTTGATATCTAATAATCTAATCTAATGGCCACAGCCACTACCTTCCAAGCCCTTGACTTAACTTATGTGTCAATAATAGTGGGTTCGAATCCTGAGTTAGCGCCCTTGAGGAGAGTTTTCTCTCTAAACGGCGCTAAATAAATTATCATTTTACTACATTATTATTTTGTGCTTGCTGAAGTACAAGAGTTCGTATAAAAAATACAATGCACACACAGGTATCATCCATTCGCAGGATGGACTGCACATCAACACAAGTGGTGGTAATTCATAAGAACACGGAGGTCAGGTCTAGGTAGGATATATCAAACTGTGACATTGAACACTCGAAGAACACAATACAAAACTGTAGCACTCCGAGATGCCTAATACCGAGAGAGATGAAAGATCGTTGTTGTTAACAGAATTATAGAAATATTCAATAACTTTTGATCTTAAACACACTGCTGAGACAGTTGATAGCACTGAACTATTTTATCATTACAAATCACTACTGAACTAGAACATGAATACGGAGAATTCCACAACACACGTCAATATGTTCTCAGTTTTTAAGTAATATTTTTGATTGAAGCTAGTATAGTGAAAATAATTGAACTACATCAATAAAGTAACAACACTATTTTTCCAATATTTAAATACCTATATCGCTCAGCCAGCACTGGGATCACAACACCAGAATAAAATTTATCACCATTCCGAAAAAATCGGACTCTTTTCGCTTTCCTCGCTGGCGGCGTTCTTAAAATTACACTCCGTCTGGACTTTTTCATAATTTCCATATCACCAAAGTCCTTTTCCAAGTCGCACACTGAACTAGAGCGACTACCGCTCCGACTCAAATTTTCTTCCATTCTGAAAAGTAATATACGAATTAGAAATGGATCGGTAGAGAACTACTGAATAAAACATTACAAAAACTAGAAAACTTAATAATCAATTGTTATTAACAGACGGTTCTTTTTTATTGTATATACCTTGTACAATAATGGTAAAAGTTTTCATTTTGCCGTCAGGTTTAAATAATTTAAAACAATCAATCAAATAACTTCACCAGCTGGTTTACTTAGATAGACGCGTTTAACTAATTCGTTTATAGGAACTGACTGCGAGTGTAAATGCAAAAAAAGAACTAAACTTCTCATCTCGAGTAAAAATTGACACACAAATCGGTAACGATGTCAGATAACGGAATGTCAAAATCAGCCGTGTGTAGAAAATGCAATGTAAATTACCTGGCTGTGTAGTGATTAATTAAAAAGCGCAACGAAGATCACAGCGCAGCCAGAAGCCGCTGCGAGCTTTCGCGTTTCGATTAGAACATTATTTTACTTAAAAATGTAAATTACTATCGCTCACATACGCCCATAACCTATCCAAAAATGTTTGCTGGCGTAATTCATTGCGCAGACGCATCTTCAAAAACGATTCATTGCGACTGCAGGATCGCATGGTGTAGCGAATGTCAAACTATAAACATCACGACTTGTACAATATAGAACCTGTTCAAGCCTAAGACGCATTTGCAATCATTGTTATTTTCTCTCTTTCAAAATATATAATAATCTTAATCATGGCTTGACATATACAATAATTACAACCTAATTTTATTAAGAAATTAAAGAATGAATTCCATAACTATAAATGATTGCATATTTTAAGGAAAGATAATAATTATAGTGGTACTCTACAATCTACATAATAAAATTTTAAACCACTTTCATTTTCATTAGTTCTCATTGGTTACTAATGAGACTTGTAAATTTACTTTTTCTGAAGTGTGAAATAATATACATTTGTGACTCAAATGTTATTTAGTTAGAATATGAATTTGAACATGAGTTCACGGCCATTATTCAAAAAGTAGAACATTATCTATGGTATAACTAAAATAGTCTCCATTGCTTTTATCCAAAATCGATGTTCACGGAAAAAATTAAATTATTTGAGATAGTATTATTAAACATGTTTAAGAATTATAAATATGAAAATCATTGTGATTAAGTATCATCATCCAGCGTTTCGATTCTATTTAATTTCAAATATCATAATTCCTCTCCATTTAGTTTAAAAGCCTTTCTGTTCCAGTTAGATTTAAATATTATCAACTTTTTGTACCACCGATTACTAGGATTTTTTGCAACGTTCATTTGTACGATAACGTTTAACAAATATGACTTCATAAAGACATGTTGAAGAGCATGACTGAAAGACACTTTCCTCAGTGATTGAGCCTCCGGGTTAAAAACCACTATAATAGAAAAGCAATACTAGAACCCCTTGTTTTTTGTTACCGTCGGGAATCGAACCCGAAACCTCCGGGTAGAATATTATCGTTATATTAACTACGAAGGTCGAAGAAGGTCGCGGTTGTACTAAAACGGAAATAATTTAATATCCACAATATCATGACGTAATTTGGTGGTCAGCTTATAGTACGGTCTATTATTAAAGCCGAGCTGGAACGCCGCCTTCAGAAAAAACTGTTGTAAATCAAAAGTTTTTTTCCATTAAAAACATAGAAAGTGACGTCAATTGAACAATTTTCACGGTATATAGCTACACTTGATACTTTTTAGAAATTGAAACTGACCAAAACAATTTATTTTTAATCGTGAATGTTTCATCTGCGTCAAATTTTTATTAAAATATGGTACCTAACTATTTATTATTAACTTAATATATATGATCAATAAATTTGTTGACAAGCATTTCTTATGTCTAAAAATTTGCAAAAAATTGACACTGACATCGATAATATTGAAAATAAATGTAAATAATCATGAAACATTATATTGAGTAAAATCAAAACTATGCTTAAGAATCTTAATATGTAAATTGGGTTACTTCATAGTACCTTTCACTATGTGAAATTGTTGATACTAAGCTTTTGACGGTAACGGGACCATAGCAAATGGTGTAACAACATAAACATTCTTCTTTGAAAGAATTTTAAGATTTAAAAATTATGTGCTATCCCAATACAAAGCTTTTAAATCAACATTTGCTAAGTTATCTCAATTAGTTTTTAATTTGAAGTGTATCATAATCATTATAAATAGATGATATTGCCAACCAATTTAAAACGTAAAGTTTATTGAAAAGAAATAAATCTTTTTTCTTACTTATTTCGGATATTTATAAATTAAGAATAAATAACTTAATGCCAATTTACATAATCGAAAGGTAAATTATATTTCATTTTCATCGAGTTTTTAATCCATAAATGTATTTGAATTAACAAAAATGAATTATTTTTTTCTTCTCGGGAGATTTCAAAATGAAAAATATCGATAATTGTATCGTGTACGCTCTGTTTAGAGCCAAGTGGTATTTGAGAACTGGCAACTTTACAAACAGGTGACGCATTTATCAATTTCGTTTTATGTCATCGCAGACGACAAACAAAGGCGACTTAATTCATATTAATATTATCGTATCAAGTGTCCGTAAATAAGTCACAAAAATGTCTTCACGGAAAAAGGTTTTGCTCAAAGTGATCATATTGGGAGACAGTGGTGTCGGGAAAACGTCCTTGATGAACCAATTTGTTAACAAAAAGTTTACGAATCAGTATAAGGCGACGATCGGGGCTGATTTCCTCACCAAGGAAGTCGTAGTTGATGATCGAGTTGTAACAATGCAAATATGGGATACAGCTGGCCAAGAAAGATTCCAATCTCTAGGTGTTGCATTTTACAGAGGAGCGGATTGCTGCGTATTAGTGTTCGACGTATCCGCCCCTACATCATTCAAGTCTCTCGAAAGTTGGAGAGACGAATTCTTAATTCAAGCATCGCCGAGAGATCCGGAAAACTTTCCATTCGTCATATTAGGCAACAAAGTCGACTTGGAGAACAGAACTGTATCGGCAAAACGTGCGCAACAGTGGTGTCAAAGTAAAAATGGAATCCCTTACTTTGAAACAAGTGCAAAAGAAGCTTTGAACGTGGAGTTAGCCTTCCAGACCATCGCACGTAACGCTCTCGCCCAAGAAACCGAAGTGGAATTGTACAACGAGTTCCCAGACCAGATCAAGCTGAACTCCAGCGAAGGAAACAGAGGCCGAGATGGGGATAATTGCTCTTGCTAGGATTGTGATCGCTCACGGAGCAGTGTCCGTGTGTCCTGCTGCGAGTCTCCGGTGTATGTTGCTTGTTCATTTGAGCCAGAGGTTAAAAGCTTTGCCTTATTATTACTTGTTTACTTTTTTATTCCATAAAAGAAATGTTTACAATATTGATCAAAGAAAAACAATATTAATAGGTAAAAAAAATTCTGCCTGTATGTTAGTTTTTCTTGTCTATTGTGATATTTATCATATATGTATGGTCCGTATTAGGAATTGATTTGAAAATATACTCTATTCTCATTTAGTGTATCGCTTCATAATCTATTTGATTTATGTCCACTGATTCAATTCAATTCAATATAATAAATACCCTTGTTCTTGACACATTAGAGATTGGATTTTTTTCTTTCAGTTTTTTCTCAATTCCCATATTGAAGATTTCTTAAGTAATTTGAGAACATTTCTAGATCTGTAAAAATATTTATGTGTAGTATTTTCTCAATATTCAGATATTGTTTAAATTGAAATGTTATTTTTAATGTAAAGACATAAAGAATAAAAAACGTATGTCCACAAAAATTAAAAAAATGACATCTTGTTATAAAATTTATTTTAAGAATATCCTTATAGTGATATTTTTGTGAAAGAAATATGAAGTAACAAATAATTATGTTACCTTAAAAACAATTATTTGTTATCATTCGGACTTATGTCTCAATGTCAATTCTGTAATACGGACCTTTTAAATAAAGGGTACCTGTTTATTTAAGCTCGATTCACATTATACTGGTAGCCAATGTTTGGTCTACTTTAAAAGTGATTTTATTTATAGAAGTTATTCCATAGATTTTATACTATGCAAAGAAAGACATTATTAAAAGCTAGACTTGGAACTTTACTTAATCAACCTTTTAATAGCCAAGTCTTATATGGGTAATCCCTACCACCCATGTGCTGACTACAATTTTTTTTCATACATAAGATTTAAAACATTATATACTTATGAAAAACAGCAATCCGAACATGAAAAAAATTGTGTTGTAATTTATTTAGTTAAACACTGTTTATTCCGCTTGATATAACGGTATAACCCTACCGGTTTCAAGGTTTTCACCTCATCTGGGGAGCACAATTAAATCTTTTTTGTGCTCCCTGATAATGAGGTGAAAACTTTGAAACCGGTAGGGCTATAATATTATATTAAGTGGAATAAACAGTGTTTTTATAAACAAATTACAATGTCTTGAAATCTCCACAGTTTTAATGCCTTAACTATAAATAATATGTGAAAAAATAGTTTTTATAGAAAGTTGATAGTAAATAATGTCAGGGCTAGGGTTGTCACAACATTAACACTAAAGTTCTTCAATACTAATCACAATAGACATAAAAATTGTTTTGAAATGAAAAAAAAAGTAACAAATGTTATGTTTTTAGTAAAAATCTGAATGCAGGCCAAATAATTAAAAAAAAACACGTATGATGATGACACTGCTTGATATAAATTGGCCATAAAATTCTGTTTTTTGTTTCTATCAGCAACATTTTGTTTTGCAGTCTACTCAAGATATTCTTCTACTGGTATCAAATATGTTACAAATACATATGGCTGGCATGGCGCATGTGGTGTAATAATTTGTATGACGTATATCGTACGTCACAGAATGTTAACTTTTATTTTGTGTTTGGATTTATGCTGCAAAAACAAATAAAAATATATAAAAGAAATGTTTTACTTGAGTCAACTCAAATACGAGCAAACCTTGTGCGTCTGTGTAATTTGAATCGGCTTTTGTTGATCAAAACAACTTATTGGAATAAATAAATTTGAATATTTAAATTTGATTTAGAGATGGGAAAATTACTTGTCAATTTGGACTGAGTTTCTAGACCAGTCTCCCAAAATAAAATAATTCTAAGAACTTCAAGTATTTTTTTTTAACTTTTTAATTATTCTTTAATATTTTTGAAACTTATCTCAAGCAACTATTAAGAGCCAGAATAATGCTGGGGAAATCTCAAATTAAAACAATTTTGCCAGATATTGATTTGGGAAGTATTTTAATTTATTTGGGTATCATCACAATGAGAGTTACGCAATTCATACAAATAATTAATAATTGTTTATTAATTTCATGCGTGCATATCCAGTGATAGAAATAATTCTATGAGAAACTATTAATGCAATCAATTATTTAATTCTTTACAAGATTATAAAAGCTAGCTCTCATTTAATCATCACTTTATTTTACCTCGATTTACATTGACCCTTAGAAACATACAAACAAATCTGATAACAATGCTGAAAAAATGCTTCTTATATTGTTTACTTTTTCAAATCCGATTAAAACAGCTATGTGTCTACCCAAAAGGGACATGGTTTAATAGTATTGATGAAACAGTTTCAAAATAGCTTTAAATTTTTTTCAATCATGTAACACAAAATGACAACATTTTCTTCAATCGTGTAATATAAAATGGCTTTAAATTTTCTTCAATCATGTAATTTAAAATGGCTTTACATTTTCTTCAATCATGTTATTTAAAATGGCTTTACATTTTCTTCAATCATGTTAATTAAAATGGCTTTACATTTTCTTCAATCATGTTAATTAAAATGGCTTTACATTTTCTTCAATCATGTTATTTAAAATGGCTTTACATTTTCTTCAATCATGTTATTTAAAATGGCTTTACATTTTCTTCAATCATGTAATAAACTTCCTTATATTTAATCTTAACGTGAACTCGACCGTATTGGTAAAATGTAAAAAAATGGTGTTGATACCTCAATTTAATTTAGAATGTAACCATAAAATATAATTGTTAATTTGAATCTAAAAATAATTGAAAATTAAGTGATTTCTCATATTTTGTAGTTCTGCAAAGAATAAAACAAACTGACCATCAATGTTTGTTTTACGGTTTTCTATAACTACTAGTCCTTATTTTATCGGCCGGTATACGGCTGAGCCATCTCTAATTCAATGATTATTTACACTCCTGGGAGCGGTGCAGTATACATTTCAAGGTTTCAGAATACATTTTATTATTGTTTTTCAGTGAATAAATATTGCGTTTTAAACAGCTCAGAGATAATGGCTGCATATATAATGTATAAATTTTAAACATATCATTTAGTTCAATGCTAATGTGGAGCCCGACTGGTTATTGCTACAGTAGAAGTTCATAGTTCAAATTCTCATCTCTCAATTGTTATATATTATTGCACATCACTAGTTTAGTTTATTTGTTTCATTCTTGTCACTCTTACTGTTTTATCTAATTTAAATGCTTTACATATAATATCAATTCAAATTCTGCATCTATAATATAATAGAAAAGACAAACTTTTATATTTTAATGTAATTGAAAAATCAATTATGGCTGGAGAAACTAAAAAAAATTTGTAAATTAATTTGAAAACAGTCGTACTATTATAAGTAAATTAAATTTAAGTACTCACTCATATAGTTATCTGCTATAAGTATGAAGTCTACTAGTGTGTTTTTTTTATATATAAGTATATTTTAAAGGACTTTTTTTTTCATAGTTCATTGGTTTGCTTAGATTTTGGGATTTTTTTTGCCTTGAGTATTGTTATTAAATCACAAAGGTTTATCTCAAGAAATGGATATATACAATAAACTAGATTATCCTGGTTGCATTAACCGGGCAATAAAAAAATCCAATTTTTTTTTTTAAATCTATTTGAATTTACAAAATATTTTTCTTTCTACTGCTAATATGTGACAGAAAATTAAACTGTCAAAATTAATAAAATTGGAGTAATCCCGGTCAAATGTGCAAATTATTATTTGGTCAAATTCATTAGTTTCTTTTGTTGCATCATGTCAAATTGTAAATGAAAATTATGCTAGCAAAGCAGTTAATTTATAATTGTTTTTTTTTTTTTTAATTATCTATACTCGTATTTTATATCCTTAATTTTATATATTCGTGTTAGATAGCTAATTTTGTTTTAATTTTTTACAATGTTTTTTTGGTGGAGATTATGCAGGGTTTTTATCCCGGCCAATATTATTCCCTATTACCCTGGATAATTGAGAGTCTACTGTATTTTAAAACAAAAACAGTTTTCATGTATAAAAATTAACTTCATACAGTTTGGGAATGAAAAGAACACCTATTGGTCTTGATTCGTACAGTAATATTTAATTTATTTCGTCTTATTTTTGGAAATAAGTATCAATGATGCTTGCCTACCATCCTATACTGCCTACAAATTGGTGATAAAACCCATTCTTAAAATGACTAGAGTAAAAGTAGCCATTAATCATCACTATTTCATTTTGGGATATTTTTTTTATTACAAACATTATTTTGGGAAATACTCGAACTATCGGGGATATTTCATATCTTAGATATTTTAGAACGATACTTATGATTTAAAAGAACGAGATAAAGAAATGCTCTGCAAAAGAGTGATGAAAAGGACACATTATAACCTTTTGCACTGGAGGATGTCTAAATGGCACAAAACCCAGGATCTATAGTAGTCACATGTAACAGTCAATTGAGCACTGACTTTCGTAACGGATGGTAGTGTTCCATATGTGTATTTGTTTTTTTATTCATGATAAATAACATTTTTTACAGTTTTAAATTAAAAAATAAGCAACAATATTCAAAATCAATTTTTTATCAATAATGTATGAAAGAAGACGGAAAAAAGACATCAGAAATGAATGTATGGATAAAATAGATGCTTTAAATGAGATGAAGAATGGATTTTTAACAGGGTTTGGACATGTGGAAAGAAAGAATGACTATGCGAACGAGTATATGAGTCAGAAGTGCAAGGTGTGCGTGGAAGAGGTTGACCAAGGAAAACGTGGCTGGATATCAAATAAACCAGATTTTGAAAGAAATGAAGAATAGAAGACTGTGCATAACGAGATGTATGAATGTGGAAGAAGCAAAAGTTGAGTACTTGGATAGAAAAGTTTTTGAGATCTGTTCTCTCTTCCTGTCCTGCAAGGGACACGGCGTGATGTATACATGCTTCAATTAACTGGTAACAATACTTGTAAAAAAACTTCAGTGCCGAAGGTTAAAAGTATGCCTCCTTTGTTTTATTCTATGCAAGTATCTCGAAAAAATATTTGAAGACAGTGGAACCAAACAGGTCTAAGTTATATCTTCGAGGGTATTTTTTTTTTTTACTTTTTTCCATTTTTGTGCATAAATTATGAAAATCTTCCATTGATCTAAGGCACGGAAAAAATTTACCCTTAGTTAAACAATTTATACCACTTTAAACATTAGGATGAAAATTTAAATCTACGTTCTATCAAAGTGGTATATCCATTATTGAATACCAAATTTCCACGTTATATAAAAAAATTAATCCCACAAACTAATGTTTTTTTTTAATTTAAAAACATTGATGGATACATTTTAAATTACATTAATGGTGGTTAAAAAGAGAACGGTGCATGATAAGTTATATCTCATTTAAAATTTCATTTTAAGGCCAATTTAGTTCCACCCCTTTCATTTCTATTTTAGCAAAGAACAAATGTATTCTGAAAGAATTCTCAAAAAAAAGGAGATATAATAAATACAACATACTGCAGACTAATTTTTTTTATTAATATGGTTAGCTCTTGATTAGTAAATATGTTTCTTTTTAAATTTTTTGTAATATATTATAATTTTTAAACAAACAACATATATTTATTTTCTTTTGAAATTTATTCTAACCAGTTAATTAATATTGTATTTTAAAATTTGTTAATTTACAGTAGAACCTCGATTATTCGGATTAAATAGAGATGAGGGTGATCCGGATAATCGAGAGGAGGAAAAAAAAACATTTATTACATAATAGTTTCTAGTAACTATGTATAATTTTTTTGGAAATAATATTATTGATCTCAATGCTGAGGAAGGTAACCCACCCGATTGCAGAGCATACAAATGGGGTTTTCTTGGCCTTCTGCATTATTATACATTTTTAAATAAATAAAAATTGAATACATACCTACTGAAACTTATTTTTTACATTTTCTTTTGAAATGTTATATCAATATTATTAAGAATAAATATTTAAATTGCAATCGATAATCATGATAAGTAACAACAACCCTGTCCTGGATTTAAACAGTTTCTGATAGCTACAATTAGTTATAACTGCAAGTGCATACTAGAATCGAGGTATTTGAATACAGTGTGAAACCGCTTTGAGAACTGTATATCGGAAAAAATACAATGAGTTCTAGTGAAGTTTTAAACCTGCAAATGAATTAATTTCGCACTCGACGATACTTGTTACGCGACGCATTAGTATAATCCGCTATTTTTCCATTTATTTTGTTAAATTTGAATAATTGAGGTTCTACTGTAACTACGTAATCACCAAATTATAAAAAAAATTGTGATTTAGCCAAATGATTACTCAACGTATACTAATGTTTATATCTTTATTAAGGTCAGAAGCAAGATGAATATTCAAAATAAACAATAAATATTCAAATGTGTATATTGACCCATACTTATACAATATTATGAGAATTTTCTCGTACACGCGCATTGCACGTTATCTACCATTTATAATGCATTTTTCCGTTTAATAATTATTTGGAAATATGCATTAGATGCTGAGAAATTCCTTAAAAAAAATCTTACTCATTTTTTTTAAATCCGTGTAAAGTATGATTTATTATTTGTATTGGTATTTTTTTTAAATACCTGCCACTCGTATATCTTTTTATTTATACTTGTTTGTGATGATTGTTTAAATACAGTAAAATTATTTTTTTTATTAATATTATTGTAGTTTTTTTTATCAGCCTCTCTAACCTTTTGAACAAGCACTATTCTCCGAATCTTTGACTCTGGGTCTATTGGATAGTGTGATTGACCATTTTTACGCTATTATGAAAATCGTTTTATAGGTGGGTTGTCCAGAAAGTGAAGTACGTTGTGGCATAACTAAATAAAAATGAAAGATATCAACATAAAACTTTATTTACAAAGTCACAGTACCTTACTCTATTTTTCAATATAGTCGCCATACCTGTCAAGGCACTTATTGTAACGTGGAACCAATTTTTCAATTCCGATGTTATACTCTTCTACCGCCAAAAATTTGAACCAGGATGTCATTTCTTGTTTGAGGTCTTCATCGTTTGCGAACTGTTTTCCACCCAAAAATTCCTTTAGTTTCGGGAATAAGTGAAAATCATTTGGTGCCAAGTTAGGGCTGTAAGGAGGATTTCCAAAAATTTCCCACTTAAGGCGTTGAAGTTCTCGCTGTGTTCGTGCTGATGCATGAGGCCGCGCATTGTCATGAATCAAAACCACCTTTCCCGACAACATTCCACGTCTCTTGTTTTAGATGGCGCGTCTAAGTCGTTGAAGAGTTTCACAATAGGCCTCTGAGTTTATTGCGTGTTCTCTTGGCATAAACTCCACGTGGATCAAACCCTTTCGGTCCCAAAAAACTGTTGCTATCACATTTCTGATGTTGAGATTCGGTTTTTTTTTCCGAGCACACATTTTTTTGTAGCCAAGGTCCTCTGTCACTATTTCATGTAAGAGCGATCGTGAAATTTGTGAGAAAGATTCATGTACTGTGCTTAAAGTTGCCTATAGGCATAAGACACTAAGTCCAGTTCCTAATTTTTTTAGGAATGCGAAAATAAAGAATGTTTAGACATTTTACGTTATTCTACAGAAAGCCCACTCCAATGCTCCTATTTAAAGGCTTTGTTGTGATTTTGTGGTTTCAATTCTTGCACGACTTGAATTTTATACGAAAAGAGGTGCAAATCTCTTAAGATTCGTTACAGTGTCGTTCGAGACATATCGAGCTGAGCTGAAGTTACTTGATCATCAGAGAAACTCTTTTGTACCCTTGGAATATTCTCATTAGTTCAAACAGTACGTGGTATTCCAGCTCGAGACAAGTCAACTACCGATCCGTGCTGTTGAAAACGTACAATTAATATTGTGTTCAAATAATAGACTGTTGATATGCGAAATTAAGTCCGACGACTTTATCGTTTGTTTCTTTTTTATTAAATACTCCGTAATAAAATTAAGGGACGCATTTTATAGAAGAGATTTGCACCCTCTTTAAAAAATAGTAAAAAATGAAAGCGGGTATTATTTACTGTCATATACCCTTACAAACACTATAAGTACCGTTAGACCACGACGGGATCACTAGTTTTTTAATCTATTTAAAGAAATTCAGAATAGAACTAAAAATCTATGTGATTGCCTATAAAGGTTTTCAGTACTGAATGCATTAACTAGCCCCAGTTATAAGATTTCAGCCACCTTTCCTCCTGAAATTATTTAGATGTACTTTTGAGCAGCAATCGAACCTCCAACCTCCGGGATGCAGACAATCGTCTTACCAACTAGGTCATGGAAGTTGTCATGATTAAAGTTGCCCATCTAAAGGCTCGATAATGGGACCAAAGACAATGTTATTTTTTAATATGTTTGAATCACCAATTCCGATATGTTGAACGTTACCATAGGAAAAATAAATTAATTTTAACACAATTTTTCTTTGTACTCACCACAATTATTAATTGAGTTCATTACCGGTTTCAAAGACCTCTGCATTCTTCATCAGATGATGAGGAATCGAATTCAATTCATAAAACTGTGATGAATACTTAGATAAATTGTGTTTAATTTATTTTATTAAACTAACAAATCAATCAAGATGACACCACAAAAAGAAAATATGTATTTTGACATACATATCATCACGCCGTGTCCTTTGCGGGGTAGGCAGAAATAAGATATCTAAACTTTTCTATTTCAAAACACCTTCACATTCATACATCTCATCATGTGCTATTTTCTTTTATTAATACTTGTCACTTAATCTGATCCAGCCATGTTTTCCTCAGTCTACCTCTTACACGTACACCTCGCACTTCTGACTTGTATACTCGCTTAGTCATTCATTCTCTACACAGGTTCAAAACCATCTTAAGGCTCCTTTCTTTATCTTAGATAAAATATCCATGTATTAATTTCTTATATCTTGTTCTACCTTTCATAAATTACACTCCACAATTTTTTTCTTAATGCACCCATCTCCACAGCATTAATCTTACTCTTATTCTTCTGCCAAATCCAAGTTGCACTTGGATATGTCAAAGTGGGCACCAGCACACTATTATGTATTGTCATTTTTGCTTCTATCGATACTGCGCTGTTTATAACATTAAGTGTCCATTCACCTTGTTTCCTGTTGCTACCCTACAATGTCTAATTTCAATTTGTCCATAACACGTTAACATACTGTCCAGATACCACAACTCATCGACCTGCTCCAGTTTTCTGAGTTAACCCATACATCGCACACACACTTTTTACACTTCTTTCTATAATCATAACCTTTGATTTCGTTATATTAATTTTCAAACCGTTGTTATATTCTGCAATAGTATTTTAAATTTCAAGATATAACATTAAGTGCCCATTCACCTTGTTTCCTGTTGCTACCCTACAATGTCTAATTTCAATTTGTCCATAACACGTTAACATACTGTCCAGATACCACAACTCATCGACCTGCTCCAGTTTTCTGAGTTAACCCATACATCACACATACTTTTTACAATTCTTTCTATAACCATAACCTTTGATTTCGCTATATTAATTTTCAAACCGTTGTTATATTCTTCAATAGTATTTTAAATTTCAAGAAATAAAACAAATTAATTTGAATACATTCACACAGCATCATTATCAATGTAATTATCTAAATTATTTTTGATATAACAAAACAATCCTTGCTTTTGTATACATAATGAATTATCTAGTAGCTTATTGTAATAATTAATGATTAAATATTTCCAAGAAACGGCCGAGTGTGATAACATGAAACTAGCTATAGACTTGTACAATGTAATTCTCTTCTGACTGATGCATTAGCTATTCAAATCAATACCACACTCGGGCCTGACTTATACAACTGGAATATGTAAGCTGTATTGATTCATAATTATGAAATTATGATAAGCTGAGGCAGGCGTGGGTAACCTTTCTCATTGGCTACATTATTCAGAGAGGTAGAAAGAATATGTTTGAAATAAAAGCGGTGAATTAAACATTGGAGCACGTTGAGGACTTCTAGTATACCTACACATATACAGTACCCGACGGTAAGTAATACACAACGGGCTTAAGAAAGAGACTGTCGGCCATAATTGGCTTTGTAGAGCATTGTCTCTGTCCCTAGAACGCTTGACAATGACTGACAAATCGCGACGGAACACGTGTGTATGAATGACAGAGACGACGCTCTACAAAGCCGATTTTGGCCGACAGTCTCTTTCTTAAGCCCGATGTGTATTACTTACTGTCGGGTACTGCAACCTCGCTTTACGGAAGATATACAAGGGCGGTCCGATAAGTACTTAGCCTCACCGCCCGATGGCACCACTATCGCAAGAGCAATTTTTTATCGCGTAGTACATTCTCGTTGGCAGCAACTGTTAAAATTTCAGCCGAATCGGACGCGTAGTTTTGTTTTGACCGCGTGTGGAAGCGAGCGTATCCGCGGATTTGAGAAAAATGGAAAAAGAGCAATATTGGTCGGTGATTCGATTCTTGTTTTTGAAAGGGAAATCGCGCAGCGAAATCAAAGAGCGCTTGGATGCTGTGTACGGTGACTCTTATCCTTCGATGGCGACCGTCAAAAATTGGTTTAACGAGTTTCAACGTGGTCGCACGTCGGTTTTTGATGAGCCACGCCCAGGTGCTTCACTTCACCATTGTATGGAGAAGCAGCTGTCACTGAGTAAATTAAAAAAGGATATATGTAGAACTATTATTACATCATTTGTCACTTTATCAAACTTCACCATTGTATGGAGAAGCAGCTGTCACCGAGTAAATTAAAAAAGGATATATGTAGAAATATTATTACATCATTTGTCACTTTATCAAACTTCACCATTGTATGGAGAAGCAGCTGTCACTGAGTAAATTAAAAAAGGATATATGTAGAAATATTATTACATCATTTGTCACTTTATCAAACTTCACCATTGTATGGAGAAGCAGCTGTCACTGAGTAAATTAAAAAATTATATATGTAGAACTATTATTACATCATTTGTCACTTTATCAAACTTCACCATTGTATGGAGAAGCAGCTGTCACTGAGTAAATTAAAAAAGGATATATGTAGAACTATTATTACTTCATTTGTCACTTTATCAAACTTCACCATTGTACGGAGAAGCAGCTGTCACTGAGTGAATTAAAAAAATATATAGAACTGTTATTACATAATTTGTCACTTTATAACTGCTTCACCATTGTATGGTGAAGCAGCTGTCACTCAGTAAATTAAAAAATGATATAGAACTATTACATCATTTAATTTTCATTTCTTAAAAAGATCTTTGCGGTTTGTTGGAAGAGATTGCTACATGGCAATAAATGTACTGTTTAAAAAAAAAGTATTGTAATATAATACAATATTAAAAGTAGATTAGCTTCATACAATAAGTAAATTGACGGGTTATACAATGTCTTGACCAGTGTTTTTTAAAAAAAAAAAGGTGCCGGAGCTCACTTCTTGTCAAGCTTTTAGTAAACCGTAAAAAAGGTGGGGGAGCACCACTCCACCGCAAAAAAAGGTACCGGAACTCACTTGTCAAGCTTTTTGTATAACGTAAAAAAGGTGGTGAAGCGCTGCTCCATCGCAAAAAAAGCACTGATCTTGACCATCCAGAACATTTTTTGCAAAGTAAACCTACTGCTTGCAAATACATCTTATTTGCAGTATCTTAGGATATGCAAGTGAAGCTTGGATTTGGCAAAAGAGCGATGGAAGCAAGATAAATGCATGAAATGTATAGGAAAATAATGTATAGTAAAATAAGGAAAGAATTTGGATTGTAAGCATTAGATGGTTGAACTCCATAGAAAGAATTTGGATTGTAAGCATTAGATGGTTGAACTCCATAGAAAGAATTTGGATTGTAAGCATTAGATGGTTGAACTCCATAGAAAGAATTTGGATTGTAAGTATTAGATGGTTGAACTCCATAGAAAGAATTTGGATTGTAAGCATTAGATGGTTGAACTCCATAGAAAGAATTTGGATTGTAAGTATTAGATGATTGAACTCCATAGAAAGAATTTGGATTGTAAGTATTAGATGGTTGAACTCCATAGAAATAATTTGGATTGTAAGTATATTAGATGGTTGAAACCCATAGAAAGAATGATTGATGAAATATTTATTAAAAAATCTGTTAAAAAAAGTTTGGGAGACCTAAAAAAAACATATCACAACCAGATTCGGAAAAGTAAAACGTGAATGTTTTAAAAATAGAAATGGGTGTGATTGAAGTAAAAGATGTTTACTCGTATGAAGTGGAGATTTATTCTCTGTAAATTAGTATTGCTGAGATTGAAAATAATATTTTAACAAATTGTATCCAAGCGCTTCCCGAACAAATATAGCTTTTTTACAAAAAAAAATATGTAGTTTATTTCATAATGACTCTTGAGAAAATATATCTATCTTTGGTGATACAGAACAACTCCTCAACTGTCAGGATACTTGTTCATTCGTGAATGTAGCGTAAACCAAACCTTCTACCGATTCCGCATCGACCCTCAATTTTTAAGTGGTATTTTCCTCACTTCAATACATGAACGAGAAAGGAAATCAGCATTTTAGAAATCCCATTCTACATCTACTCTACACAGCACTTTGGTGTTTGAGATACAATGAAACCAAAAAATTCTGACTATTTTCAGATGAATCCACATTTCGGATGTTGCTAACTTATTTAAAGTTCTGGTCTTCCATGTTTCAACACCATAAAGTAAAATGTTTCATGTATAGCATTTAATAATGTGTTCATGAAAATTAAGAATCAAGTTATCATTGCAGAAAACTGATCTCATCTTTAGAAATTCTGTGACTGTCATTTAATTTCGGCATCTCCAATAACTTCTTTATATTGATCGAGGTCTTGAGAGTAATTAACAGATGTCTCTACTATACAATGCTTATATGACTACAGGCCAAATTGTAGACCAAAAGTGTTCCACGGGTCGCAGGTTTTCATTTTATTTTCTTATAATGTACTATCTTTTATCTACCATCAAAAAAGGTTACAAAAGTAATACTCAAATTAGAATTTTACGGTGCATGAATAAAAATACAACTTGTCACAAAAATTATAAACATTTACATGAATCATTTACAAAAAATATCAAAAAGCAGTACATACATAAAATACTAAATTAATATATTGGGTGTACAAATTAGTTCGGTCCGTCTTTTTGTGTTCAAAAATGCATTTATTTCTAAACAAAATGAATGAACAGATCAATTAAAGTATTGTCCATCGCTGGCTACTACTTTTTCCCATCTCTCAGGCAATTTTCAAATTCCATCTCGAAAAAATGACTCGTCTTTTGAGGTGATCCAAATTTGGTTTCTACGAAAGAAGTGAACCGGTGACCTGCCAAATCGTGCTGCATCCTTCGGAACAACCAGTAATCAGAAAGAGCAATGTCCGGAGAATACGGTGGGTGCGGTAAAACATCCCATTTGAGAATTGGCAGATGTCTAACCTCTCTGAAACCGCCAAAATCGGCTGTCACTATGAACCATTCATAACAGCCAGAGCCATCTTTTGGAAACGGACCGAACTAATTTGTACTCCCAATAGCTCAAGGCTCAGGTAATCCAAGGCCCTAACTTAAAAAAATATCTGAGAAAATGAAAACAAAAATATACATACGTATAATTCATCTACTCCAATACATAAAAAGAAAAAGCAAACGCACATCAAAACTTGAACATATTGACAAAGATCTCGAAAAGTTGGAGAGAAACAAAGTCAACAAAATGAAGTAGAAAAAATCAATGAGAGTCATGTCTGATTTATGGTTCGAGCAAACAAATACTATCTCGAGAACTTTTAAAGGCATTAAGACTTTCAGCAAATATGTCCAAGACTGCAGCATAGTCATTACCCATTAATCAATGGAATCTGGGTATGGGAGAACTCGAGTAATAGTTCTACATATTTCGCATTGGAATATATCCTGCAGTCTCATACTTCTCGAAGGGATTTGGAAGTCAATCAATTCCAGCAACTTCAGAACAGTCCATTATCCCATTTATTATTTTGAAAAGCAGGATTAAATCAAACACTACTCTACGATCAGAAAGTCTTATCAAATTCAGACATGATAACAAGATATTATAGTTTACATCACCATTTCTAAGAATATTTTTTGTACAGTATTAGAAAACTACTGCACTGGTGACCATAATCCTTGTAACAAGTAGCTGTCACAACAGGCAAGCTATAAAAGGATTCTACAAAATTCTCAAAGGGAATAATCATAACACAGTCACTGCCTTCCTATTCTTACACTCAACTTATGTGTATATATCAATATATTTATTTTATTGTATTTCAAATCTGTTAATACTAGCGAGATAGAGCGCTTTTAACGAGTAATGTAAGAACGAACTTAATGTGACGAAATAAATACAATACTCGGCGGTAAGTATTACACATCAGGCTTAAGAAAGAAACTATCGGCCATAATCGGTTAACTTTGGCTTTGTAGAGTGTCGTCTCTGTCATTCATACACGTGTTACGTCGCGATTTGTCAGTCGTTGTCAAGCGTTCTAGGGATAGAGACGATGCTCTACAAAGCCGTAGTTAGCCGATTATGGCCGACAGTATCTTTCATAAGCCCGATGTTTATTACTTACCGACGGGCACTGTACATTATGTTAATAGATTGCTCAACTATTGACCTAATTAAATACAGGTTTTAAGGCTTTGCATTGGTTTTATAGGTTTTAATACATTAGCTGCATTAAAATACCTGATGGATCACATGCATCCAGGCTGTTATTTCCCTAGGGCTGGTGTAGCCTGTACTACATTTTTAATTTAAAATTAGACCAGTGTTTTTCCTTTTTTTTCGTGTAGTTCTCGTCAATATATCTGAATTAGTGTTTTCGGATACGTTGAAGTGCTAGGCTGGGAGACAATATTCAATTATTTATTTATTTATTTAACACTTTTATTGCAATACAATCTGGCGGGCTTATTGCCAGGCGGCAATCTCTTCCAACCAACCAGACAAAAGTAAATGAAGCAAGTTACGTGGTCGCATAAATCATTCAAATGACTATCCATCCCCACGAAATCCATAAACATATACGTGAGAACATGCCCACAAACCCCACAAAGACGGACAATCACCCGAACACTATTTTTCATATAAAGTGAGATATCATCAATCAAAAGGAAAGAAAAGGATGGTGGAGAGGAAAGGAAAAGAAAAATCAGGAATGAAACACGTTATTTTACTGACTAGAAATTAAGAGTTTTTTCAGTCGCTTCTTAAAGCATGCCAAGGACGGAGCGAGTCTTATATTGGTTTGTAACTGATTCCAGAGTCTCACTGCATGGACAGTAAAGGACGACGTGAAAAAAGAAGAGCGGTGAACTGGAAAGGCCAATAAACAATCTCTGTTTGAGCGTAGCGCTAATCCATGATTGGAAAGACGCTGAAAATTTTCGGCGAGATAAGAGGGTGCGGCGGGACAGTTAAGGATATTATACAATAGAGACAGTATGTGAATTTGGCGTCTATTTCTAACTTTCTAACAATTATGTATAACAAGGAAGTATGGAACTCATGATTCATCATTGAAAGTATTCGCAACATTACCACTCTATACATCTTGAGTATTGTTACCAAACTGGCACGCTTTTTTTTTTGCGGATGTCCTTGAAGGACGCGCTGATGATTTTGATTGTTTGGTATTTAAATAAAATACGTCGATTAGCAATGCGGAAAGTGAGAGTGAATAATCAATGAATAGTAAACAGTGATTAATGATGATTTATTTATCGGTAAGTAGGTATTTATACATTTCAGGATGGGCGCGGGAGTGCGCCCGCAATATATTTTTATCTCGCTTCTGTGCGTGCAGAGATGGTCGATTGAAATATTGCAGACATCGCAAATAATATTGTGGGTAGACAATTTGTTGGCGAAAACGGCGAGACAGCGCGATGCGTTCTCTTTCTACTGTGGAATGTATCGTAAATAGTATTTGCGGGTAAACAATTTCAATGTTTTGGTATGCGACCTTTGGACATATCCAAAGGTCGTTTCGTCGGTCGTTGACCGTGTATGTTGACAATATTTCAGCGACGACAGTAGTTCCTACAGGTACCATCGGGAATGGAACCCGAAACTCACTGATGGAAATCAAGATTGTTACCAATAGGCTATGAAGGTCATCAGAACAGTAATACTATTTAAATCATTTAGGATATTATTGATCTGTTGAAAATTAAACAATTGGCTATAACAATTAAATTACAGACGAAAAATTAAATAGCAAAAACTGGAAAAATTCTGCATTATAAATAAAAAATAAGTGACAGGTGTTGTTTCTTTCTATGCCTGTCAGCTATCCCTCTATCTCTGCGGGTCTCTTTGGTGGTTGGCTTTCTATGGGGTAAGCATGATAAACTATGTGAGGAATCCAGGTCTCATCCATTCTTTGGACATAATTCTTCCAATAACTTCTTTTCTGCCTTCCCCATCTTACAATGTCTTCGCTTTCACACTTTCTTATTGTGTTTTACCAATTTTTTATGCCAGTCATAAGTGTATAATGTACACTTGCAATATTTATTTTAGTTTAAAAAATAAATGAATACCTCATTTACTGTTCACTCAATGCAACTGTGGAACATACTTCCAAGAGTTATCAGATATGCATCATCCTCGATGACGTTCAAGAGAGAACTGAAAAAGATATTACATTACTCAAAATATCCTGATCTTCCTTTTCCTTCCTTCTTTATCCTCAAACCAATTCCTTTCCACTAGTCCTACAATTATTGTTCAAAGATAAGTTATTTTTTTATTTGAATTTATTTACAGTCAACTCCGGTTATAGTGAACTCGGTTTTAGTGACCCTTCGGCTATAGTGAACCAAAATGTTCTATTCCAACCCCATATATCAAATGTGTATGGTAAAAACCTATGTTATAGTGAACTAAAACTAGTAGATTTTGGTTCACTTTAGCCAAAAACTCACTAAAACCGAGTTCACTATAACCGGAGTTGACTGTAATAATTTTTTTTTAAATTGGTCATGTATCAAAGTAGATTTACATATTGAAGATAAACTGGTTGATTGGAAGAAATTGCTTTATAGCAATATGTATAACCATATTATATTGTACTGTATTATATTACACTTTTGTTGTATACAGTACAACCTGACGGACCATGTGGCAATCTCTTCCAACCAACCAGAAAGTTGTTAAAGAGGCCTTAAGTGAAAACCAGACTGGAATCCTTTTTAAAAATATGGTTTGAATCGGCAACCTCCAGGTTGGGAGACCAACTAGGCCACAGAGGTCATCATATAGAAAAAAAACATAATATTTCATTCTGAAACCTTGGAATCTACATATACTATCAACAGAACAGGCCTGAGATGTCGTATGTAATGGATGTATGTTTGTATGGACATGCGAGGCGTGTCCTCAGCATTAGACGTGTTAACTTACAATTATAAATTAAATAATTCTGTATAAAATATTTTTATTCTTATTAAGTTAATTCATATCATGGCTTATAGTTAGGGTGACCAGCTCTCAAGGTTTCAGCCGGAGTCTCAGGTTTTCAACACAGTCCTTCCGCCCTTTAGGGTTTGTTATAAATTCTTCGGGCTACGCTAATTTTCTAATAATGTCTAAAATTCACTAAACCGTAAACAAATTTATTTTTCCTTTTTCTTTACTTGCATTTTGTTTTTTATTTATTTATACAGGACAAGAATCTTTTTAAATACATAATATGTAAAAAAAAAACAGCAGGTAATTTAATGTGGACACATAATTTGAATAGATCTGGGTTTGTTGCCTTTCATTTATCGTGTCCCTAGTAAACTAGGATTTTACCTGTATCTTACTGAGGATATAATCTATAAACATCTTGCTTATTCCCATTAAAGAAATCCTTTTTTTTTCTCATGAAAAATATCAGGGTTTATATAAAAAGAACTCTGGTCACCCTACTTATAATCTTAATCTCACAACAAAGCAATATATTACTATAAGACAAATTAATTGTATTTTTTTAAATTCTAAGGGTTTTTTTGTAGTTACATAGCATTTTGTACATAAGTATGTTTTGCCTACCGAAACAAAGTTATTCTTATAATAAATTATGAGTATTATACTACTCTCGTTAGTGAAACAGCTGAAACTATGAAAAATCTTAAAAGTTATGATCGTACTTTTAAGAATAACAAAATACACTTACAGTTGCAGATTTTTTACTGAATACTTTTCATGTACATAACCGAGCTTGAATTTTTTCATAGATTAGAAGATTTTGGATAAATTATATCTTAGTTAAATTATATCTTAGATTTTGAATGAAAATAAAGAAAAATAAGATAAGCTGATAAATATTTAAAAAAAGGCAATGTGATTAACGTCTTAAAAATAGATAAAATTAGACCGCAGGAAACAAAAACTTTATGAATTCATCAAAAGTAAGTAAAAACAATTCAAAAGTATGTTAAATAATTTTTTTCTTGCCATTTTATCAACATGTAACAGTTGTGTTGTTTTTTACAACCTTTTGTCTTTCGAGTAGATTTTTTTTCACAATGTTTTATCTATTTTTTCAGTCAATAATTTACGTTTTATTGTTTAATTAGTTTATATTCACAAAATGTATATTTTATGGCAAAGAAATCTTTTGGATTGTAAAATAAATTAACAAACTACATTTTTTTCATTGAAATAACATCAGTGAGTTATATGAGAGATGTCAAGTAGAAGGTTTGATAATTAATATAGCGAATCTAAGGTTATGGTTATAGAAAGAAGTGTAAAAAGTGTGTGTGTGTGAAGTATGGGTTAAATAAAAAGAACTGGTGCAAGTCGATAAGTACTGTTATCTGGGCAGTATGTTTACCAACATGTGATAGGCGAGTTGAAAGAGAATTTAAAGAAGGGTAGTGACAGAAAACATGGTGAACAGAGCACTTAATGTTATATACGACAACCGCGAAATATCGACAGTAACAAAAATGACAATACATAATAGTGTGTTGGTGCCCACCTTGATATATGGAAGTAAAATTTGGACTTGGCAGAAGGATACGAGTAAGATTAAGGCTGTGGAGATGTGTGCATTAAGGAAAATTTGTGGAGTGTCAATTTTGTAAGAAGGTGGAATGAAGACATTAGAAATGACTGCATGGATAAAATGGATTTTTTAAGTAAGATGAAGAAAGGAGCTTTAAGATGGTTTAGACATGTGTAGAGAATGAATTATGAAAGAATGACTAAACGAATATACAAGTCAGAAGTGCATAGAAGAGGTAGACCGAGGCAAACGTGCCTGGACTGAATGGACCAGATTTTGAAAGAAGGTCAAGTGATAAATATTAATAATAGAAGATTGTGCATGACGAGATATATGAATGTGGCGGAAGAGAAAGTTATGTGCTTGGATAAAAAAGTTTGGAGATCTTTTTTCTTTCCTTACCCCACAAGGGACACGGCGTGAGACGTTAGTGTTTGGAAAGGGTGTTACCTTGCATAAAAACATCAGGTGACTGTTCTTCTGCGGTTCTTTCTCTTTTTTGTCTCACTTAACACGTTCACTGCATTGAACACGGCTCCTGTGTCCATACAAAATAGCCTTGAATGTTGAGTGCACTCATAAACATCTCCCGATAAGGATTCGTCGGCGGTTTCATGTGTTTTGAAGACACGAAGGAATACACTTGTATATGATGTTTCAATAGAAAGTAGAATTTGATTTTTAACAAAGTTATGGGTTTTCAAAAATTTGCGAATTTTCAATATCTCTGTATGACATTTTATACGCAGTGAATGTGTTAAAGCCTGTCTAATGTGGTTTGTTTTTGCCTATGTTTTAAAAAAAAATCTGAAGTGAGATATGGCATTGTCATTGAAAATGTATGTTTGAGAACCGAATTAAAACAATATGTTTGAGAACCGAATCATTCGATGAGAGATTTTCGAGACCCGAGGTTTCACTTTACTGTCATGTTTGTAATTTTTGGCTTTATTTTTTTTAGTAAAAAGCTAAGAAAAAAATTAATTAATCTATTCTTCCTTTTTTAGAAATATTTATGACCTATTTATTGTAATACATTTTTTACTATGAATTTAGTTGATCAGCTCTTAAGAATGAATAAGTTTTACAGTGGTGGAATAAGTTGAAAATAATATTGTTAAAAAATAAATACATTTTTTATAATACATAAAAATAAATCCAAAAGGTATCTTTGGATTGTGTTTTTTACCATGTGCAGTGAGTTATGTGTGAAAAGAAATATTTATTTCATATTTTATTGTATATGTTAATGTAATTACAGTAGAGCATCGATTTTTCGAATACCGATCAAACGAAACATTGGTTAACCGAAAGTTCAAATTTGCGGCCGCTAGTATAGAAATTCAATTTTATGAATACTTATCGTGTTTTATAGTATGCGTAGAATTTCAAATTGCTGTGGCCCTGCAGCGCTTTTCCCCTCCCTGCCAACTGGCCTACGTGAGCAACTTCGCGTCATTAGTGGCGTGTGAGCCTTCACTCGTGACAGAGCCTTCACTTGTGACGATCGGTTATCCGAAATGTCCACCCCCAGTCCCAAATTGTTTCGGATAATCGATGCTCTACTGCGGCGGTCACCAAACTACAGCCCGTGGTCCAGATCCGGCCCCCGACTTTTATTCATAAATATTATATATAAGAAATATTAATTTTATAAAATTTTATGATTTGGTTGTGAATCCACGACAACGATTCTTCTATTGTGATTTGGTATAAGACTTCCAATATAAACTATATTTGTTTACAGATGCAATGTAAACTAATGTTCTAATATGATTTCAATAAGAATATTTTATGTTCTAATAGGATTTCAATAAGAATATTTTATGTTCTAATAGGATTTCAATAAGAATATTTTTCATCTGGTCCTCTATGTTTTTAAAATTTCAATCCAGCCCATTTTTCAAAAAGTTTGGTGACCCCTGCTCTACTGTATGCGAATTTCCGTTAACCTACAGATTCCCTAGGTAATGTGAACATTACTTGTACATTTTAGTTAAAGTTGATAAATATAAATACGTTTTATACTTTATTGTAGGTAATGTGTTAACTAACTAGTTAATGTGTACATTAACATAACTAAACTTTGTTAGATAATGTTCGAATTTAATCTGAAACACACGCAGCTTTTCTAATGAGTACATGCCTTAGTCACATGTGATGTATTTTATTTATGCAATTTACTATCAATCAGTTAGATCATTCCTTTTCGTATCTAGACCATCAATTATCAACCTATTTTCAGTAGGAGACAGCAAATATCGTCCTATCATTCACGTCAATTAGGTCCTGTCCAGAGCATGTAATTCCGATGGTCAGATGAACTAGCATGTGTTGCAAGGTGCAATAAAAAGGCTTCCACGTAGACTGTAGAATAAATACTCGTATAAAAAAATTATACAGATTTTGCTCTGAGCAATACAACAGAAAATCAAAACAAAACACATCACAGTCGGGCATCCCTTGGAAACATTAGAAATTTACTAATGACCGACTCTTTCAACCCCAGAACATCAAAACCAATGCTAAAGAACATGTTAGATATTATTTGTGTAACTTTTTTATAAAATTTGATATAGCGTTATTTAAGATCACCTTAAATAACGCTATATCAAATTATTATTAAGATCACCTTAAAGACTATTAAGATCACCTTAAAGTGCTTCCTAACTAGTTCAACTTCTTGATTTGCAAAAGATGTAGAGGACAAGTGACTTATCAAGTCTACTTTCAAGTGAATCTAATTGTAAAGGGAATTTAATTGTAAATACCCACGATGTTCTGAAAAACATTTTTTTTTAGAAAAATATAGAAAATACGATCTAAAAGAAAATTTAAAATCAAACTACAACAAATGACGCGGGCGACATACATTAATGGATTGTCAGATATATACACTCACCAATAACGCGAAAAATTTCGTCCTTCACCGAGCTGAAGGACGAAATTATTTGCGTTATTGGTGAGTTAGAACCGCAATTATGTCAAAATGTCATCGAAAATTTTGATAAAAGAGTGGACATCTGTGGAGCTGCAAGAGGTGGACATTTGGCGGATATTGTTTTTTGTGTTTAAATATCATACATTATACTTCAATGACTATACAATAAAAAGTTTTTTGAAATCAAAGCAAATTGTGTGTTTTATTCAAGAATTAAAAAAACCACTCAATTTGAAAGACCCTTTATATATACGAGGTATGATCAATATAAAATCAGACTAGCTTACTCAATATAAAATCAGACTAGTTAAAAACATCTTTTCTATTAAATAATTACATACTGGGCTGCATCGCCTTCAAAATAGTATCCTCCTAATATAGTGCTTCTGCCATGCTGCAAAAAACCCCACAAAGTCTTCTTTGTTAAGCTGGTCAAGCACCGTCTGCGATTCAGATTCAATCTCTTCTACTGTCTCAAAACGTTGCCCCTTGAGTTTTAACTTCATTTTTGGGAATAAAAGAAGTCACACGGAGCTAAATCCGGTGAATTGGAAGGGTGTGGAACGGCAGACATGGTGTTGGATATCATCTTGGCCACAAAGCGATTCATGTTCTAATTATCTGTTAAAATTGGTTGACATGTGTCAAATGGCATTCCAACCATGTCACAAACTTCACTGATTGTTAATCGTCGATTCGTACGAATAATTTTCTGAATCTCAGTGACATTTTTGGTAGCTTCTCATCGTCCTCAACTGATGTTCGACCATTTTTAAAACACGAATACTACTCATAATATTAGGTTTGACTCGTGCATTTTTTACCATAAACCTGGCGAAGCATTGCAAGAGAGTCTCAGACGTTGTGTTTCCTAGTTTTAAACAAAATTTGATGTTGGCGCGCTGCTCGAATTTTGCATTCACCTTGGTAATCGCAGAGGATTCAAAACATGTGTTAACAAAATTACTGGCAAAACCAATATGGATACATACAGCATAAAGATTTTTGGCTCTTAGTCACAAGGCTTAACGAAACTGGCAACTAGAGGCATTAGCCTATAGCCCCCACCATCCCGGCGGGATAACTTCTGTCCGGTTTTATATTGATCATACCTTGTATATATACGAGTATATATATTTTTCAGATACTTGCTTATTTGTACTAAATAAAATATGATTTAATAAATAACAATGTAATTAATCATTTTAAAGTGCATACTTTAATAATAATTAAATAAATTTTAGTCGACAGTTTTCGCTGTTACCAAATGTAGTTTTTTTATAAATATCTATATAATAGTTAATATAATATATTAAGATTTAGTTAGACGGGAACCAAATTTAATTAATTTCTATTGTTATTGTGTTTATTTTAATATACAGGGCGAGGGATTATGTAGAATATTTACGTTGTATGATTGATTCATTTACCATTTGTTTTATTCCTAGAAAATATACTCATAATTAACAAATTGTATTATTTTTATTATTTAAGAACCTCTGTTATATTATTTGTAAAATAGTTCAACTCCGCAGAGTCTTACAGACTAGGCTAACCCTTCTGACCTTTAGGCTAACCCTTTTGTACTATTTCCGACTAAGACCCTGTCCAGATGAGGTGTTTTACGCGCGATTCGAGTAGCGCGTTTCGAATTAATCAAGGTAAATTGATCTAGCTTCACGGTATTTATGAAATTTACGAACATGTATGTTTCTTTAAAATGTCTTCTTCCTCCGTGCGATTGAGTTAGGAGGAAGAAGACATTTTACAGAAACATACATGTTCGTAAATTTCATAAATACCGTGAAGCTAATCAATTTACCTTGATTAATTCGAAACGCGCTTATCGAATCGCTCGTAAAACACCTCATCTGGACAGGCCCTAAAGGTCTGGTAACACTGTGTGCCAAATACATAGCTAATGTTGTCATTTCTTAATCTATGGGTCATGACCAAAAATTGGATCAGTTGATATTTTAAAAGGTTGCGAAATATTTTCATTAATAAAATATGACACGTTATAAAATTTTCGAAAATATTTTGAGCCAGTCCGCATCGAAAATAACAGCGTCTCGGTATTTAGAATTTGCAGATATTTAATTGTTATCTGCATATTATTATATTAATCTTTACTTGGGTCGTGAAACCAAAACTAATACTGTAATATGGGTCACAGCTCAAAAAGGTTAAGAAATACTGGCCTATATGAACCGGCAGTAATGAACACATCTTAACACTGGTGTATACTCTTTTAAATAAAAGAGCTCATGACTATTTTCCAAGAGAAAGAGAATTTTAGAGATTAAAACTGCAAAAAAAACTCTCATTTTACTCTCAATTCATTTTTTGTATTTTTACACTTACCTGTGCTTTTCTTAATGAAACATTTTCAATAACTGAGTAAATGTTCTACCAAAACCAAAGCATACGACCTGAAGCAGACGACCTCCGTAACCTAATTGGTAAGATACTTGCCTGGTTTCACTAAAGGCTTGTTTAACATCTTTCTGATTGGTTGGAAGAGATGCCACATGGCAATAACTGTTGTGGTTGTACTATGTAATAGGTTGTAAAATATATTTATCATGATTTTTCCACTCGGTGGTGTATCATTGCTTTTTCAAACCGTTAACAACTTCACATAAACAAATTTTGTAACATTTGAAATGTGACAAAACAGCAGTTATTTTAATAAAATTTTGTGGTAATTTGTAAGATCTAGCATTTTATGGGAAATTTTAAATATCTCAGAAAATAAAAAATATCATTGTTTTTCTTTTTTTTTTACTTCCGAAAAGGGAAAAACGCTTCGCAAACTTGTGATTTTTTTTCCCTGTACCATACATGGAATCAATCTTTTATATGATTTAATGTGTAGTAAATGGTTCCGAAAATTTAAAGAGTTAAATGAAATTTTCAAAGATGCATCTTGCACCGTACAGCCTATTATCACAAACATGGATCAAATCATAGCTATGATTGATAGCGACCGCTATTTGGCAACATGTGAGATTGGTCAGACACTAAACATTACTATCACTACTGTTTTGTGACATTTACATAAGCTTGAGATAGGCAACAAGCTCTATTCTTAGAAACTACATCAATTGAGCGAAATAAATTATGGATTGATTTTCTGCTTGCAACTCGCTACGCTTTCTCAAATAATTCATCATTAGCGATGAAAGATGCTTATTTACAACAAAGATTAGTCAAAAAAGATCATCGTCACAGCGGAGTCTGCCACAGACGATTGAAAGGGTTGAAATGCACCCAAAAAAGGATATCCTGTGTATCTGGTGGGACTGAAAAGGTATTGTGTACTATGAATTTTTACCACCAAACCAAACTATTGATTCCTATAAATACTGCTCCTAATTGGCTAAAGTAACAACATTCAAGTAAGTAATCAAGAAAAGATCGGGGCTGCTAATAGAAAAGGAGTTGTGTTCCAGACCATACACTTTTATGGTCACTTCGCAAAAATTGTTGCAACATGATTTGAATATTTAGTGCATCCACCATGTACCTTCTGACTAGGATATAGATATAGTCCAACCATGTACCTTCTGACTAGGATATAGATATAGTCCAACCATGTACCTTCTGACTAGGATATAGATATAGTCCAACCATGTATCTTCTGACTAGGATATAGATATAGTCCAACCATGTACCTTCCGACTAGGATATAGATATAGTCCAACCATGTACCTTCTGACTAGGATATAGATATAGTCCAACAATGTACCTTCTGACTAGGATTTGTGTCGATCTTTGCAGAACTCTCTTAATAATGTAAATTTACCAAACTTGAACTCCGGTCTAAACCACTTAAATTGTTTTTTCAGGAAGATAAATTCTACAAAAGAGGAATCCTTCAGCTACTAAAGATGGAAAAAGTTCATTAATCAAAATGGCACATGTATGATTGTTTAAACTAATTTCTGAATGTACTACTGGTAATGATTTAAAAAACACTAAAAAGTGGGACACATGTTACAATCGAATACAATGAAAGTGTAATGTAATGTAATAGAGAAGTATTCTTACATTTTAATTGTATATTCGAGTCGAAATATTTGTGGTAAAATTTTCTTAATTATTAAAAACTGTACATATATACCATCCCGCCATATCCCTTTAGGGGTAGGCAGAGAGGACGAAGCGTCAAACTTTCCTATCACGACACACATACTTATCCACATCCATTCGCCTTCTCATACAACTTCTACGATTTCTGACAACGTTTCGTTCTTTCAGAATATCATTCACTCGATCAACCATACTTTCCTTGGTCTTCCTCTCACACACCTTCCACTCATATTTGCACTATATATCTGTTTTGTTAGTCTTTCTTCATTCATTCGTTCCACATGTCCAAACCATCTCAGCATGCTCATTAATCCCATATAACTTAATTCCGTATTCTATCGTACATTGTCACTCCACGTATTCTTCTCAATGCACAGATTTCTACAGCATTTATTCGGCTCCTCTAAGTCCTTTTTCACGTACACGTTTCATTCCCATACAACAAAGTTGGCACCAACCTACTATTGTTGACTATCATCTTAGTATATTTTGATACTCTCTGGTTCAAGTATTGAAGCCTGATTATAGTATTTTAATTTGTTTTCCCTAAATCACAAAACCCTAACTATACTTAACATATATGGAAAAAAGACTCATGTAAAAGAATTCTATTTGTTTCTATGTACTGTGAATAAACTCAATAAGATAAATGTTATTTTCATACCTTATCTAAAATAAAATAGATAGTTGCCAGACACTTAGTTCAATATGGAATTATACTACGTCACATTCCCCTTTAAGTTAAATATGTCAGCATGTTTCATGTTGTTTTTTTTCTTCTATGTGTAAATCAAGATTTCCTGACCTTTTTTTGATCAACACTTTAAAGCATCTTAGGAGAAGTCAAAGCCCCTCTCGTATAACAATAGATATTTTAGTTTTTGGAGCGTAGAAAAGATTGAAAAGTTTATTCAATAATACTTAAATTTTAGTTAATATTTTACCAATGAAACCATACATTTTATTTTTTGTTTTTCATAAATTTATATTCTTTTCATATATATATAACATACAATGCGATAGCTTCCATATTTTCTATTTTACATAGACAGTTTTTTACAGTTGTGGAATGAATAAAGTTTACGGTTAGACTGAATATTTTGTTAATTAACGTAATATTTAATAAATAAATGCCACTATGACCCTCTTAAAAGTCCTATTGCCCTCTGATGATTTTGTTTACCTCAATGAAGATAGAGAAAACGGAGGTGTGGATCAATCGGGTCTTGGTTTTTCTGAAGATTTTTCAATCGCTCCATATCATGTCCAAGTGACTCATCGCTCCCTTAGCTATCTAGATTGATCGCCTCATCACAGGCACCCTAGTCAGTGGTCACAGAACCCTGGCAAACAAAGTCATACGCATGCCCCTAGTTCAGTGAACTGTCAATGAACATGAGTCGTTTTACTCCTAATGATGCACAAGCTTAGCATTTCACTCCCTAGGGGTAATATTATTCATAATTAAAGAGTTTATACTATGCAGGTTGAAAGACATTTTAATAGATTTCATTCAAATATCCTTTTTTCCACATATGATAACGAAATGACTCTACTAATTTCAAGGTTTTCCACATATGATAACGAAATGACCCTACTAATTTCAAGGTTTTCCACATATGATAACGAAATGACCCTACCAATTTAAAGGTTTTCTACATATGATAACGAAACGACCCTACCAATTTCAAGATTTTCCACAAATGATAACGAAATGACCCTACCAATTTCAAGATTTTCCACATATGATAACGAAATGACCCTACAAATTTCAAGGTTTTCCACATATGATAACGAAATGACCCTACAAATTTCAAGGTTTTCCACATATGATAACAAAATGACCCTACCAATTTCAAGGTTTTCCACATATGATAACGAAATGACCCTACACATTTCAAGGTTTTCCACATATGATAACGAAATGACCCTACAAATTTCAAGGTTTTCCATATATGATAACGAAATGACCCTACCAATTTCAAGGTTTTCCACGTATGATAACGAAATAACCCTACCAATTTCAAGATTTTCCACATATGATAACGAAATGACCCTACCAATTTCAAGGTTTTCCACATATGATAATGAAATGACCTTACTAATTTCAAGGTTTTCGTCTCGAAAGTAGAGTTCAAAATTAAGGCCAACATCGACAGACTAAACAGACTCATTTAACGGTAAAAAATTGGACTGGAGGCAGGAGATTACTTTAGTACGCAGGGATTTATCTAAATGCACTGACTTTGATATTTCCAGGGCTCCCAATCTGTCTAATTTATTCCGTAATTATTGATATGCAAGAATTTTACATCATCAATATATATGTTGTTGAAATGTGAATCTCAATGTTGATTGATATTTACGTAATTTCTGCTTTGTTTCATATAAATAGTCAAAATTTTGTTTGAAAATAAACTAAATTTATAATTTGTTTAAATACATATATGCTGAGGTGTACCTATAAACTTATTGTAATTTGTTATATCAAACCTACCTACCTATAAACTTAACTTACTGAAAACTTATCTTACGTTGCCTATAAACTTATCTTACTGTAATTATTAGTAAAGTAGTTTAAATGGTCAAAGTCATCATACAGCCTGATCCATACCATTTGGCAAACACTGTTTCGACAGATCAAATCCGAAGTTCTAATGGCAATGTATTCTAAGATAATTGGATAGGTTCTATCAGCTGTTGTCTTTTTTGAGGTAATTTATTAAATATCTGTTTTTTTGTTACTCCAACACTGTCTTAGAACTTATAAATATTCAAATTCAGAATAAAACATGTCTGAAAGTGAAATTGGACAAGAATTGAAATTTACAGTGGGCAGAGTTCGTTGTATGTAAATTTGCTGTGAATATTACTAATTATAATTGATTATCTTATCACATACTTTCTTACTCACCATAGATAAAGACACATGCGTTGATTGAATAATCTAATAATTTTATATTTATATAAGGAAAGGGGATTTTTGAAAATAAAGATATTTTGTGATAATTACAAATTTTCAAATGTTTATTGAAACCCCCTTTTTAGGTTTTTTTTTTCTACGTTTTTCAAAGTATGAATTTTGTCCGAGTATATTTAACAAAAGTACGTAAAAATAAAATGTTTTCAATTATTTTTATGTAATTATTAGCATCATAGTCATCAGGGGTCGTCAACACATGGTTTTGCAAAATATAAAATTTAATTATTTATTTTTTATAACACTCTTTTGGTGTGATAAATTTTAAAGCATGGCAAACAAAGGCCTACTATACAATCTGGACAGTTATATTTCTTTCTTAACTTTTTTCAGTCCATATGAAAATTTTTACTCCAAAACTGTCTGATATAAACACTCGATAAAATATCTATAATAAAAATAAACAATATCTAGTAAAAACAAATCTAAATTATAAAAGTGGATTTGAAACATTTTTCTGTACTTAATTTTTTATAATAAAATCAGATGAAAGTCCACAATAGTATTTTGGTGCCAACTGGGACATGGAAAAATACTGATAGGAGCCGAATAAATGCTGTAGAAATGCGTGCATTGAGAAGAATACATGGAGTGACAATGTATGACAGAATACGGAATGAAGTGTTGAGGGATAAAACTGAACTTTAGGCTGATGTGCTAAGTAAGACAAAGAAGAGCACACTCACATGGTTTGGGCATGCGGGACAAATGAATGAAGAAAGTTAACAAAACTGATTTTTTAGTTTTTGTTGCATTATTTCCTTTTGTAATAGTAAAAAGCATTAGGCACCGAAAAAATTACTTATTTTGTTGCATCTTTAAAATGACCACGTAAAAAAAACACTCAAACAATTTTGGTAAATAATAACTGAAAAAATGTGCAAACCATTTTATAACAATATACATTCAGCACGTTTGCAATGAAGTAAGCAATGAAAATTTTGTCCTAACAACATCTATCCAAGAAATACGAAACTACTTTCCCGATAACCTTTATAAAGTTAAATTAACATTTCACTGAGTAAACTAAATGACATTTTGAAAAATCTATCTGAGGGATGTTCCTTTAGAGAGAAGTAGAACTTTAAGGTCAATTTCTTCTTCATCTAATAAATTGGTTGTTCCAAATCAATCCAAAAAGCCAGGATATTTGATGGAGCTTTTGCTGTTACTGGTCTTGTGGTATGGAGTGGCCTGCCTCCTTAATGGGATGTCTCCATTGTATCTTTCGAATCTGTGTCTAAGGGATATTCCTTCGGAGAGAGAAGTTGAATTTTGAGGTTAATTTCTTCTTTATCTAATTCGTTGATTGTTCCAAATCAATCCAATAGTGTGGAGTATTTAGAGCTTTTGCCGTTACTGGTAGTGTGGCATGGAGTTGTCTGCCTCTTTATGTTAGAGATGTGAGTGACATATACAGCTTAACCCTTTATAGGGCAAGTTTTTATTTTTGAGATATTGAGTTTTTTGTTGAATAAATAATTATTATGTGTATCAAATCAACTTGATTTCTTCGAAAATGTGTTTTAAAAATTATTTTTTTTGGAAATGAGGCGGTCGCATATGAGACCTGTGCCCATTTCAGGGGTCATGTCAGTGGGAGCAAAAGTGACCAATGAATGTTTAGGTAATAATATCTAAATTTAGGTTGTATTAGGAAATAACATTCTTATGTGAGATATAATGAATGGTGATTTACTTATAATACCTATTTACATATTTGACAATTAATTGACCGCATGTTTGGATCGTTACTACTGAACATGCAGCTAATTTCACGACGATCTGTATTAAATAAGACCTCTGCCCATCCACTACATTTGCCAATTTGACATTTGTGTTATTTAAAAACGTTTCATTAAGAAAATGAATCCTTATAAGTATAACCATAAGGGTGGTCGCATATGCGACCGATTTCTGCTTATAACCTTTAAAGAGTTAATGAAGCACTTAAAGGCAATCCTTAAGAATTTATGAGTGGGTTCGAATTCTTAGTTAGATTGCCTTTGAGGAGAATTTGCCCTCTAAATGCCACTATATAAATTGTCCTTTTAATTTTATTATTATTATTAAGTAATTACGAGTTTATATTTTGTATTTCAGAATTTTATTTATGGTATATACAACTCATATTCTATACAATATTCTTGGTGTTGATAATTTGTATTAGAGAGCGTGTCTATTTTGATATTTCAACTCTCTTTGTGAGTGATATTATTGACTAATCTACTGACCCACATAAACTGTGTCTCAATGATTGATAGTCATTGTTTGGTCTAATTGATTATCAAACTTGATTTGAACATAATAAAGAGAAATAACATATTGTGTTTAAATATCCTTTTATATTTTGTTTAACGCTTTAAGTGCCGGAAGTTATTAGTATGGCCGTACCCAGCAGGCCGGGATTTTTTGCAACAAAAATAAAACCTAAAAAATTTATATTTTTTGTATACAAATATAAAGGATATTATGAAAACTTACTAAATATATACACCATGGGGCGTTTGAGCTACCGTTTACTCAGAAAAACACAGTTTAAATATTCACAAAATGTCAGGGTTGTCACAACTTAACACAGAAAACACGATTACTTATAAATATAGTGGAATATAATAAACTTTGTAAACTAAAATCAACAAATTATCTGTATGATGTATAATAAAGCGCAAAAGGTAAATAAACTATAAAATAAAACCGTAAAAAGTCTATATAAACGTCGTATTATGCCGCAAAACTACCGCCAATAACCAAAGAATACATGAAAACACACTTTGTAAATAAATACTTTTGAAAAATAACGCACAACAGTTAAAAATCAACCATTGAAGAAAACTACAAACGAAGTCATTATAAATCTTCGCAATTACGTCGCAAAAAACTGTAGTCAGTAACCCTGTATCAGAGACACGTATTGACTGTCAGTGAAAGCTTTTAGAAAGATGACTGTAACTTTGATAATATCGGTATTGTGTTATATTTAAATATTTCTTGACCATCCCAATAGATGTCACTATGTGTTACAATTTATAAATTATTACAATTGGATTTGATATTAGCTTGCGACAAGTTCAAAGGAGAGCGCGTTTACGCATTCATTTTGTATGGCCGGCCTGGCGAGCACTGAATCGGAGAGCGCGTCAACACGCTCGTGGCAGTGAACCGGTTAAATATAATTAATCCTGTCGTGGAACTCCATAATTAATATAAAATTAAAACACTGTCAATTGTTTTAATCAATGAATTTAAAGTGGAGTAAAAGAAAGTGATGTCATTTTAATTTTAAATAAAAATATATTTTTTTATTCTGTGATTTCCTGAAAAACTTATTTTTTTACCTATTATTGAATCAAATTAACATTTTTTTTTATTTAATAAAAATTTATGGCACGGAAATATCTTTCTAGCCAGGTTCGTACTTTTTTCCCATTACGGAGAGTTTATTTCATACTGTAGAATGGCGAAGAGCCTTCTCAATGGCAATAACAACCTCTCTATGACAACTTCAAAAATTCTTGTCCTTCAGACTAGGTAACTTCTTCCTACCTTAAAAATAGCACCACCCGGTGAGGAAACACAGACTGTGCTAATATAAAACCAAAAATTTACCACCCAACGGTAAAAAAAAATGATCTTCAAAGCTTCAATGAAAACGTCATCCTCTCCCATCGATAAGTATCCCACCATTTTCCCATAAAAATAGGGTACTTATTAAAAAAACAGTCTTTCTAAAGTAGCTCTCTTATAGATGTTTTTAAATCTTGAGTAACATGCTACTCAAGTATTGTAAGTAAAAATCATTAACTACATTACTTTATAGCTTCTCTTAGGACAAAGTGTTCTATTTTACAATACTGTAAAAGAACTTTGTAAAATTGTTGACTTTTTGTAATTATATTTTCATACAAAATATTTTCTTATTGTATATACTCAAAATGCTTTGAATCAGAAAGTTTTGGATCACTTTGAACATAGAATTATTATTTTAACTCGTGATTTTTTTAAATAAAATACTTTTTTATGTATGTAAAGTAGACTTGCAATAATCGTAGTAAGGAAAAAAATTGACCCGGATAATTTTCGTCGAAAAAATTGGAGAAGAATTAAAACAAAAATCAAAAATTATCCCCTCCCTTTTATTTAAAATATGACAGTAAAAAGTTTACTTTTTCTCTCAGTTCATTTTACAGCAAATGGTGCTGAACAGATTTCGCAACATCAACTTGGGGTGGGGAGCCTGCAGCTAACTCGGACGTGATTTGCGATGGATCCGCTTCCACAATAGCCTTCAATTCTTCATTATCAACTTTGGTCTCCGGCCGTCCACGGGGCTTTTTCTGCAGGTCGAAATTTCCAGAACGAAAACGTTGGAACCAAAAACGCACTGTGTTTTCTTTTGCGGCACCGTCGCCATACACATCATTAATCCTTCGAGCCGTTTCTGCAGCACTGGTGCCACGGTGGAACTCGTACTCGTAAATAACGCGATATTTCAAGTTTTCCATTTTGTAAACTGAGTGACGCAAAGAAAAAAAACAATTGAGGAAAAAACAAATGAATTATAATTTTCGAAACACAAATACTTGAGTAAATAGCTGTATAAATTTGAATTTGGAATTCCTAACCAAAGAGAAGATATTTGAGATCAAAGTTGCCAGTACGGCAAAACGCCAATTTCATATGTAAGGACCTAATATACTGCATTATAATTTTATTTATAAAAAAAATGTATTGTTTAACATTAAAAGGTGTTTTTATTAATCAAATAAAGATTTCTTTCGTCGAGTTTATCTCATCAAATTCACTAAATCAGCTATAAAAGAGGTTTTCAAAGTTTGTGACTGCACCCTGGGACTGCGGTATATTCCAAAAAAAAATTATTCACGCATGCATAGTATTGCATTAAACTTTCGTTGTACACAGTACGAACTGGCGACATTATTGCCATGTGGCAATCTCTTCCAACCAACCAATAAGATGTTAAAGAGACCTTAAGTGAATACCAGACTGGAATCCTTTTATATAATCTGGGTTTAAGTGGGATTTGAACCTGCAATCTCCGGGTAGGGTGACAGGCATCTTACCAACCAGGCCAGGGAGATCGTATTTGTCACAATGATAGGAAGCTACATCGAACTCACACAAGTATGCAAAATACTTCGTCCATTTGTTACGACTTACCCCTACTAAGCTGGATTTTCCGTGGTAGTTGTAATAATAACAACCAAATATCATTAAAAAATCTACATGAAAGAGAAAATAAATTAGGGTAGCCATGCTTAGTTTGATTCCAAGAGTTGAGAAACTGTGTGTTGAATAACAGGCTGACCTGTCTCACCAATCGGTACATTTTTTTAAGGCACCATCATAAATCTTGACACTCGAAGGCCTGAATTCATAGTCTGACCTAAATATTAATTTCTAACTTTAAAATTTCCTGATGTGTATTGACTTCATATGCTTCAATCAAACTTTAAAGTGAGGCAATCACGTGACTCAAATTCATACAAAATTTTACTTTAGATATTAACCCCTTACTGCATGATTTTTTTTAAATTTGTAAAAAAAATATATGATGTGTAAATGGTGAAAAAAAAGACACGTATTTTTTTATTTTTCAAATAATTTATTTTTACCTACATAAAATACAAAAAAATATTTTGGTCCAAATCTGGCACGCCATGCAGTTGTAGTAAAAAAAATACTGGAGTACATGACATGGCTTGGAAACGAAAACCACTATTCTTCATGGAAATTTGTAAAGCAATTCCTGTCTTTATTCAGACATAAGTTTATTTTGCATTTTTCGCAGATGACAAAAGATCGTCCTGTACAATCTGGGTACTAACACCTCTGAAAGAATGGGCCTAATTTTGTAAAGAGGGTCAAAATGTGGAGAATCTGGAGATGCCATTGCAGAGTTGTTATTTCCTCCCACCTATTCCGCACGTCATGGTTTAGGAAATGAATGGGTTACCTAGATCAGGATTCCAATAATGCCTATAGTGTAGTACAGGAGGGTAACTGTACTTTAGACATCATCATACATATTCCTATTCATTGTTCTATATCATTTTTCGACAATGAGATTGGTTTGTCTGGTCTTTGGTTTGTCGAGTACAACCGTGATTCCAAAACTATCTGTTCCAAGATGTCGTCTTCAAAAAAATATTTAAACAATTGAACAGGAGAATCTATATCGTCAAAGTCTTTTGGAAACTCTAGATCTCCCAAAAATGCAATATCATCCGGTGATTTACACATATTTCGACTTCTCCACACAAACTTCTCGGTAGCAGAAGTTGAAGGAGCTTCTTGGACTTCGTTTTCTTCATCAGAACTGCTCACATCGCTTTCTGGAATAATTACATTTTTGGGAGTACTCATTTGGGGGTAATCCTCATTATCTGACACATCATCCTCGCTGTCAATACCATTGTTTGGTATTTCTCTCGCATATTTTGTAGTGTTGTAGAATTTACGAGCGTCCATATCTAAAAAAAATTATTAAAATCGATAAAAATACACTTAACTTGGTTATTGGCATTTTACAACTTATTTGACAGTATGTGCAAAAATTATGACTAACTGCATGATGGACCATATATGGACCAAAAACATTTTACACAATATTATCCATAATTTTATATAAAAGTGATCATTTTATTACTTACCCAATGAAAATAATATTAAACCAGTGTAATATAATTTTTTATAGTGTTTTACAAACAAAAAACTAAAAAAAAAACACTTTTGAATATCACGTTTGTACAGAAAATCATAAACCGACAATTGGAAACAGTCGAACGCACATCTAGTACAACCAGAGACATCTAGCAAGAAGTTTGACAACTAGTAACGCGGATCATAGATAAAACTTTAGTATTATTGCCAGAAGCAAGAAATATTTTATTATTTTGTTGTTTTTTATGGCGAAAGATTATTTTGGATCATATATGAGCCAGTATGCGGTAAGGGGTTAATTTCTTCAGTAAAAAAAAAAGTTAAATATTAAGATTATGAATTCAGGCCTAAGATCGCTGTGAAATGAAACCGTTTGAAAACCACTGATCTATGGCATAATCAAATGTAATCCCACATATTCAGTTGTATTATCAATAGAGTAACAATCAAACCATAGTGTCTCCCTAAAGTAGGTGCAGCCCTGTTCACATTAAAGATATACCTGACAGCATTACAGATATATTTGGGTCTTAATTATTTGCACTTGTTTATTTATCATGTAGAAATGTAATTTCTTAAGTATATACCTCCATATGATTTTGCTGGTTTAGTTTTAACTTACTTAAAATATTCATTAAAAAAAATTATAAAGAAATATTATTTCAGTAGTTTGATTGAAGTGCGGCTTTTTACTGGTATGACGTATATGTTATTTTAAAACATGCTGAATTTCAATTACTTTTCCCATGTCAGCTTCAATTTTAAATAAAAAAAGATAGTTTATAGTAATCATTATTCTACTCATGTATATATTTTGTATGAAAATAAAAAATTTAATAAACAAATATTTTTTTATTTGATTCATTCCAATCCCTGTATGAATGTGGTCAACTCAAAAGTGGTTCAAGCCCAAATATTTAACTGAAATAAACGGGTTTACAATTTAGCAATATGATTTTCAGGAACTCAAAAAATAAAATTACAAAATTGTAATGGAATATGGTTTCTAAAATATAAGTCTACATCGGAACCTAGAAAGATATGCAGAGATACGATGCGGTATAATAGTAGTGAAGAAAAACAAACTATATGGTGACAGAATACCAGCTGAAATATGGAGGGCAATATCTAGAGGTATGCATTGTATACAATTCATCAGTGATATGCTCAATTCTCATTTTGAACAGAACTGCCCACTTTACCCATTACATTATGAATTTAGAAGAGGGGTCTCCTGCGAGGATGTCATTTGCCACCTTCAACACTACATGGTAGACTTGAGAGAGAAATATGCGTTTTTGATTTCTATCGATATTTCAAGTGCCTTCGATAATGCCTGGTGGCCTATGATTTTATGGATATTAAAACTCCTCAATATTCCACGAAACATTTTTCAGCTTATTCAGGACTACTTTAGAGATCGCAGGGTGAGGTGTTGACTGGAGTTCTAAGTTTTTAGATAGAGAGGTCAACATCGATTGCCCTCAAGGCGATATATTGGGTCCTTTGATCTGGATCGTTGTCATAGATGATCTATTAAAAACTATTCTGCCCCCAAGTTGTATGATTCAACCCTACGCGAATAATGGCCTCATAAGAGCCTCTCAGTGCTCTACTTTGCCCAGATTGGCGAATGGGGGTCCAGAAATAAGCTAAACTTCGCTCTGCATAAAACCTGCAGGGTACTGTTGAAGGAGTGTCTTGCACGCCCTCCTGCAATTTACTTTTCAGGAACAAATATTTCTCACGCGGGAAACGACAAATCTCGGAATGACAATCGACCATGGCCTGAGTATGTTATCCCACGCAAGATTGTCCTTATTGAGTGCAAGAAAGGCTTTTCAAACTGTTTTAACACTTGGGGAAGCCCATATGGGGCCTAGTGTTCCGTACGAGCAAACTACTATAGTACAGTATTTTTGGGAATTGTGTGTATTGCAGTCAGGTGCTGGGTACACAGAAGTTGGCTCTCAGATGGCAAGAGAATGCAGATTGGCGGTCAACCATGGGTGTTGTTGGCTACCGCCAAGGCTTATAGGACATGCTCAGGGAAGCACTCTCGGTCTTAACAGGGCTCACTCTCTTGGATCTGGAGGTTTAGTGACGCACCATGATTATACTCCTCAGTAAAGGTCAGACCGCGATTATAAGTGCCGTTCGCTTTCACCCCTTACCAAGGATGACCCCTCACGCGATTTTTAAACACTGCCTAGAGGCCCAGTTGTCAACTTGGCAAGATCGTTGGTCGTCGTCCTCTGTGGGAAGACAGATATTTAAATTATTTTCTTGCATCACGGTGTGCCTCGGCTCTCTGTGGGTACACCCAAACAATTGGGCTACCCAATTTCTCTCTGGCCATGGGAGTTTTAATGGCAAACTCTTTAGATTCAATCTTGTCCTTTCGCCCTGTTGTAATTTTTGCAGCCATCTGGATCAATCCGCAGAGCACATTCTGTGGAACTGTCATGAAAATCGAGTCAGTAATTACCGAAGGGAATTCCACTTAGTCTTACATCGGTTCATCTTCGAACCTATTGGCTACTCCGATCTAGTGGCGTCAAAGGAAATTTTCTGTGAAAGTACTGACAACTTGCTGGGCTATTTGAACTCCAGGTCTTAAGCCACTTTATAAGAAAACACTGTGAGTCATTTTCCTTCCCCTGTGATGTCGGACCTTAAGTCTGTCGTCACTACTATTATTATCACACTCTGGTGTGTCGCCACCGGAGGAGTCCCTTTGGGCAGTTCCTTCTTCGTCACTAAGTGACGTCACACTCATAAAAAAAAAGATTTCGATCTTCTAGTGTAGATTGCACTAGATGGGGACTTATTTTGTCCCCCATAACAGCGTGGGTGGTGGTGGTGAGATCGAACTTAACTGTAGTCTAAAATGAAAAACAAAGTAATTTTTAATTTCTTTTATTACAAATACACATTTTTTGATACATTTTCCATTCTGTACACGCACCATCACCTGTGCAGAAATAATTAAACATTTCCCCACCACTCACATTAACAACAATATTTAAAAATATACGTAAATATAGTCATATATAGAGTCATCTATAACACAAATATAGTCATATATAGAGTCATCTATAACACAAAATTGACTTTTATTTTGGGCTACCATACATTTTTCAAATAATTATTGTTTAAAATGTGATAGAATGAGTTTTTTTAATTGCATATTTTTCTTTACAATTATAATAAACAACCCCTTTTTGAATTAATTTATATCTTTGATATATTCAAACAAATTAAAAGACCAATACTTTGAAGTTCATAAATAAATACAAATAATGTAAATATTAAGATATAGTAAGTTATATTATATTACATTTTCATTGTATACAGTACAATCTGGCGGGCTTATTGCCATCTGGCAATTTGTTTAATTTCTTTACTGAAAGAAGTGGATATGTTAGCCAATAAAGTTCATAAAACATAGTTGATCATGTTTTTTTTAGTTAATAAAAGGTTATTTTAATTTTCATTGTCTACACATAAAATAGCACATCAATATAGGAACTAATAGCTAAAATATAGGATTAATTCGTTATTATTAGATCAATAGTGTTACTATTAGATCAATAGTGTTACTATTAGGTCAACAGTGTTACCATTAGATCAACAGTGTTACTATTAGATCAACAGTAAATAAACAATTCAAAAAGAGGTTGGTGTGGATATTTTCTTCAAACTGTTTTTCTTCTTCTTAAGTTTCTAGTTAAATTAGCAAATTTTAATTGTTTCAGATAAAATATTACTGTAATACTGAATTAATTTGAAGGAATAATCCATTAAACTCTGACCATTCAACTAGTTATCTTAAGGGTTTTATTATTTTTTATCATAGAGGAAACTTTGTGAATAAGATATTATAAGAAATTAGTCTTAGTAAAATCTTTATATTTTGATTATTGATTTTATTAAATTCCATTTATTTATAAACAAGAATTTACCAGATAAATAGATAATATGTTTATATCCTACTGAGCCCTGGACTGTTGTGTGCAGTAGTATTTATGTAATTCTTTTTTATTGCAAATTTTATGAATCACGTAAATATTTTGATATTTATATCTTTTACTGTATTTCTGTACTATTTCCAACTCTGAATTTTAATTATAATCTACGAAAATTGCTAATGGTCAAAATTGATCATTAATAAATATTTATGAATATTGTCACATTAGTTTAAAATGTTTTTTTGGAGTTGACTTAAATAATGACTGACATTTTGAAGCCATTGCAACCTTCAACCTCCGGGCGATTTCAAAAATATTAGTAAGTTCGCAAGAACCATTTTAGGTGGAAGCCACCAGCACTCGTGACTGCAATGTGACAGCAGGTAGCTAAGAGTGCTATTCCCGTGCTCCCATTACGGTCACAAATGCTGATATAGCAAGGTGGATCATTACTATTGTATATTCGATAATGTTTTTTTACATCCCCTGAGGATGAAAATTGTAATGCCTTCGAAACATCGACCCTCATTTAATCCAACTCATCATGGAAACGAATCCAAAAATCATTTGAACCTAACATACACATATGTCTACATTTTTTAACAAATTTGAAAAATTGACAGCGTAAGACTATCTTTTGAATCAATGTTAATACTGCCCAGTTTTTATACTGCATCCGTCAGTTCATGGTGCATTTAGTTATCAAGTATTATCATTCAATTTCTCTCTATTATCATCAATTTTGCATAGCAAAATAGTCGATAATTAAAGCATGATTGTGATAGCCTCTGTATTTGGGGAAAATCTTGATTTTTTTAAATGTGTTATATAGCTATTAGTTAATTTTTCATGAAAAATATGCAAGCAAAATAGTACCTGTTTAGATTTGTAGGTGTTCTACAAATCTAAACAGATACTATTTTTTATCTCTTGCAATAACTAGTTGAATGTTGCCAGTATATATAAATAGTTTTTAATTAACAATCAATTTTATTTTTTATGAATTATTAATAAAAATAACAACCATGATACATAGAGCAACACTTACACAAGAAACATTGTATTTGACACAGGAGAGAAGACATAGATTAAGATTTATATTTGTGGATTAGGACACAATTTTATTTAGAGTTTAATATAATCTATATTTAAGAAAATTTATTTATACTTTCATAAACATTTAAATTTTGTTATAGACAGCTAAAATAACAAGTCAGAAACACAGATTTTTTTACGTGATCTAATTTATTTATAAAATATCTTTGATAGTGAAATTTAAGTAACTAATGTTTGCGCATTGAGTGAATTTAACCTTAGCTATAAAGTTGCATTTACAATATTTTTGACAAAATATATCTACATATAGTTAAAACTACATTTACCATCATACAATCATAAAAATATATTTATATGTAGTGGATTAATATTTTTTATCTCATATCTAAGTATTTGCCAAAATAAGCATTTTTACTTGAAAATTTGTAGATACAACTTGATGCTTCGGGTAAATGAACAAATATACATCAATATATAGTTTTTAGCTAACTTTTTAAGTGAAATACAGTAATTAATAATTTTACATATTCTTTAAAAATGAATAAATAAAATGGTACATTCAATTTATAAAAAAAAGTCAAATAATTATTTTGAATAGTAAACAAGTATATTTTTTTGTAATGTTCAGTAATTTTTTAATGTCATTTTAAAAGGATGCAACATTAAAATATGTATATCTATGCACAATTCACAATCTAACAATTTTTTTTTTAAAAAGCTATCAATGGATTAAAATTATACATCGGTTAGATATGGTCTATCGGAATGTTGTACTTCGTGTCTAAGTTTATGTTGCGGACATTTTGAAAATGTTCCAATTTTCATCTTCATGTCTATGGAATTCGTAACATCCTTCTACAGCTGTCTATGGAATTCATAACATCCTTCTACAGCACTCTATTCTACATCTCTTGTTTGCTCTCAGAGTTCAAGTCTCGCTATACGTGAATATTGTAAAGAAGAGAGATTTAAATCGTAAGCACTAAATGACTTTAAATTAACAAATATCTATAATTTTAACTCTGCCGGAATTGCTGTTTGCATAACTACTATCTTGATCAAAAAGTTTTAGGACCGGCCACCGAGTGGCGCTGTCAGTCACCCGATTGGAATTTTTTTTTTTTTGTTAGGTTACCACATCTATTATTGACACTTCCCTCCAAATTTCAGCGTCATAGCTTGACATTTGTAAAAATTACGCTGTACTGAGTACATCTACCTTTGTGCGTGTTTTCGATTTTTTACAAGTTTGAAAATGGCATTAACTGTGCATCAACGAGTTTGCATTAAATTTTGTGTGAAAAACTGGAATGGTTTGTGTGAATGTTGGAGAAGTGTTTTTCAGTGGCATGAACGCTTCAGAAGTGGTCGTGAGTCGGTCGAGGATGACGAACGCAATGGCAGTCGAAAAAATGAAAACATCGATAAAATCAAAGAAATGTTGGCCGAAAACCGCAAATTGACCATTAGAGAGCTGGTAGAGGACTTGCGTTGCGTTGAAAACGTGTGTTCTACAAATGTTTTGCGGATTGGAAAAAACATTGGCAAAAGTGTATTTTATCCTATGGGGACTACTTTTAAGGGGACAATATTAATATTAAGGATCAAATAAATATATTTAAAAAATATATGATTCTCGTCCTTTTTTTATCAAACCCCGTACACATATATCGATGTTTAACATTTTTTAAATTAAAAATATTGATTGAAAAGTAAAATTGAGCAAGTATTGGATATAAGTTAGATTGAATGTACCTTTTATACAGATCTGTGTAATGAGAAAAATTTGTAAAAAATATGAAAGATAGACAAAAAAGTTGAACCAGAGAGTAAAAATTTAAAAGTATCATATAATTGGTAATTTTTTTTACTATGAACAAGTCAAAAGCGTGAGCTGACTTTTTAGAGATTTGAACTAGTTAAATTTTTTTTTAATAAATGGTTTAAAATATATTTATGTTGATATTTGAACATTTATAAGGAAAAATAATCATCAAATATTAAATCATTGGATAAATACTACGATACAAAATATTTAAAATGATGGACAAAACATTAATAATATCATTATTTTAATTAAAATTCAACTAAATGAACACTTTTTGTGTGAAATTGTAAAAAAATTACAAAATAGTTGCAAAAATATTACAATAGAGAACAAGATTGCTTTTAATATTACTATTAATTTCAAACACAACCTACATTTATGAAATTATTACATGAGAAATTATGTAAAAGCAAATATTGAATTTGAAAATTCAAAATCAATTTTTTTAATATTTTTCACTGCTTTGTTGTGTATATTTGTTTTAAACAACACATGAAAAATTTATTTAAAAAAAATATGATTTGAATTTTTGAAAAAATGATACGAAAATATGTAGAATTCTTATTTATCATTGATTTAAAAATACATAAAAGAATTCTAGATTGGTCCTTATTCAGATGATTAATTTTTTTAAGCTTTTAGGTCAGGGTTGTTTCAAATTGTTCCATTTTGGGGGAAATGTGTAAGATAGAATTGTATATAACATAAAAGTATAAATATTAAGGTGATCATTGACAATCTAGCTACATGCATAGTCATGTCAATAAATTAATTGTAGACAAGGCTGGTTATATGTCAAATTACATTAGGGGCATGTCTAACTAATAAATAATTTTCTCACATCAATAACAACACTCAGTGTAATCTGCCACAATATAAACATTGCCCATAGATAATTGATTGCCTTATCTATGCTTGTTGCTTGATAGTCGTCATTAATGCATCACTTGACACTGGCGTATACTCCTTCATATGTAGGAGTTCAGTGCAAATATTCAAGAGAGAAAGAGAAATATTTCATTACTGGAGGACTGTCAAAAATTTTCGTAAAGATTTTGAGTTTATATATTAGAAACTTTGAGGGCACATGTTTAGGTGTTATAAAAAAAATGTATTTGATTTACTTCGAGTCCTGATATTCAAAAGTCAATGTTTAAAAATAAGAACCAATCCAAAGTGTAAAATATGTTTATTTTTTTCAGCAACTCTCTAAAGACAGAAACTTAAAAATATAACATTACATTGTAATTTATTTTTAAGAAACACTGTTTATTCCACTTTTTTAAAAAAGTGGAATAAACAGTGTTTCTTAAAAATAAATTACAATGTCTTTAAACCTCCACAACGTTAATGCCTTAACTATAAACAACATATAACATTACAATAATTGTATCGCTGAGTGAAATAATCTTAATGATACATACAAATTTTAAACTGAAAATATGAAAAACTAGACGAAAGTATATCTGAACTAATATTATTTTAAGTATATTTATTGGAAATTATTATAGTTTTTAAAGCATTTGCTAAGCAATATCTACTTTAATAGCACTATTTTATAATTTCGAGGTAGTTAGAAAGAAAAGACTACATATTTAATGATAATATTTCAACATAAATTGAAAAGTATTCTACAATAGGAGTGACATCTGTGTTCAAATACCGAAAAGTGTCTGACAATTGTTAAGATGTTGAATCATGATAAAACAGATAACTGTTTTAGTCAGTACAGTACAGTGACACTTGTGGTATTGCTAATAGAATGATTGTTAACAGACTTCTGACAACCCTCTTACTGTGAGCTAATTTATTAATTGAAGAGATTACCAAAATATAAACAAAACATAGTGACACCGTTCAGGCCAAATGTTTTCGACATTATTTTTTTAGTGAAAATATAATTTACAAATAAATAAATTGATTGTATCATTTTAAATAAACAAACGAAAATTAACAGGAGTTTTCACTAACCTTTTTATCAATTTTTCAAACATATAGTTTTTACTGCCATCTTTTAATGGTTCAAAGAATTAAAATTCATTACATCAAAAAATCACTCCCTATTGTAACATACTTTTAAATTTAATTATAATTTGAAATCTAAATATCAGATAATATATATATTTCATCTACGAAGTGTTTAAGGTACTCTAAGATATGTGAATTAGTATAATTTTTTTAACTAAATCAAATCACTGATATATGAATATTTAAGAATATACTTGTCAATTATATGGGTCCAACTGTATTGTATTTTATTACACTGTCGTTGCATAAAGTATAACTTTACGGGCTTATCGCCACGTGTCCGTCTTTCGCAACCAGCCTGAAAGACATTAAAAAGTGAAAACCTGACTGATATCCTTTTTAAAAATCTAAGTTCAAACAGCAATTGAACACGCAACTCTGAGATTAGTAGGCAGGCGTCTTACCAACTAGCTATCATTTTTTACATAAGAAAAAATCAATACTTTATATTTGCTTAATTTATTATGAAAAATAGTTGATTGTGTCTTGAGAATTGTTTTGGGAATTCTAAGTTGAATTATTATGGTATCTAAACGCGTTGAACATGGTATCTAAACGTTTTGAACATGGTATCTAACCGTGTTGAGTGACCAAGCTGTATTTGTTTAATTTATCTCTTTATAGAAGCTGCAGTTATGATAGGGATATAAACAATATCGGACTAACATGGGAGGAAATTAAGTGCCAGGTGTGGATCAACTCAGATGGAAACGTTTTATGGCATATCTACTCTTAATGGAATGGAGATAATCGATTGATTGATGAAATAGGAATCTTAAGTCCGTTACCCAATTGAGTAAAGTTTTATTTTTGTCAATACAACATTGAGGTAAGCTAGCTCAATAAAAAATCCAAGTAAACATTATTTTACTACAACAAACACTGTTTATTCCACTTTTTTGTGACTGTATAACCCTACCGGTTTCAAGGCTTTCACCTCATCTTCAGGGGCGCGCAAACAAGACTTCAGGGGAGCACAAACAAACAGTGTTTGATAAAAATAAATTACAATGTCTTTAAACCTCCACAACATTAATGCCTTAACTATAAACAACATATTTTATAAAATAGTTTACGTTGACAATTAGTTTTAAAAAATTAAAAAAACTTAAGTTAACACACATACACTGTAATCAATGCAATATTAAAAAAATGTTATCTATGCCTTGTCATACCACACATAATCGTGTGTCTTGTTTGCGCTCCCCTGAAGATGAGGTGAAAGCCTTGAAACCGGTAGGGTTATACCGTCACAAAAAAGTGGAATAAACAGTGTTTGTTGAAAATAAATTACAATGTCTTTAAACCTCCACAACGTTAATGCCTTAACTATAAACAACATATTATTTTACTAACCGAGTTGTGGAATCTTGGATCAAAAAACTCCCCAATAGTGTAGTATTGATGTGACCAACGTTCCCTCTAAGGTGTGCGTGTGTGCGACGTTAAAAATACGACGTTAAAAATGACGTCATCTGTTAAAAATTGTCCGCACACATCTCAAAGAAAGGAACTTATAACCATTATTTTGACACGATGACACACTAATACTAGATACTGACCAATCAGCACACGGGAGTTGACTAACACAATCACACGCTCTGTGTACCTACGCTATAGTACAATACTATACAGTCACAGGATCTTTCCTTACGCCGCGTGGACTCTACCTACTCGTATTATGTTACGTATTTCGAATAAAGCACATATAGGTTGATGGGCCGCACACACAATGAAAAAATTAGGGGGAACTTTGGATGTGACATTGAATTGTTTAAAAAAAACCGTCTGAATAAATTCCTAAACAAAAATCTGGAAGTAATGTTTTAATGGTGTTTTGTGTCTTTTTTTTCTTATACTTTCTCTTTATGAACGTATGACAGTTGAACTTGATATAGATATTAACAGCATTCTTGTTGTCTGTCGATTTGTCTTATAATAATAATAATGATGATTTTATTTTACACAAATTGGATCCACGTAATTAACAAACACTATTTAAATTAAATTTATGAAAACTTTAAGTAAAATAGAAAAATAGATAGACTTCGAACCGATAATTAATTACATAAATCTTCATTTACATATCATGAACAAAACACAATGTTCATAGCTCATTCCTTATTGTTTTTATTTCATTTCATTATTTTACAGGTCATGAAAAAACTTTATTGAAAATATTCTCTCTCTTATATTTTATGTATTGAAATAAAAAATAGCACTTAAAATGTCATATCATACTGGTTTTTTTTTGTTGCAAAATTTAAATTAATTTTCCTATAGTATTTATATACCTACACAAATTTGAGTACGAGTTGGTTACAACAGGCATGGCCAATCTTTAGCCCACGTGCTTTTTTTTACAAGTCATGGAAGAAATAACAATAGCAACATTGTTGTTTAATAATAGCGACAGGAAGAAGATTTATAACAAAATCTTATTTAAATGTTACCAAAAATATTATATAAAGACAATTTATTATATTGTATATAGAAAAAAATATACAACATAGGTGCATATTTATTTTTACACTTAACCCTTATCTTGGCAAAGTTCAATTTATCCAAATATCAACGTTTTTCTTTGGTGATTCCTTGTTATGTAAGTTACGAAGGACAATTGAGGAAAAAAAATCACAACTTTTCCTTATAGTTTTTTTTTATATGCAACACTCACGTTACATTGCCACAATATCAATTTTTATAAAACACAAACAGGGCTATAAAATGATTCTATAATCTAAAATATGAACAACATTTACATAGCTGAATTATCAACAAATAAAATGGTTGGAATTAAATTTTCTCTACATGTAGTGATTAATAAGATATTTAAATTATTTACCACAATTTTCAAAACGCACCCACGCTGTCCAGACATGTTGTTTGAAAGGTTGTAGCGGTGTCAGTATTTATCACCAGATGATACCACTGCACACAATAGTGCATGTATAGTATTTGAATGTGTTGCCATATTTGAAATTACGTTAGTTTCTGCATTAAAAAAAAAAATCTCTAAATTAGTGTAACACCTGTGTTACAATGCCATGATTAGGGTTAATAGGTATCCAAAATAGTACTAACATATAATTTATTTAGGTATTTATATAATATGACACTCTTATAATGTGAATTGTATTTTTAAACAATAAAAAAAATGAATATATCAATTTGTCAGTCCTCATGCCCTCAAAAAAATACACGTGCGGCCTGCAATTTTTTTATCCAATATTGATTTAGGCCCATCCTAGTTTACACCATTCATAAATCACCGGTTTTAATAGCAATTTAAGTAATCTAATAGATCTTTGTAATGAATATAACCAGTATTTGCTACAGAATACATATTATTTCATCACATTTCCCAATTCTATTCAATCAGGCTAAAAATTCCAATGCAAGTTGTAAGATAAATGATATGTGATTAATTTTAGATTCAGTACTCAAAAAACTATAAATTGAGTATGAATTTTCAAAAAAGTTTTTTCGCACCATAATTTTGCGGGTTTTTTGTAATTTTTTAAACAAACTTTATATAATAAATCTAAAAAATAATAAAAATCTATCATAAGTGACAAACTACAAAATCTATTCTTTAAATACAATCGCATACAAAAATAAATTAACAACTGTGTGGTATAATAAAGCATTTTGATATTTTTCGCAAATCAATATGCAATATTTATATATTCATACTTAAAAATTAATATTTACATTATCTTTATATACAATATAAAGAACATTAAAAGCTTTATTGAAGCACCTTGTTTTTCTAAATATCAAGAAGATTATTTATAATTTGTTTTACTTAAATATTTAAAGAAAGCTTTTCTAATAATATATTCACAAAAAATATATTTATATTAGATATTCAAATGATTATTTTTATTTGGCATAGATTTTACGTAATTTGATATAATTACAAATTTATTTAGAACAAAAATTATAATGTACGTAATAAATATAATATACATAACACTTTATAAAAAATAATTTTTCATAATTAAGATCAGACCTGGGCAAATGTTTCGGATGAAGGACGACCGATTTGTAAATTTAAATAAAAGATCGTGCTGCCAAATAGAAACTATTTTTTAGAAGCAATTTATTATCATAAAAAAAGAAAGTTATTAAGCCAAAATATAAAAAAAGTGTGAACGCGGAGGTTAGAGTAAGTGTATTGGTAAGTACGACTTATGTATATACAAATTTGTGGCAATACAGATGGTTGGGCATTACATACGGCTACACAAGTCATACTCACACATTCACTCTTATAATGGGATTCGAGGCTAAAAAAATATGCAGGTTTTCAACAAAAAAATTATAGAATTAAATGACAAAAAATTAGTTAGTGTATATCAATATTGATTATAGCTTTCGACCACATTACAGTGCAAGGCGGATCACATTTGGCCTGAGGGTCGTAATTTACCCAGAACTGATTTAGACATTATTAAAAAAAAAACAAATTTGAATTGCTCGGTAGTGTTTTTTTTAATGAACGTGAAAAATTTTCTATTTTGGATTCATTAAGCATTAAAACACTTTTTTTTTAAAATACAGATATATAAACCCATCCTTCAATTTACGCGGTTTCACTTTAACGTAATTTTTAAAAGACAATCGATTTCCACAATCTCTGAATTTTGTTCAGTAAATTGAAAATATAGTTCCAAATATCGATCCAGACGTTAAAGGTGCTACTAAATTTTAACGAGATCTAAAAAACAGTTGCATCTAATATGAAGAAATTTATGAGGATTTATAAAATAAAAGGCAACAGTCAGGGTTTTTTACACAACCTAACATCGAAAGTACTACTCATAATGAACCTGAATTAGGAGTGCAGTGATTCTACAGATGAAGATAATGACTTTGAACTAGTGAGAAAGAAAATGGTCGTAAAATTAAACAACAGCAGTGAAAATGACAACGCCGACAAGGCAAATTAATTATTTTTGTCAAATTTTTTAACTTTTATTTTAAATAGTTTCTAGTAGTTAGTAATTTAAAGACAAATAATATGTTAATCAATAAATAAAATTATACATTTTCTTTAATTTTTATTGATTTAGAGTACTATTTATTTTGTAACTCAATTTACGTGGATTTCGATATTCTGGAACCAATCATCCAATTTCGCGTACGTTTATTGCCTCAACTTAAATCGAGGGACAGGCGTATAAATAATTTATAGTAAAATTTCTGTGCATATCGATGAAAGTAAATATTTTTTTGATTTAATCAAAATAAATACAAAAAAAAATCTTTTTTTTCTGACAGTATACACATATTATAAATGGACATGCAATACACTAGTTCACAATTTCGACATAATCCAATCGATTCACTGTGCAAACACACTAATATGAGAAATTTACTTTTTAAAATGCATCATAAATATAGAAATATTTCTTTTTCTAATGTACAAAACATTATAAGTAGAAAACATTTATCAACATTGAGACATTTTTCATTAAAAAAAAATAACTCTTGAATGCAGAATTTTGTTTCAATTATTTGTCTGAAAACCCGATTTTAAATGTTTACGTTGGAGGGTTAATATTAACTTGGTAACTAGATTTAATTTCTGGCCATTCTAGACTGTGTTTACCTTTTAATCTTATTCTCTTAATATGTTCAAAACCCATAAAGGCGTTGATTATACACTTCTACTGGGTGCTCATAACCGCCCATCACCATTCTATTCCCAATCTCTTTAGATGGATTCAGAAACAAGTGAGCTTGGAATAACCTAACGGTACTGATAAGGTTTGTAAGGGTATATAAAAATTAATTATACCTGTTCTTACCTTTTCACTATTTTTTTTAAGAGTTTTAAATACGGGCAATTTTTTTAACACCACTATTTTAAAAAAAATTATTCATCAGAAAAAATTACTCTGCAGGATCGCGTTCCTGTATCGGACAACACAATGTATGTATGGTGAATCCTTCACACACTCAACACAGTGTCGAGTTACCCAGTAATGTGTATTGTGGAAGACCTGATATAACTGCTAGTATTTCAGGTGGACATAGAGAAACGCCAATGATATTGATTTCAATATTTGAGAAAATTTGCATACTTGAGCATATATATATAGTATCTATATTTTTTTTTAAAATTAATCAGTAATCACACATTTCCTATATTGGCACTAGAATATAAGACAGAAATGTTGCCTTTCCAATAGCAACTTTTTGGAATACGCAAACTATGGTATTCTGAATGGCATCAAGACTTAACGGGATTTTAAAGAAAGTAAATTTTACATGCATCACAAAAATTATACAAAACAATTATTTTTTTCTTAGAACTTGTAACACTGGACACATTTTGTACATCAAAGAAATAAATATTTCACATACATTAAATTGTACGTGACAAACACAATTATTTTATAAAGTATTTAAGACGACTAACAAATAACACGAACTTACAATTACATCAAATATCCATTTATTTGTTTTTTTTTTTTTGTCAATTTTAGACGAAAAAAAAATTACAAAATCAAGTTTTAAACGGTATCATTACGTTACATCGTCGTAGTTGGCTCAGTGTCGCCACAGTAGATTTAATAAAATTATACAAATATAATATAATATATACATTTTTGGCACAAAACATTGGCGTATCAAATCTAAAATTACATCTAAATGTTCTTCGCTAATCTAGGCTACGTCAGTACTCTATTATAAAATTTAAGCCGTTATGATTAAAATAAATTTAGAATTTTACTTTCCTCGCTTTGATAAAAAATAAAAATTAATTTTGTTGAGCACATTTCATTCACAATTTTTTTTAAATATTATTTTTTTTTTTAATATCTGGATTATGTTTAAATTTTAATGAAATGTTTATACTCGTAAATTTCATAAAAAAATATTTTCCATTTTAGCTTTTATCCTGTCTTTTTTACGACAATCATCGTGAAAGTCATCCATCTATAAGAGACAATAGAGATGCGGCATTCCCTTTAATTCCCAAGCGACTGTGCGAAACTAATTACTTCCGGTAACGATGTAGAACAACACTCGATCTGTAGAATGAAGTTGCCAAGTTGAATATTACACTTCCAAAATGGTACGGGGGCATTTCTGAGATTGATCTTTCGTAATGCCTCTTTATCTAGTCACTATTAAGTCAAGGGCTCTAAAAATACAATTTGGAGTTTTCGAAAAACAACTAGACAGTAGACTCTCGATTATCCGGGATAGCAGGGGAAAAAAAATCATTTGAATAATATCCGAAAAAAATTTGGAAAAAATCAAAACAAAAAGTAAAAATTACACTCTTTTTTTAACAATACGACATTAAAGAAGTTTTTCCCTCGGTTCACTTTTCGGCACATGGTGCTAAGCAGATTTCGCAACATTGGTTTGGGAAAAATTAACACCACTAAGGGGTTCTAAACAGAAAGTCTTGATTATTGGGTCGAAGACAATTTTATCCCCAGATTGAACTCTTCAAGTTTACTTGGATACGCTTAACCCTTTCTGCTCCGTTGGCGACAATATGTCGACATGGTAAATTCTTTTGTAACTCCGTTGTCGATTATAGGTCACCATAATGTACATTTGTATTGTTTACCCTTAAAAAAGGTCTAGGTACCTATTAGAGCAGGTATAAACACTATTTATCAGTTTTGCAAGGTCATTGCTAGCATTCGGACGCATTTACGTTGTTAAATTTAATATGTGTACAAATATTTAAGTTTTTTTTTCATACTTAAAAATGGAAGAAAAATTCAAACTAAGTGAGAGTGAAGATGAGTTTATTTTCAGTATGTATGGTGACAAAACAAATGAAACTGTAGTATGTTAGAAACAAGTGATAGTCAGAGTTCTAGTGGGTAATTGGTAACAGAGAAACCAGCCGTGGTACTGAACTACACGAAATCTGTGGGCGGAGTGGACCGTGCAGACCAATATGCATCCACATACTGCTTCCTTAGAAAATCTTTGAAGTGGCGGAAAAAATGTTTTTTCTGGGGGATGGAATTGTGTTTAATTAATGCTTACATCATATACAAAACAATAAAATTAAAAAAAATAATGAAAAACCTTTGAGTCACTTGAAATTTATAAAACTCCTGGTAGACCAGCTAGTTGGAGACTTTCGTGAGTCTCGAAGTAGGCCATCTACTTCTTTGTCTGAAGTACAACTGGATGGTAAACTGCACCTGTTTTGCGGAAAGGATCGAAGAGGGACTGTGTGGTGTGGTGTGCTCACAGAGGAACAAAAAAGGGCAAAGACACGAAATATACGAGTACTGTGACACTTGTCCTGGAAAAACTAGGATGCATTTGGGTGAATGTTTTTTCTGATATCATACTATGAACAAGTATAAAATTTAAAAATATTTATATTTTGTTCTTATTTTGCCTTAATAAATTAATTTATACATATATCTAATTATTTGAATGTCCATTTGCATGATACCTTTTTAATTTTATTTTAAAATAAATTTTGTCTAAATTCTACCATTTTCGTTTGAAATTGCAAAAAAGTACAGTGGAGTTACAGGTATGTCATACAAAAAAAAATCCGGAGTTGAAAGGCTTAAGGGTACCGTACGAATACAAAAAAGTTTAAAATTCGTTGACTAAAAAATTTACATAGTATGCTTGGATATTTCAAAATAAAGAGTTTGTCTAGTAACATCTTGCACCCGTGTACAAGTGTTGTTTCTTCTTGACATTCGGTAGTATTGCAAATACGTGTGATACAAATGTGTGGTTCTTAACCCAAAGACTCGAATAATGGGGTTGAAAAAAAATGTTGTCTCCATGCTATGCTCATCAATATATCCAAATCGCCAACTCAGACATAAAAAAAATCCAAAATTTACTTATATAACAATCTAATTTTTTAAATTTGAATTTTTTTTTATACTATTAACTAGTATTTGCAGACTTTCTATCGTACACTAGAGATGTATATCGATTTAATTTAATTTTATATTTACGTCTAATATAATATATTTTTGATGTTGTGTAATATAGAAATACTGAAGCCAATATGTCGAATACAGGTGATAAAATAGTTCTGCAAACTTGTTAAAAACGAGAAACGTAAAATAATAATCATATAAAAAATAGCAGCTCTAAATCAGTCACAAACTCAGAACTAAAAAATAAACATCACATACTGTAGAATGTCGATTATCTGGGGTCGCATTAACCGGGTTGCGGATTAACCGGAGTAAGTACTGATTTTCTTTATAACATTTTAAATATTTCGAAATGTTATAAAAAACTCAGAATTATTAATCCGCAGTCTGGATAATATGAACCCAGATAATCGAGACTCTACTGTAGTTATGAAAAGGTACGCATAATAAGGGAATCAGTTCTAAGAAATTAATGTGTAGCGATAATTCTCCCATTTAATATTATTAAATTAAATTTAAAAAAAAAGGACTCAATTTTCTTTTGAACACAGTTGAAAATACGAGTAGGAAATAAGATATCTATATTGGCAATTATTTGCAAACATTTCTTTCACTTTTAAAACCAATCATTTTTGATGATTGAAAAATATAGCTTAATTGAACAGCGAATGATTGTATTATAAATATGATATATGAATCAAATATAAATCAAGATTGATTTATTATAATTTGAATCTGTTCTCTCTGCCTATCCCAAAAGGATGCGGCTGATGGTATGTATGTAAAATGTAAATTAACCACTTATCACATTTTTTTTTCATTAAATGCAATCAGATTTAAAATTTATCAGTGTTTAAAAATGATCAGATGTCAACAATAATCAGATGTCAATCATAATCAGATGCCAATCATAATCCGATGTCAAGAATAATCAGATGTCAATCATAATCAGGTGTCAACAATAATCAGATGTCAATCATAAACAAATGTCAACCATAATCAGATGTCAACCATAATGAATATCAACCATAATTAGATTAAAACAATAATTAGATGTAAACAATAATTACAGTAGCCGGCGGTAAGTAATACACATCGGGCTTAAACTCAAAATGTATGAATGACAGAGACGACGCTCTACAAAGCCGAAGTTAGCCAATTATGGCCGACAGTCTCTTTCTTAAGCCCGATGTGTATTACTTACCGCCGGGTACTATAGATGTCAACCATACAGGAATCAACCATAATTAGATATCAATATAATGATGCATTCTGACAATGAGGACTTACCCCAAATGAGACATGCAAATCATGTTAGGGAAAAAGAAGAAATAATATTCAATGGGAGAATCGAGTTATAATGAGTGCAAAAGTTATATTTAATTGAGTTTGAATTAATTGATAATTATTTATTGCAGTAGGAGTTGCCTGAATGAATGAAAAAATCCTATAAATGATCCCTGGTATATTGTACATTCCAACAAAGATATATTCAAGGAAAAGCATCAATTAACACCCCTCATATTATTGTCCTGAACATATTTGTATAATTGAGTGGAAAGAAAAGTGTGTGTAAAATAATTCTAGCCTAGAGATGCTTTCACTGAGAGGTCGAGTACCACGGTACAAGAAAACCTCAGAAAATGAGGCGTACTACATGCACGGGATGTCAACAACTTGCTGGTTTGTCCACGTATGGGTGGATACTGTAGTTTGGAGATTAACTAATAGGTCACTGAAAAAAGGCAATATCCACTGCAATATTTTGGTGTGGGTGCCGTAGTGTCGTCTGTCTGCAGATAAAAGAAGTAACAATACTTAAACATGGACTTTTACACTCAATAAAAAATTCTAAATCAATACCTAATTTAAGATGCGCAGATAACGACTTTAAAAAATCAAAATAATTCATTATTTAAAAAAAATATATTTCCATCATGTGCAAAGATTCTAGATATATGTATTTTAATAGAGGATTAATAAAAAAGACACCTTTTATAGCACTGTTTAGTGAGAATCTCACTTCCAGGGTGTATTATAGCTGTTGGTCGGATGGTCTATGGTAAATTTCTGACAAGATAAGAAAGAAATTTTACAATTTCATAAATTTGAAGCTTTCTGTGTTTCTGTGATTTGATAATTGTCACGGAATTTTATATATCAAAAAGTTCACTGCTGAAGTCATATCTCGTGGCATAAAGCATACTTCCCAACTTTTTTCACATCACAATACACTATTCAAATTGTAAATTTTTTGCAGCACACTGATCAATACTTTACCCACCGATCATTTTTTAAACTCTTACCATCAATAAATTAGGTTACAATATCTTGTAACACACTTCCGTATTGCTCGCCACAAAGACATTTTGATTACAAGGGTATTCGACTCACTAGTGACCTAATAGTTAATTAGGTCACCACTGAACATGTTAACTTGAAACGAACGGAAATGTACAAGATTTTATTTCTGAATTTGATAAATATTTACGTGCTTCGGAAAAAATCATTTAGACTCATGTCAGTTTTACCAATTTGGCAATAAGGATTGCCATGACATCAAAATCCAACAGTCAACAGCATTTCAAGAAAAGAAAAAAAGAAATTAGTATTTAGTAAGGTCAGACTATAAATTCGGGCCTTAGTGTGACCGTATTAAATGGCAGTTAATTGGATTATGTTAATAAAAAAAAGAAAACAGCGCTCCGATATACATAAATATATATTACTGGAACTGACTAGATATAGGCCTAAAATGTTGCCGTAAATTTTAAAAATAAATCTTAGCACATAAAAGAAATGACATCTTCGATTCTCTTAAAATAATATGTACACATAAAAATACATTTCAATAAATAAATAATTTTCAAGTCAATGATTGTGTACTAAGTATAAAATTATTAAAAACCTAAATAAAACCTACATAACAATAATTATTACAATAATAATTTTTCAACAACATCCAAGAGAGATATTTATTTATACAAAACTCGCTACCATAACAACATATTTTATCCAGATGTAAAAATATATTTTAAAAATTATTTTTATCTATTTGCAACATTGTAAATAAATAAATCTAAAAAGTTTCTATCTATTTTTTTAAATATGGACACTGTCTTTGCTAACTATCTCTCGCGATTAAAGCAATTCAAGACCATGGTTTATCCAGCTTTCATGCGTTTTGTCTCTAGTCTGCTTGAATCTATGACTACTTCTAAATTAAGAAGTTTGATTTCCATTTAAACCAAGATTTTAAAAAAAAGACTTCAGTTTAGTTTTCTATTAAGGTATTTAAAATTTTTGATTGATTGGAAGATATTAACACATAGTAATAAGCCCGCCAGATTGTATTGTTTAATATTGAAAGTGTAATAAATACGATACAATACAAATAAAGCCACTGATCAACTAAGGTTGTATTGTATTACACTTTTATTGTATATATTACAATCTAGCGGGTTTATTGTCATATGGAAATTTCTTCCCAATCAATCAGAAAGTGTTAAAGAAGCCAAAAGTTAAAGCCAGACTGGAATCCTCTTTTAAAAATGTGCTTACCAACATTAATGCAACGTTGGTCATCATTTAAGCCCCGAAAAACACTTTAAACTAGTGGAAAACTGCCGTGAAAATCTTCAAAAACCTAAAATGGGTCACGAAATTTAATGTTTGAGATTTAAAACCAATTTTGTAGACCCAGTCTATGAAATTTCGATCAAAAACAAATAGAAACTTTTAAGAAATTAATCTGTAGTGCCGTATGCATTTGTTTATTTATGAAAATAACGTTATTTTATTATTTTCATTTAGAATTAATTAAAACAATATATAATAAAGATTTCACTCTACGCCAATGCCAAATATTAATTCAAGATACATACAAGTCAAATTTAAAATTGTATCAACACCTTCATTAAAATAATCTCGATAAACTTGATTATTTAACAATTCATTTAAAAAAAATCCATTTTATCCGGCCTAAATACTCGAATACAGAAAATCACAGCGTATTTTTAATTTTGTTTAAATTCATAAATATTTTTCAAAAAAATTTATCCATAACAAAGTGGATGGTTTGTGTTTCGATTAAATTTCATTGTATAATAATATATAAATTTTCAAAATTCATTGTTCACTTTTTAAATAAATCACTTTTAAAAAAATATTTCAAAATTCAAGAATTCAGAGTATTTGGCTCTTTTATGTACGAGTATATTCTCGCAACAAAAATACAAAAATTTAACATTATACAATGTTAAAAATTAGACCTATTTTTATTGAAAGGATAAAGAGCAATTGATATACAGCAAAACCCGGAAATTACGTCCCTGCAATCAGCGTTTCTGTTGTCTCATTTCATTTATCAATAATTGGTTTCTGTTATAGGAATTATACACATGTTGTATATATTGTGAGCCCTACTGCTAACACACCGTATTTTAGGGTATAGTACTATAGCGGGTTGCTTATCTTTATTTGTCGTGATGATCTTGATTTGTATTCAAATAAATATAGACTCAGGAATGCGGATATAAAAAGCGAAAGTGACAGCGGGTGATAAATAATAAGTCTTGACAGTTGAATGAATGACAATAATAATATGTTTATTTCTCGGCGTCCGAGTAATTTATACCAATGAGTGAATGCATTCGCGATACATATCTGCTTTGCTCTAGCGCATGAACTGGCGGTAGGTTAATTATTTATATTTGGAGATGGCTAGCCAATTCGCAGACGTTGTAAATAGTAAATATTGTTGTTGTTCATAGTGTGTGACAATCATTGAATTCTTCATCGGTCATTGCCCCTGTATGTTTACTATCTGACAATAATTAATTTCATTTAATTGTGTTTAACAATTCACTTATTCATTTTGACAATTATTTATTTATTTATTTATTTAGGTAGGTATTCCTACAGTACTATAGTAGATCCCAGAGGAAATAGGCACTCGTGGATATTAAGTGGAAGCAGGAGTTGTTCTTTTGGGATATAAAGTTCCATAAATTACTATTTATTACAGAACAATGCTGCATAAATGAGGTCTTTATGACATTTTTTACCTGTGATTTACGTCAAATTGTCACTGGTTTGACTTAAACTAGTGAGGACCTCCACATGGCTATACATTGGACTTCTTTCAGTTCGATTGTCTACTCTGACCTTACGGCAACCAGGATAGTTTTACAGCTTTCTCCAATTACGTGAAAAATTTGGTGACACCCTAAATTTTTAGACATTTTGTGTGGTCCGAGAGTAAACAGTTATACATTTTTTCAATTTTCTATCCTTTAGATTAAATTTCATGTTTGTCTATGGTATTTGACCTTATGTCAATGCTACCGCTATCCTTTTCATGTAATTCTGTTTGTGTCTTTTTTAGTAACTTACTTGCAGCATGACTTAATGTTGCCAGAAATAATATTCGGATATTTTTCTTCATTGGCACGTACAAATTTTACATTAAAACATCCGTATTTGTATAGTAATGAAGAAAAAAATGCCTTCTAGTTTTAACGATCACATCACAAAATTAAATGAAGTTTTTACAAAATTCCTCTTCTTCCGAGGGTACCGTCTCCTATCGGAGGTTGGTCACCATCACGGTGATCCTTATTACGTTCACTGCAGCCCGGAACAACTCAGTAAAACTGCACCCAAACCACAGTTTTATTATACTTCGTATAAAAATGTAATTTCATGGATTTAAATTTTCCGCGTATAATTTTTTTTGTCGATCGTTTAAAAAAAACGTAATTAGAGGGTTTTACTGTATATTGTTTTCTAAAATGCAATTGATTTTAAATTGTCTAACAACAATGATTAAAGACAGTTAAGTTAAAGATTTAAATTTACGTTTAAGGAAATGATCCTTGGATATCCATCGAAAGAATCATTTAAAGTGTACCTTATTCTACTGTAACTGTAAGCACTTCAAAAAAATCACGATCCTTAATGCAGTATCAGCTTGCATATTTATGCTCTTATAATTTATTTCTCAGTCATAATCAACAGCGAACGTAAACAATCCGTGTAATCAAAGAAGATGTGAATTCACAACGATCATGTAAATTCAGAATAATCAATCCGTGTAATCAAAGAAGATGTGAATTCACAACGATCATGTAAATTCAGAATAATCAATCCGTGTAATCAAAGAAGATGTGAATTCACAACGATCATGTAAATTCAGAATAATCAATCCGTGTAATCAAAGAAGATGTGAATTCACAACGATCATGTAAATTCAGAATAATCAATCCGTGTAATCAAAGGAGATGTGAATTCACAACGATCATGTAAATTCAAAATAATCAAACGACAAAACAGGTAGTCCTCGATTCACATCCAATTTCTATTCTGGGAAAAATTTGTAATAATAAAACCTTAGTTACATTCAAGTGATAATTGAAAAAACATAACATTACTCAGAATATCCTTTCATCCTAATTTTTCTTTGTTTCCCTTCCTTATCCGTACTGAACTAATTCCTTCCCCCTAGTTCTACCATTATTGTATAAAGATTAGTCAATCAACTGGTTTTTTTTAACATAAATTTAAATTTAAAAAAATTGTAGTTCTGTCATGGATTAAAACAAACTTAACATGTTCAAGGTAAGCTGTTTATCATATCAAAATTTGAATGAAATAAATTACTACTTTAAATAAATTACCAGTTTGAATTACCGAGAAACATTAGTTCTGTCAGGGTTCTAAAATCTTTTATCGAGGTCAAATCTGGGATTAAAATATATTGAAAGACGTTGATGTATAAAATCTGGGATTAAAATATATTGAAAGACGCTCATGTATAAAATCTGGGATTAAAATATATTGAAAGACGCTGATGTATAAAATCTGGGATTAAAATATATTGAAAGACGCTGATGTATAAAATCTGGGATTAAAATATATTGAAAGACGCTGATGTATAAAATCTGGGATTAAAATATATTGAAAGACGCTGATGTATAAAATCTGGGATGTAAATATATTGAAAGACGCTGATGTATAAAATCTGGGATTAAAATATATTGAAAGACGCTGATGTATAAAATCTGGGATTAAAATATATTGAAAGACGCTGATGTATAAAATCTGGGATTAAAATATATTGAAAGACGCTGATGTATATAATCTGGGATTAAAATATATTGAAAGACGCTGATGTATAAAATCTGGGATTAAAATATATTGAAAGACGCTGATGTATAAAATGCAAAAATTGAACTATCTCAAATCTATAAAAGAACTAAAATAAATTTGATTATATATATTTTTTTTTAGTTTCTACATTTCCGATGAAGTTTCAGCATAAGGACTAATGGATGCCGTTATGTTCATTTTCACGTAATGACTTCCTATTGTAGTCAATTTTGCACAAGTTAATCAGCAAGGACCTCCATAGCCATAAGGATACACAGACAGGGTACCCACTGTGTTGGAGCCACAGTTTTTTTTCCGAAAACATGAAGTTATTGTGAATTGGGACTATTAAAACTGTATCAAACAAAGGACTACCTGTACAGTCGATGTGCTGTCGAGTCGATCCTCAGGGTAATGTCTAAAAACACTACCAAATATATGATACAGTAGAGTTCCGATTATCCTACCTAAACAGGATTGCAAGAGGTTTGGATAACCGAGAATGACATAATCAAGAACTCTCGAACACATGCTATTAAACTGAAAACATGTTATTTTAAGTACCTACTAAACAGAAATATATTTTCACACTGTATATAATAAAAAGGACTAACCTAAAGAAAAAATAACAATACAAAAATAGATACAGAATAATACTATATATAAAGTAGAAAAAGAGAAAAATAAATCATTAAAGTACATCTTAACTATGAAACATGTTTTTAAAATCTGCATTACATATTGTTTTTCTACATTTCGATTATGTCAGATAATACGGAACATCAAATAATCAAAGGTTAGATATAATCGGAACTGTACTGTATATATTTGATAATGTTTTTTATATTGTTCTGAGGATGAACGCTTTCGAAATGTTGGTCATCATTTAAGCCGACTCAACACGGCAACAACTACGAAAGACATTTTAAACAAGAGAAAAAAACAATAGTGAAAATCTTCGAACATATCGGATAACACATCGATAACATTTTGACAAGAAATTCAATATGAAAATATCACTACAAATCAAATTGTTTTTGTATGTCATGTTCAATGTTTCAATTAATGTTGTTTTCCTTTTTGTCACATAAATAAATAAAGAAATACACATCCATCGGTCATTCTGTAATCTATACAAATTTTATTAAGAAGTGAATTTAGAGACGGAAAAAAAAATAAATAACGATTTTATCAGACTGATATAATTTTCGTAAATTTTTACTTAAAGCAATTTCAAAAAAAAATTGTCCCGAATTTCATTTTCGTGAATTAATTTTGCATAAATAGTATTACAATTTGAAATCGACAATTGTTTCTTTGATTTTAGTAATATAAATTTTTAGTGTCAATTTGTCTAAAATTAAAATAGTTTTTGTTAGTTATCAATTAAAATAAGAGCTGATTGAATGTGATTCGAAAGTTTTCGAAGATTTATATAAGAATGTTAAAGTCTGCTAAATCTACGATCCTTTACATGTTTTTTCCCTTATTTATTTGCCGTGTACGGTCCCCCTAATATCGTTAGTGAGAAAATATATGTCTTTGACAGCAATGAACCGCTCCTTCAACAGTATGGATAACTCCATATTCGCTAATGTTACGTAACCAAGACAGGGACTTTCTACTGATTCCACGTTGACTCTCGATTTTTCCCGTCAATATTGATTCTAGGTAGTGATATTTTTCTCAGAGCAGATACAACAGAAAAAAGGATGCTTGGAACAAATAAAATTAAAACCCTTAGAGCTAAAAAAACTTAGAAATAGAGCTCGAAACTTCCGTATCTGTGAAATACGTGAAGTAAAGAAGACACCGACGAGACCATGTGGAAAGGATGGATAAAACAAGGGTTCTTTGCATGGCAATGAAATAACTGCTGCCAGTCATCTCCCAGGAAGATATCTCAAGAAAAACAGTTCTGATGATAATAGAACACAGGTCTAACTTAAGAAGAAGACATACCATTAAGCTATGTACTCTGATCTTTGTATCTTTCACCTTTTTCTCTATCACCAACCATCCATTCTTTCCTAGGTCTTTTTTCATTTAAGACATGTATACATTTACCTGCCAATAAAGATCTGAGGTTCGTAATAAGTATCGAGGGCATTTAGTGGTGACGCTGCTATAAGATCTCTTTATAATTTATTGGTTCTCTGTAGATCGCAGTACAACTTAATCATATGGAACCTGAGAGAAATCCAGGAATTCTATAAGAGCTCTCATTCTACCACTGCTCTGCATCGTACCTCGGTGTTTGAGATATTATGATAAAACAAAAGTCTGAGCTTTCTCCAATAAACCTACATTTCGAACGCTTCATGATATATGTCGCAAAACCATAAAGTAGAATATACACACCCGATGCACATTTTAGAAACAGTGTTAGGTTTCAAACCTTTTAAACTGCGATGACTTGATTAACGGCTAAAGATATCTATCGCAGCATCAATTAATGTAATAGATATCCGTAGCTGTTGATCAAAATTTGAAGTCATATTTTGTAAGAACGATGATTTTTCCAATCTATATGAATGACGCTGAAACATGGACAGTAAGAGAAAAGGAACGCAAGAAGATGGACGCCTTAAAGTTGTGGTATCGGTGACCATGGAATATTCTGGAAAAAGTACAAATTGCACAGTGATTATATTCAATAATACAACTGTGAATTCTCAAGATACTTCAGTCTTATTTTTAGACGGGAGGATACAATAGAAAGACTGGTGATGCGAGGGAATAAAAGAAGCGCAATCACTAATCAGATTACTAAGCGATGGACAAAATCTGGTAAAAAAATGCAATCAACAGCTCACTCTAAGACTGTAGCAGAAATGCTAATGACAGTGAGAAATGGAGGCACACCATTCTTTCTGTTGTGTGGAATAGGCTCGTAAATCACAAGGCCTCGGTGGGCTCTGTGAACAATAAGATCAATAATTACGTAACATTGAAAAATCTCATAAGAACATTTTTCACAAGCAATTTTTCTGTCAATATAGTTTTTCTTTATAAAAATAAATACCTGAATACTTTCCAATCATACCCAATAGAGCTCTGCTTCTATAAACGTTATTCGATGGGATCTGTTTAACTTTGTCATTCAAATGGTTTACAAAACAAAAACTGGTTTACAATACAATATATGTACGAGATGCTCCATTAGAAGACATTTTAGCTGTTTTATTCTTCATTCGAGGATACCGAGGAATTCTGGATCTTCTCGAACACAGTCCTTGGGGAAGTAACCGGACTGGGAGTCGGAATGCTGTAAGAAGAAAATTTATTTAATTATAAAATAAAATTTATTCATGTTGTTTATAGTTAAGGCATTAACGTTGTGGAGGTTTAAAGACATTGTAATTTATTTTTAACAAACACTGTTTATTCCACTTTTTGTGACGGTATAGCCCTACCGGTTTCAAGGCTTTCACCTCATCTTCAGGGGAGTCTTGTTTGCGCTCCCCTGAAGATGAGGTGAAAGCCTTGAAACCGGTAGGGTTATACCGTCACAAAAAGTGGAATAAACAGTGTTTGTTAAAAATAAATTACAACATTTATTCAGTTTTCTTTTAACCTGGCGAGTTTATTGCCATGTGGCAATCTCTTCCAACCAACCATAAAGATGTTTTTATAGGCCCTAAGTGTTAACCAGACTGGAATCCTATTTTTAAAAATCTGGGTTCCAGCGGGGATCAAACCCGCAACCTCCAGATCGGCAGACAAGTGTCTTACCACCAGGCCACGGAGGTCGTCCCTTTGTGCAGTCACATTGATTTTTATTAAAATAAATAAAACGTGTTTTCTTCGTAATACACCACTGTTTTATGGTAGTTAAGCAAACATGGTCGAATTAAATAAGATTTATTTGATATTTTAAATCACAATACATACAGTAGCGGCCAATGAAATGTGTCCACCTTGAAAAATCTACATTTTGTTGCATTACAATGTTTTATGTATTGTTTTATTTATTGGGCAGTAAAATTGTGTTCATATTCCAGGACGAAACGGAGTTCATGTTCCAGGACGATTCTTCACCGTGCCACCGCGTTAAAACTGTAAGTGTTACTTTTTTCTATAAGTATGTATCACGGTTAACATTTAAAACAAAAAAAAATAAGCATTTTTTCTCCGTAACTTCAGGTAAAGGAATTTATTGCAAAAAATGGCATTTTGACCCTAGAATGGCCAAGTAAAAGCCCCGACTTGAACCCCATAGAGAACCTGTGGGCTCGAAAAGGAGCTAAAAACCAACAAAAAAGACTTCAGCGAAATGGACATTGATAGAAACTTTACAAAAAGTATGGTACGAAGAAATTTCAGAAGAACATTTAAAAACGTTGGTCAAATCGATGTCTCGAAGGATTGAGGCAGTATTGCGAAATAAAGGAGGACGAACTTAATATCAAATTTAGTTATTTTTGTAGCTAGTATAATTATAAATATAATGTAAGTTTCGGTTTTTGTATTAATAAATTAGTTTTACGGAAAAAAAATGTTTTCATTGCAATGCTAAATTTTCCCGAATATCATTAATTTCGAAGAACTTCAACAATTAGTTTATTTCACAATGTGTTGCAACTTTTGCCAGTTGAATTACTTAAAAATATCACTTACACAATTTAACTACACAATAAATAAATAAAACAATACATAAAACATTGTAATGCAAAGAAATGTCAATTTTTCAAGGTGGACACATTTCATTGACCGTTACTTTATATAGCAAGTCAAAGTGTACCATTTGACTTATGCATATCTCTGCTAAATAATACACATAAAAATTTTGGCTCTGCAAGTCACAAGATACGAGTAAAACACGAACAAACTTTTTTAGTCACCTATTAAAAAGGGTTGTTGATGAACGAATTTAGTATTGTTGGAAAAACAGTGTATGATATTTTAAAAAAGCAAAAAATTTGATTGAGTTTTCATGATTTCAACCTAGACTTGCAATTTGTACGTATAAAAAAAAATAAAAAATTATCCAGGATTTTTTCTCCGGGTAGATTTTTTCCCAGATAAAAGTTAATCAGCGATTATGCTGTTATTTGCAAAAATTGTTAATGGTTAAAATAATGATGTAGAAAAGAATAATTACCCTGTCCAGTAAGCGACCCTTCCACCAGCCGCGTGAATCCCCCTCCTTGCTCAGGATGAGCACCTTGGTACCCGTACGCAGGGGCAGCTGCCCCGTTTCCGAGGGCCTGAAATCGTGAGTCGCTATGGCCACCACACGCCGGAAAGGCCACCTCAGCACCACGTTCAGTCTGCCAGAATATAGAACATTTTAAATAAAATGAACATACCAACACAAGACGAAAACTCAAATTGGATACCACGGTGAAAAATTTTATGTGCAGTTCCCTACCGATTTATGAGCAGTTGTATCATATGTGCAGTTCCCTACCGATTTATGAGCAGTTGTATTATTTGTCAGTTGTATCAACAAATCAATTAATCGTCCTTTGTAAAATGCATAATGTGATTCTCTTCTCTCTGGCTACCCCGACAGGGAAACGTCGTGATGTTATGTATATATGTATGTATTCCAGATAGTTTCAAAGTTACTCCCTCAAGTTTGCCGCACTAAAGTAAAGATCAATAATGTTTTGAATAACTCACCCGACAAAATTCTCTACGAGGCTGGTCTTTTCATAGTACGAAACTAGTTCTACAACGCTACGGAAGAATCGGGATTCTGACAGGTAATAGTGCTGCACAGAGTCTATTGGCCTTCGGCATACTCTCATATGCTTCACCGTGTTGTCAGTCCTGTTGAAAAAAAAAACAATCATTAACATTGTCATATTTCGAGAAAAAAAAACTTAAAAATTTACTGTCCAGTGTCTGAAGCAAAATTGTCATTTCTGTGTACTTATAAAATTTTCACATTAAATAGGTACAGTACCCGGCGGTCAGTAATAAACATCTGGCTTAAGAAAGAGACTGTTGGCCATAATCGGATAACTTTGGCTTTGTAGCGCGTCGTCTCTGTCATTCATACACGTGTTCCATCGCGATTTGTCAGTCCTTATCAAGCATTCTAGGGACAGAGACGACACTATACAAAGCCGAAGTTACCCGATTATGGCCGACAGTCTCTTTCTTAAACCTGATGTGCATTACTTACTGCCAGGTACTGTAACTGACTTTTCCCGAAAAAATGCTTATAATGTTGAACCCAGAGCTGACACAAATAAAACAAAGAGCCTTCTTCGAACATCCACGGTAAGAATATGTGTATTACGAACCATCGCTTACGAAAACTCTAATTCATTCCATTGTTGATCGCGTCTGGATTATTGTAACTCTATTTATTCTGGTTTGCCTGATTCACAAATTTCTAGACTACAGACGGAACTGCTCGGTTCGGTTTTCAACGGAACTGCTCGGCTGATTTGTGATATGAGTCATAAATATTGTCTTAGTAGTCCATTTCTAAAAAGTTGCAATATTAGTCGACTTCTAAAAAGTCTACACTGGCTTAAGTGTTGCAAACGGATTGATTTCAAACTTTGTCTCTTTGTATTCAAGTCCCTTAACACGTTCCACGCCGCGTAGGTCACCGGTGACCTACCGTGTTTTTGACCAGGGCGCCACATAGGTCACCGGTGACCTACGTGTTTTTTTTTTTATAAACAGTCCCAGTGCGCCAGCGGTCACATTTACTACGAATTTTAACATTGAATGTGACCTATAAGGCACCCCTGAATATAATGCACATAAAAACTTCCAAAATTTTGTTTGAAAATGCAATTATTTTTAATAAACCTCCAGGTGTACATGAGCAAGCTATTACGGTTTATTTTTTTCAAGGATAAACTAGCCTCTACAATTAGGCTAAGGGGTATAGAAGAGATTCCAGGGATAACATAATGAATGGGACCATCCATTTGTCACACTCTGGAAATTTATGAGGGTGCATTGTCTATGCAACATTGTGACCCTTTTTTTTGGAGCTATTGTCTCAGTAATCATAAGAGATTATTATGTTATGGCGTAACACTATAGCATATTACATAAATAAATAAAAAATATAATAAGTAATAAATTAGGCATGCTACAATTTGTTTGGACTACAAAAGTTTATGTTGTATATACATGTATTACTGTACGACGCCGCGTAGGTCACCGGTGACCTACGCTCGCAATATCACCTAAAATCAGTTTATTTTTAAAAATAAATCATTATTTATGAAGCCTATATATGTATACATAATATAAACTATAATTTGTTTAGTGGCGCAGGTACTTATTTTCTCAAAATGTACTGCGGCACGGAACGTGTTAATGGGATGTCTCCATTGTATTTTCCAAATCTCTGTCTAAGGGATGTTAGTTCGAGGGAGGAGTAGAATTTTGAGGTTGATTTCTTCTAGATTCCACTAAAAATAAATCTAAGTTCTTTACCACTATAAAATAAGTGTTCCACAATTACCGAAAGTCTACTTGGCTGAATTTAGTAATACGAGGCGTATCCAGAAAGTAAGTGTACTGAGGCTCTCACGACCGGATGGATTTTATTTTCGACATGTTGGCTACACTTCCGTGTAGCCTGACCCTTCCCCTCCGCAACGAGACCGGTTTGAGGTCAGTACGCTGAGAAGTGTCGACGCGACAACACGTTTCGTGAAAAATGTCAAACCAATCTCCCGCCAAGTACGAAATTTTGTAAAAAGGCAAGAGTTTTTGAGGCGCTGCAAACTCCATGGAGATGAATTTCTCCGCTCCATCGTTACTGGAGATGAAACTTGGGTTGCACACTACACGCCTGAAACCAAAAGGCAGTCTCAACAGTGGCGTCACACCTCTTCACCCTCTGCCAAAAAGTTCAAAACCACAATTTCAGCCAAGAAAATCATGGCATCCGTGTTTTGGGACTGTCAAGGCATAATTTTAATTAAATATATGCCTCAAGGGGAGACCATCAACTCTGCAAGATACTGTGAGACCCTAAAAAAATTGCGGAGGGCGATTCAGAACAAGAGGAGAGGCATGCTGACAAAGGGAGTCTGCCTGCTGCACGACAATGCAAGACCACACACGGCCAACGCCACGAAGGAACTGCTCGCCTCGTTTAAATGGGATGTCCTGAACCATCCCGCGCATTCCCCTGACCTAGCACCTTCAGATTACTATCTCTTTACCTCCCTGAAGCTGCACATGGGTGGAAAAAGGTTTTCAACCGACGAGGAGGTAAAGGAGGAGGTGGAGAAGTGGACGGAGGGGTTGGCGGGAAACTACTTCGAGGAAGGCATCAAAAAGTTGATACCCCGCTTCACCACCTGCATTGAGAGGAATGGCGACTATGTCGAAAAATAGCTTACATATGTACTACGGTAACCACGTAATTTTTTTGTTTAAATAAAAAAAATTGTAACCTAAAAAAATTCAGTACACTTAGTTTCTGGATATGCCTCGTATTTAGTAATATACATACATATATTGTATTTAAATATACATATTGATATTAAATAACTTTAAACAACGACTTTGTAATTTATTATTACTACTGCTTGTTGTATTTCCTGTACATGTTAGTTTAAGATGCAGTTCTGTATTTTTGTCAATAATTTGAAGTACTTGCATAACTTGTCATATGTGCATTAGTATATAAGACACTGTTCTGTCGTACATAAAATAAATTGGTTGTTCCAAATCAATCCAATAGGGCGGGTGGAGTATTATGATGGAGCTTTCGCTGTTGCTCATCCTGTTGTGTGGGATAGCCTGCCTCCTAGTGTCAAGAGATATGGGTGGCATACGCAGCTTTAGGAAGCACTTAAAAACAATCCTTTTCGAGAGACCTTAACAAAATTTATCACTAGGTTCGAATCCTGAGTTAGAGCGCCCTTGAGGAAAGTTTGCTCTCTAAATAAGTCACGTTGTTTATAGTTTTTGTAATACCTTGATTTTGTATTCATGGGCACTTGGGATATAATTATTGTAACTATTTTTAATGGTTGAAAAAGACCGTACATTGTACTAAATAAATAAATTGAAAGTAATAAGACACATACACTGCACTACACCTAAAGCCGAGTGTGTCAATCTAACATCAGAAGATCTACGAAGGTTTCTTCGTAGTTTGTCTTCACTTGGTAAGTTTTCTGCGGTTTTCTTACCAGATATGTTTTTCTGAAAATATTCTGATTTTGGGAAGTATTTAATCTTATGGCTACAGCCACTACCTTTTTATCCTCAAACTAAACTTATATATAATAATTATTTTGTAATATTTTTAATTTGTCAATAAGAGAGTCCCGAGTTGGAGCACCCTTGAGGAATGTCAGCTTTCTAAACAGCGCTGTATAATTTGTTATATTATTGTTATTGTATTAAATTTGTCAATAATAGAGGTCTCGAGTACCGAGTTGGAGCACCCTTGAGGAAAGTCAGCTTTCTAAACAGCGCTGTATAATTTGATATATTATTGTTATTGTATTAAATTTGTCAATAATAGAGGTCTCGAGTCCCGAGTTGGAGCACCCTTGAGGAATGTCAGCTTTCTAAACAGCGCTGTATAATTTGTTATATTATTGTTATTGTATTAAATTTGTCAATAATAGAGGTCTCGAGTACCGAGTTGGAGCACCCTAGAGGAAAGTCAGCTTTCTAAACAGCGCTGTATAATTTGATATATTATTGTTATTGTATTAAATTTGTCAATAATAGAGGTCTCGAGTCCCGAGTTGGAGCACCCTTGAGGAAAGTCCGCTTTCTAAACAGCGCTGTATAATTTGTTATATTATTGTTATTGTATTAAATTTGTCAATAATAGAGGTCTCGAGTCCCGAGTTGGATCACCCTTGAGGAAAATCAGCTTTCTAAACAGCGCTGTATAATTTGTTATATTATTGTTATTGTATTAAATTCATATTCCTATTTTCACGGTCCCACCAGTACGTAAAGGGTATATACAAATATACGCTACTATTTTTTTTATTTCCATAAATGTAAAGTTGCCAAAGAGAGGAACTCACTTGAGGCTAAGGGCATAGTAAGTGTCGTGCGGGGCCTGCGAAGGCTGTGGTCGTATCCGCAGCAGGAAGGTGCCGTCCGATCGTCTCTCCAGGCGGTTAGTGGCTACATCCCGACCCATCTCTCCTACATACCTGTACACAGAAATCATGTTATTTTTATCGTACAAAACATATTTTTAACTATTAGAACAGGTTAAGCTTTATCATATGTTCAGAAAGCATGTTATTTTTGTTGCACAGAAAGCCTCTTTAACACCTTTCTGGTTGATTGGAATAGATTGCCACATGGCAATCTATTCCAACAATATTCTAGATAACTAACAAGGCTCTGGCGACCGAGTATCGACAGTATAACCTTAACATCAGTACAAGTGGAAATACCTGATACAAGGATACAGGATGGAAAACCTATAACATAAAAAAACCCATACCAACCCGTTTGGGCAGCGTGGTATGATGTGCATTAGCAGTAGTCCAGAAACCCCCCAAATATGGAAGTACAAGATAGTATAAAAACACCTTCCGACTGCCAACCACGAGGTGACCACGGCAGTGGTCAGCAAGTGGAAGCAGTGATTCGGACACGGAAGATTAATCCAGACTGTCATCGGACGATCTTCACTACCCATGGGAAATCCCATAATATGATAAAGATGCACATAGCCACATTTAATGCAAGAACACTGAGGACTGAGGATAGACTGCTGGAGTTGGAGAATGAACTCTGTAAAGTTAAGTGGGACATTCTCGGTATATTGGAGGTTAAGCGTAGAGGAGAGGAATGTCTTATTCTAAAGTCTGGCCATACATTCTTCTACAGAGGGAATACAAACGAGACAAGAGGTGGAGTAGGATTCCGGTTCCGAGCTTCTACCCGAACGGACGTTTAGTGCCGCGCTCTCCGTCCAACTCGTCGAAAATTGACGAAAAAGTCAAATGTGCGAGTAAAAATATTTCATATCAATATATTTAAAATGACTCGATCAAGTGCCGCAATTATCGAGGAATTTACCGGAGTTGTATCGGAATTGAGAGGAGAATTAAAGTCTCTCATTTGCAAAATATCTAATTTAAAAAATTGTGTAATTGGTCAAACTGAGTTACTCAAAACTCAAGACAATACAATAGCATCTTTGTGCGCGAAGATAGTAGCCCTTGAGACAAAAGTGTCAGTGAGTACGAAGGGAAGCAAAACCACTGGAGTTGGGGAACCTATTTCCGAGCCAAGGGTGAGTTATAAACCTAACCACATACCCGAATCCAAAGCCGCGACCCCAAAAATACATACGTTGGAAAAAGGACCAAACCCACGAAAACATCAGAAGTAACTCCAACCGAAGTTGCAAAAAACAAAGAACGTCCAAAAACCTACTCAGAGGTTACAAGGCAAAACCCAACAACCTCTTCTCACCAAGATTCTGACGATTCAGCACCAAAAGGCTCGAGTGACTGGAAACTTGTCAAACGTAAGACCAAAAGGTCAGTAGTAACTACCGGTTCAAAAATAAATACTGATCTGAAGGCTGTAAAAAGGACAGTCTTCCTACACGTTTGGAGATTTGTCCCAGAGACAACCACGGACGATATTTTGACATATTTGAGGTTTATCGAGAAAGAAGAATTTCAAATTGAAAAACTCCCTACGAAAAAACAATACGCGTCATTTAAAATTGGAGTACCCGAGCAGCTAGCTGAAAAATTCAACGACCCTGCTAGTTGGCCAGTTGGGATAGCTGTCTCCAAATTTATATTTTTAAAAGCTAAAAAAAGTCTAGGAAATGAGCAAAACAGGAAAAATTAGAATTTTGTATCAAAACGTAAGAGGTCTCAATACCAAACTTCAAGAATTCCGGGACAATACGCTATTACAAATTGCGGACATAATAGCGCTCACGGAATTCTGGTTGTGTCCGTCTGTTCAAAATGGAGAACTATTCGAAACAAATGAATACCATGTGTTCCGGAGTGACGCAGGTGAGTGCGGGCGCGGGGTGTTGCTGGCTATAAACCAAAGGATTCCCTGTGAACGCATATTTGAACTAGGAATTTCAAAGGACCAAGACATCTGGGTGAGGTGCAGGATAAACAATACAATAATTTATATTTGTGTAGTTTACTTCGAGTGCACGGGTGCCGACGAAACCAGACAAAATTTTATGACTCTCTGAATTCGGACAATCTTAGGTTACGCAACAAAAATGTTTTAATTATAGGAGATTTTAATTTAAATAACGAATCCACGTAAGTATTGTTGGATTATGACTGTTTTCTTCAGTCCAACGATCTTGTCCAATACAATCACATAAATAAAGAACATGGCAATATGCTGGACCTAGTATTAAGCAATACCAACTGCAAGGTGGACAGATCGTTGGAATGCTTTGTAAAGGAAGATAGACATCATCCGACACTCTCCGTGGAGATCCAGGTGAGATGCGTGGGCCGAGGGAGGGGCCGCAAGTATCGCCCTTCGCCACCCAGGGCTCCTCCCCCCTCCCCACGTGACTCCCGCCCTACATATAACTACTATGAGGCAAATTTTTTACTCTTAAATAATATTTTACTACATTTCGACTGGAACACCCTGTATAGTATAGATAATATTGACGAAGCCGTAGAGTACTTCCATAGTGTCATTTACGGAACGCTAGATATCTGCGTCCCACAGAAACATAATCTACCAAATTTGCCCAACTATCCAGTTTGGTTCAATGTCGATATAATCTGATATCTCAAAAATAAAAACAAACTTCATAACAATTATCTTCAAAGCAGAAACCGGGCTGATTACTTAGAATACTCGAGGCTGAGAGCCAAATTAAAAACTCAAATAAAACAATCGTGCCATGAGTATTTAGCCAAGATAGAGACCGACATCCGAGGAAACCCTCCGAATCTTTGGAATCATGTAAAAAATAGAAAAACGAATAAAACTAGCTTCAAATCTATGAAACTGGGACAGTATAATCGAAGAACCCCAAAAGATTGCAGAAAACTTTGCACATCAGTTTACCTAGATTCAGCGGCCAAATATGACATAAAAAATATATTAAACAGTTCGTCAGACAGCAGAAGCATATCGCTCCATTCCATTTCTAAGGAAGAAGTGTTGAAAAGCATAAACTCCTTGCAAACCGACAAAGCAATCGGACCAGATGGGTTATCAGCCGACATTTTCAAAGTCTGTGCGAAATACGTGTGTGATCCCATCTGCTACATATTTAACTTGAGCATAAATACCAATACATTTCCTGTAAGCTGAAAGACAACCAGGGTCTGCCCTATATTCAAATCAGGAGACCCGTTAGACTCTCATAATTACAGACCTGTAGCTGTTCTCTCTTTGCTTCCAAAAATTTTCGAAACTGTCTGTGCAACCAATTGACCCACCAAGTAGCAACAAGACTTATTGGAAACCAGCATGGCTTTTTGCCAAAACGATCGACTGTTACTAACCTTCTCTCTCTCACACAACAGATTGCGTCAAACTTAGATGAACTTTCACAAACGGACGTAATATATACAGACTTTCAGAAAGCTTTCGACAAAGTTGATCATGATATATTACTTAAGAAAATGCACAAACTTGGCTTCAGCAATAATCTAATAGGATTATTTGCATCATACCTAAAAGAAAGATCTCAATACGTAACAAGTCTTCTGTGGAATTTATCGCAAGATCTGGTATACCACAAGGATCCAATTTAGGTCCCCTACTATTCCTCATATTAATAGACGACATTCAAAATTCCATAAGTCACTCGACATGTTTATTGTTCGCTGACGACTTGAAAATATTCAAAAAGATCAATTCACCTCACGACTGTGCACAGTTACAACAGGACCTAGATTCCCTAGTCTCCTGGAGTGAGCAAAATCATCTTCTGTTCAATATTAATAAATGTGTCTGTGTATCTTATAGTCGATGGTTTTCACCAATCCACCATCAGTATACGATACAGGGAGTGGCACTAAACAGAGTTTCTGAATTCAAGGATTTGAGTGTAACCTTCGATGTTGGACTCACGTTAGTTAACCATGTCTCACGTTTGATATCGGACTGTTACAAACTACTCGGTTTTATAATGAGAATATCAAGAGAATTAAACAGCACCGATATCCTCCGAAACTTATATAATTATCTAATTAGAACCAAATTAGAATATGCATCTACTGTTTGGGCTCCTCATCAGCTCAAATATAAAAACAATATAGAACAAATACAAAAAAAATTCCTCAGATATGGTACAGAACAAAGGGCGATTACCCAAAATATGCTCACCATGTCGAACTTCTCACGGTGTGTAACTATAGAAGCCTCGAAACAAGAAGGCAAGAATCCATTGCGGTATTCCTAATAAAGGTTTTCCAAGGTTCCTTTAACTGTCCCACGATTCTAGAAGCACTAAGTTTATATGTACCCAATAAATATAGCCGTGCAAGGAATCACCCTCTGTTCTACATACCAACTTACAGGACGAATATCATGGCTAAACACTCAGTCACGCGTGGTATAGAGATATTGAACCAACTGAATGACACGGTTGATATATTCTCGGTACCGACTAGCAGTATGAGAAGAATCCTGGCTGATATTATTCCTAACGAATAAGCTAACGCTAGAAGCAGACCCTCTTTGTGTAACAGGAGAAATCCGTGCAAAGTGGACAAAAAAAAATAATTTAAAAAAAATCCTCATTAACAAGAAGATGGCGAACCACATTGAGACGATCAAATCAGTTTCTGATAGGGTTGTTTATCTTATCCTTAGAATAAACAGCAGATACAGTATGAAGATCATACAAGTATATGCGACCATCTAGCAGTACTGAGGAGGAGCTTAAGGTGTTCTATGAAGATATTACTAAATGTCTCAATGAAAATTCCACACACTTTGCCTGCCTGGTGGGAGACTTCAATGCAAAATTGGGAAAAAGAGAAACGGAAAACGAACACAACATTGGTGAACATGGCCTCGAACAAATAAATGAAAGAGGGCAACTCCTGCTGGATTTCTTGCAGGAGAATAACCTCTACGCCATGAGTATCTTTTTCCGTAAGAAACTCCAAAACAAATGGACATGGCGAAGCTCAAACGACTCGACAAGAAATGAAATTGACTTTATACACTGTTCTCACAAACATATAGTACATAATGTCTCCATACTTAATCAATTTGCAGTTGAGACAGCGATCATCGACTAGTAAGAGCTACTCTATCGATTGACACCAAATTTGAGAGACTCAAAGTGATTAAAAACAAACCATCAAACATATCACAAGTTATACAAACAAAAAACTAGTGCATATTACTGCAGTTAACACTAGTGCATATCTGGCTGCAGTTAATACTCAGATTATAAAAACAAGATTCCATACTTCTGATACCATAGATCAAATGAACAAATATCTAAGTACTGTCGTCCAAAATGCAATTCAAGCAATTAAACCACCGACTGTGCTAAGATGAAAAAATAAGCTCAGATACTAGAAATATGATGAACAGAAGAAATGAAATGGAAGAGGGAATACAGTGGAGTACAGACAGTTAAACAAAAATGTCCGAAAGAACATCAGACGGGACATAGCGAGGTACAATAAATCTCTTGTTAGAAATATTATCGCGGAATACGGAGGGACAAAAATACTCCATTCAAGACTGAGTGAAGAAAGGAAGCAAATCACTGCACTGTACAGAGAAGATGGCTCGGAGACAAACAACATGGCGGAAGTTTTGAAAACTACTGAACTATTTTATCGGAGACTATATTCCTCGCAAATCTCCAGAGAAAGCCAAGCAGCTCTTCGTCCCAGAATTATGAATGGGCTCAGAAGATGTCCCTGATATCACACTAGAAGAGTTGCAACATGCCCTAAAGGCAATGATGGTATATCCATCGAAGCAATAAAACTGGGAGGAGAATCTTTGCAGAGACGTGTTGTGTGTCTTTTTAATAAGTGTCAGGAGGAAGGAAAAATACCGGAGACCTGGAATAATGCCAATATTGTTCTCCTAGATAAAAAAGGTGACCACAAAGGGCCTGGAGAATTACAGACCGATTAGCTTACTATCACAAATCTATAAACTTTTCACTAAAATCCTTACAAACAGACTCTAGTAAATTAGATTCATATCAACCACGAGAACAAGCAGGATTTAGAAAAGGATATAGTACAAACGACCATCTCCAAACGCTAAAGAATGTTATTCAAAAGCATAGCGAATACAACATCCCATTAACACTCGCATTCATAGATTTCGAAAAAGCGTTTGATACAATAAAACATTGGGCTGTATTTGAAGGCCTTGAAAATTGTCGAGTTGACTATCGATACTCGCAGCTTCTTAAAACACATTTATGGAAATGCTACTTCCACTATACAGCTACAAAATATGTCTGAAAAAGTCAAAATACATAGAGGTGTTAGGCAAGGCGACACAATTTCACCGAAACTTTTCACCCTAGTATTGGAGGATGCATTTAGGAAATTGGACTGGCCCAACAGGGGCGTTAATATAAATGGGGAGTACATAAGTGACTTGCGGTTTGCAGATGATATTGTACTTCTTGCTAATGACGAAAATGACATTGCTGAAATGCTCAATGACATTAGTAGGGCTTCATCACAAGTGGGCCTGAAAATAAATTACAGTAAAACAAAGATCGTGAGCAACACAGGTCAGACAACACCTGTCACAGTCAAAGGAAAGACAATAGTGAAGGTTTCTTCTTATGTATATCTGGGACATACAACAAGACTGGGTAAGGAGAATCAAGATGCTGAAGTTGAGAGAAGACGAGGCCAAGCCTGGGCTGCATTTGGAAAGCTGTCCTTTATTCTAAAATCTCCAAAATACGCAAGACATCTTAAAAAATCCGTATTCGACTCCTGTTTCCTTCCTGTGCTAACATATGGGCTGGAAACATCGGTGCTGAATAAACAGGTATAAATTGTATCACCAAGTGATTTTACAAGATAGCGGAAGTTTTAATAATAGCTATGTATAAAAAGGAGCCTTTGTGGAACCTATCGAGCAAATTATACAAAAATGTACCTGTAATAAAATCACTTTGGAATGAAGTTGCACAGGAAGTGAATAAAGATGGCAAGTTGTAATGAAATTGGTAAGTTTTGAGAGTGGCATCATTTGTTGACTCAACCGCTCCCAAATGTCAAATGAATTTGTGCGAAGCACTTTGGTGTGGCCAAGCATGAAGTCACCTAGTCTATTAGTCACGTAGCACCTAGCTAAGTACTTTGGTGTGGCCTTAGCCTTACTGTGCAAAGGGCACGTGTTATATATTTTGTCAATAAATAAATAATTAAATTACTGACCACATATAATAATGCAGCATCTGATCGAGTGGTGGTGAGGTACATAGCGCAGGGGGCGGTGGTGGAGGGGTCGGCGGTGTAGAGCCACAGCGGCCTGACATCTCGATGCACCCCTTATGCACTCTGCTGCCACACTCAGTACACAAGTAGCCCTGGACAAAAGTCAATTTAATTGAAAATGAGAAAAAAACATATTATTTATACAGAAGTGTCCGTTTACCGCGATTCCTTTTAACACATTTTTTGCGGGAAACGATAAAACTCGTTCTATCCCGTTTTATAGTAGAGAGCGGGAGACGAGTTTACTCGTTTTGGTTTGCCAAGCGGTGGTATGCGGGAAACTTGTAAACACGGTCGCCAAATGGGGTGGGAACTGCGCGTTATCTATTGTAAGGGGTACCTAACGCATCTACCTGTTGATACAATGAGGTTGGGTGATAACAACACAAAAGGCAAAATAAAAATAAAAGCGGTTATGTTTACAAAAAAATATGTTTCAATGATAACAAATCGGGATCTTGTTTTAGCATTGTTGATCGTTTCTCTAGTGACTCCAGTGTACTGCTTTCGTTCGGAAGTCTTAGTATCGTGTTTCTGAGTTCATTCTGCTTTTACGAAGTATTTTATTTTGTTTTGAATTATCGAATTTTCGTAGAAAATACCTAACTATCGTGGTGTATTTGTTCAAAAACTTTTTTTACTTCGCCACTTTTTACTGCCACTGTTTTTTTTTGTGATAAACTATTTTTGAAAGTTAATTTTATTGTCCCTGAACATGAATCAGGATGCAAACGAGAGTGATGATGAATTGTTTGCTGACAATTTATCTAATTATTCCTGCCAAAGCGACATAGAAGATTTTTCCGATTCCGAGGATGACGATGATAGTGAAGAAGATATTATTCCTCTGCCATCAACTTTTTCCCGAAGACAAATTTATAAGATTCTTATAAGATCTATTGAAAATTTCGTAATTATATTGTAATTTTATGTGAATAAAATAATTTTGATGGTGAAAGAGTATTTTTTTCTATGTTTACCTAGAATGTAGTAATTTTGTGTGAGTAAAAAATAGAGCAACCCATATTTTGCATAATAAAGATATAGATAGTTCTATTCTTAGTAAGATACAAAAAGTTTTTCGAAAAAATACTAATTAGTTTGAGAGATATGGTTTTTTTACGAAAGTCTAATTTTGGCGCAAAAAAGTCTAAAAGTACCCGCATTGCGTCATCACTTGTCGCGAAAAGTACCCGATTACAATGTGTTAACACACATTAAATAAAAATCATGATAATAGCTGTGATTTTTTTTTTAAAACTGTCTAAAGATATGTATGAACGTGCAGAAGGCGAAAATTATGTGCTTGAATAGAAAAGTATGAAGATATGTTCTATCTGTCTACCTCGCAAGGGATACGGAGTGATGTTATGTATGTTCGAAATCAAGAGTTCCCAAAGTGGTCGATATCGACCTCCTGGGGTCGATTTTATTTTTCTAGGGGTCGATAGTTTCAATAAAAAAATTTAAGGGTCGACGACACAAAAATAGACCCCCTTACTACTGCTATTTGTTTGTTACTTCAAAATTTCTATAATTCCAATAGGCACCTAATTAAGAATATTTGTACTTATTTTGAATTAACATATTTATTTAATAAATTGAAAAAAAACTCTGCTCGTATTTTTTTACTTTAATTTTCGTCAGCGCAGATTTCAATATTAAATGTTGCACAAGATAATGCAATGCATAATCTGTAGTCCTTTTATCTTTTTCAATCCTCAATTACAAGTTATTAAAATGAAAAGTTTGATATCTAGTGAAATATTTAATAACGAGTACTGCACAAACTTATTAATTTGAGTAAGTAAAGTAAATGACTAGGGGGTCGAAAGTAAATGACTAGGGGTTTGATGGTTTTAAAAGTTTTTGGTAAAGGGGTCTGCGGCCGAAGAAAGTTTGGGAACTCTTGTCTTAAAGAGATTGAAATGATTAATTCTTTAGTAAGAATATAGTTTCCCCATTCTCATTGTTGGAAAATCTTCCCTGTTCATATCTGGTATCAAATTATTTAAATGCCCCTTTTTAGACGGATTTCTCGTAAATTAATAATATATTTTGGAATTTTTGTTGCAGAGGTATGTTTCTCGAGATCACATACAATTGCTGAAACATTGCGTATCTTCAATATAACTTTTTGTTGGAATATTTCTATGTGAGATAAACGAAAGTCCGAGAAATCATACGAGTTATATAAGGTATATGGATGTAGAACAGGCTAAAGATGTGTCGAAAAAGGAAAGTCTGACACTCTGTCCTCTGTGTCTAAACCGACAAAGAAATGGCCTAATGGTATCTATTTACGTATAATATATACCTGAAAAATCCTTCCCTTGAGAAACTTGGAGCAATGATGGCAGGTGGCCGGCTTATCAAACGTGTTGAGAACAAATTTATGGTCTGTACTCCGGCATCCGGGTGGCTCCATATTGTCTCTGGAAAAATATTATTATTTTATAATTATTGGCCTCTTTCTTCTGAATAGAATCAACTCCTTGAGGTTGCTGCCTTCTCTCTACACTGTTCAAAGTGTTTTAATATCCATATTCAACACGGAGCAGAGAGACGCTTCTCATTTTCAAGAATTATTATCCTGTTCAAAGAATCTATAGTAGTAATGTATAGCAAGGCTCGGCAAACTTTTTTGGCTGCGGGTCAAAATCAACCACAATGTGAATATTAAAGGGACGTTTGGGTCAGTGATATTTTCATTTTAAAACAGTCCTTTAGTGAATAATAAGATACATTTTATTAAGAAAATAATTACAATACGCTTTTAAAGTTTCATTATTATTATAAAAACTAATAAAATTCTAATTATTATAAAAACAAACATAGTTGAATGAACTTTATTTATAAACGTTATCTTCGATATTAATGGCTCCCCTGATGTTGAACTTGTGACGTCAATTTAGTCAAGTCTGGTGTGGTGTATAGTCAGTCGTTTTAAGACGAATACAAGCATCTGAATTTTCGGTAGTTAACCTGCTCCTGTTCTTGCTTAAAATACATTTCATTTGTGAAAATATTTGCTTACATTTATAAGTTGAACCGAATGTGGACAAAATGGCAAAGCCAATTTTTTTCAAAGATGAAAACTTCGTAGGAAGTGATGCCCAACACGTTGATATCACGAGGAAATGATAATCTTCTGTTTTTTCCAAATCTTTCCGCAATTCCTTGAATTTATCCGTCCATAACGTTGAAGCCAATTTTGTCCCTTACGTCTCCGCCATTACTCTGCAGCGCGCGGCGCATGTTAGGGCGGAGACGTAAGGGACGAAATTGACTTGCACGCAAAAACGTGCAAGTCAATTTCGTATCTATTTTCAATTTTTTTTTATTCGTAAAATATTCATTTCATGTTTATGTTTTATAATTTATTTTTATATACTTTTTTTCGGAACTAAAGTGGGTCACTTGAAATTAGTAAATGGGTCACTCGGTAACCCGCGGGTCATAGGTTGCCGACCCTTGATCTATAGTATAGTAACAAACCTTCCTCATTGATCAAGGAGGGAAATTTCACAGTGGAAATAGTATTTCTACATTATTTGATGTTTTGAAATAATATTTATTTATTGTATAAAGTTTACATACACAAGTTAAGCAGCCCTATTACATAGAAAGATCTTTTTTGGGTTCCATCAGAATTGGAAATTGAAAACCTCGAATAGGATGTAAAGTTAATAAAAACAATACCATAGAGCATGGGTTCCTAACCCATGGGTTGCGATCCCCAGGAGGGTCACAAAAAGTTTTCAAGGGGGTCAACAACTAATAAATAGTAAACTGAAAAAAAAAAATGTCTATTGTACAGCACCAGTACAAAGACTATAAAATAGAATGATAGTTGTCGCTCAATCCTCAAAGGTGCTGGAGTGACTCCAATGAGTCTAGATGACAATTATGGGGAGAGATTCCTTTTTGACTGGTAGAACTTTGGTCAAATAAAACACGGTACGAAGGTTCAGACGAGAATATATTTAGGTTAATTTGACGTGCTATATATATGGTCCAACACATGCCATTAGCATACCGGCCTAACTGCTTAAACTAAAACATGAAGGGTGGCGTATATACGATTGTGGCCCCCTTCCTTCTTCATTTTTTGTCAAACGGTGATTACACGCGAATGTCGCTCAACACCTGTTAATCTGCCGGCTTGAGCTTACTTATTTTTATCCAAGCCATCTGATTCAAAAGGATGCGATAATGCAAGGAACATACAAGGATGTTTTATTACGACACTAATGGTTAACATTGTGCTTATAGATAATAAAATAAAATTTTGCAGAACATTGGTTTTCAAAATGTGGCATTATTTCAGCCGCACCTGTATTACGATCTATGATTAAAATAAGATCGATTGTCACATAAAATATTGGTCAGCTGTAACTCACATGGCCTCCTTGATAGCTTCGATCCACCTCTTTCTCAGCTCGTCAGTGCGTGCATAGAGCGTGAGCGCCATCCCGCGCGTCCTCCGAACCAGGAACCAGCGAGCCGACCACCTACCTCCGCTCTCTCCGCGCCTCGGTACACTGCCCTGCTCCACACACCATTCACATAGCCGGAGCACAGATCGGAAAGAATATTGATTGTCCTATAAAGGATAAATATTTATATCAATGTTAAGTGTTAAATACGAGGGTAGTTTGAAAAGTATCTTATTTTTCAACATATTCTTCTTTGAGGACTACTCATTTGGTTGAGCGATTTTACAACTTTTTCGTCCTGTCGTAAAAACAGGTTTTGTTAAACCCTGCAAAATAGTCATTTACTGTGGTGATTCGGTGAAAATTTCTTTCAACCAAGTCAATTTTTTTACTTGGGGAATAGCAAGAAGTACATACATCTAGCCATCTAGTCATACAGTCTCCTATTCATAAGGTTATTTACTCTTCCCTCTTTCAGAATTTTATTCATTTGGTAGCGCCATACTTCTATAGGTCTTCCAGCCATTTGGATTCCATCAAGGCAAATTAAAGCCTCCTTTCTCGAAAAACTTATAAGAATCACAGACAGATTGTCGACAATATGCCTTCGGGGAGTCTTCCGATTCTTTGGACACATGACTTGTGGTTACTGGAAGCATCGAAATACGACACACAAGAGGAAGAGTCTCAATGCGTTGGACTGACTAAGGGAGAGACACAACTAGACTATCCTTAACAATTGCCCTTTGAGCCGAGGAGTGCAGAAATAGATGATGGAGAGGAATCATCAAAGGCTATCATGAGAGTCACAATGCTTAGTAGGAGTGGGGGTGGGAGGAACCATCAAAGGCTATCATGGGAGTCATGAGCTGCACGACAGGATAATGACAAACCATTTATTTTTTTCTAAATAGCCGAACTATCTCAATGCTCCTTTTTTCATCTTAACCATTGTATTGTATTATGTCAATTCACATTTTTTTCTAATCTTCTCATTCCTTATTCTAGGCAGTGCTCTCACTGCTACCACATTTATCTTATTTTTATCGCCATTTTGTGACACACAAGTTTCGCTTGTATATTCAAATGTTGGCACCAACATTTCATTATAAGCAGTTGACTGCTAAGGATAAATCAGATATACTCACCCTAACCGCCTTGCACATGACCATAACCTTGTCGAAGACAAATACGTATCTGGACTTGAGCTTGAGGTCATCATGCGCCTTGATCCGAAGCTCTCCATCCTGGAGTAGTCTACCGTAGTCCGCCAGCTTGGTCCCGGCTGGTAACTCCCAATCCTGTATACTATCCTGTAAATTAAAATAGAAACATATTCGTATAAAAGAAAAATCTAGTTAATTCGAAATTAAAAATAATTTTTTTTTATTTGAATTACACAACAGAAACTCCCCTTGATTGGAAATTTATGAACACAGTGAAATTCGTAAAAAAATTTACCACTTTCGTAAATAAATAAACATTTCGAAAACTCATAATTATACTAATAAAAAATTATTTATTCAATTCATTATACATACTGAAACAAAAATTTTAATATTTTTTTTTGTCTGTATTTTTTTATTTTACTTAAATATTTGGAAAACTTAAATATTGGTATCTTGAGACATTGAATGTTGTCACAATCCACCAACAGGTGTCCAACTTCTAAAAATAAATAATATGAGAAGCAAACTATTTTGAAATTTATAAACTTCTCATTGAATGTAAATTCTTATTAACCTTTAAATGCCCACTGGTCCCGTACGGGACCGCGGATTTGCGTCGTTCAATGCCCTAAAGTCCCGTACGGGACCAGTGATTATGGTACATTTTGCAATCGGATTAAACTGATTTATTTTATTTTATTTTATTTTAAAAAATGGGTTCGTTTATTTTTTTACCTAGAGAATTAGAAAGCGTGCAAGTTTTGGTGCTGGTGTTTGAAAAAAATAAGGTGGTATTTGTTTGAAAAAAATATTTTTATAACAGCTACGGGTCGCGCGAATATTTCTCAAAAAATTGCTTGGGCAGTGGGCTACCTCTATTGCGCACGGGCACTTAAAAGTTAAAGATATCAACAAAGAATTGATTTATATTAAAAAATATATAAAAAATAAACATCAAAGATCGTGTGTCCCTAAAATTTTATCTCAGAATTAAAATTGTGTAGAAGAGAAAATTTGCTAAATTATAGCAAGTTTAGAATGACAGTTGCACAAAAAAATTATATGGTTTTCCCCATACTAACGATAATAATGTTGAGATATTTCTATATTGTATCTTTGGATATAGGGGGGGGAGACAGTAATACACCAATTGTCTCCCCGTCAGGGCCAGCTACTACATGGATCTATGATTTGCGCGGAAAATTTTCAAATTCAAGTTCTATAATTCATAAATATTTTTTGACGGAAAAACATTATGAATTGCGAGATAAGCGGTTTTTTATAATTGACAGTAGAATTTATTAAAAGTCGATTTCGGGACCTAGAAAATGATGAGAAATAAGAATAACTAATTATCTTTCTTCTTATTAACGGACTTTTACTATATGGAATTTCAATTCACGGACAACTTTTCAGGACCGTATCTTTTCTATAAAATGAGATATGGGTGTATTACTGTATTCGTACTTAATTGTTGCAGAAAAAAAGGTGCCCAGGTGACAGGTGTTATCTATAATATTTAAATGGACAATTTTTCTATTTATTTGATAAAAATAAAATACTTGTTATATTAGATTACCTGAATATTATTAAGTAAGACTAGAACTTCACTATCCCTTTTGACTTCATTGATGTACTGGGCTACATCTACCATGGCTTCTTTGGCTCTTTCAAGACTTCGAAAATCTTCGTGGTTCTGGAAAAAATAATTAATAATACACTTCTTGTAATACAACAAAACAATACAATAAATATAATTTTTATTTTTATCCACTTTGCACGGATTTCTCCTGTTACACAAAGAGGGTCTGCTTATAGCGTTAGCTTATTCATTAGAAAGAATATCAGCCAGGACTCTTCTCATACTGCTAGGCGGTGCCGATAATATATCAACAGTGTTATTCAGTTGGTTCAATATCTCTATACCACGCGTGACTGAGTGTTTAGCCATGATATTTGTCCTGTAAGTTGGTATGTAGAACAGAGGGTGATTCCTTGCACGGCTATATTTATTGGGTACATATAAACTTAGTGTTTCTAGAATCGTGGGACAGTTAAAGCAACCTTGAAAAACCTTAAGTAGGAATATCGCAATAGATTCTTGCCTTCTTGTTTCGAGGCTTCTATAGTTACACACTGTGAGAAGTTCGACATGGTGAGCATATTTTGGATATTGCATGGAAAGTTAATTTGTTAATCAATCATCATCCATCATCCTATCTCTCATGTCTGAGGATGGCACCAGCCGTTGATGACCCTTTTAATGGTCTCCTTCCGTCTGGATCTATCCCGGATCGATTGGAGAGCATCTGATATTGAAGATCTCGCCGCAGTCCTGATCAGGTCACACCATTTGATTGAGGGCTTTGCTCGAGATCTGGTTCTTTTGACGCTTCTGATGACCACAAGTTTCAGGCTATTCGGCTCTCTAATCATGATGTGGCCGAAATACTGCAGGACACATCGCATACACAATGACGAGAGGCGATCCTATATTTTTTGCTCGGTTAAGATGGACACATTTGTTCTCATGACTGTCCATGGTATCCGGAGCATACTGCACCAATAGCAAATTTCAAAAGCATCGATCTTGGTCTTGGTCCAAGTTTAACACCAATCAAAAATATTGAGAAGATCAGTGTTTGTTAATCAATAAAAAATATAGCTCCTACATATTGGGTTGTCTGAAAAGAATTTCCGATAGTTCCCCCATTCTGTCGCTAGACACGGGTACTCTGTGAACCGTACATTTGAATTTATAATAGCTTGTCAGGAAAATAGTTTTGTATTTCTCAGATAGATGTCATTAGGATAAAATTTTCATTGCTAACTTCATTCCAAACGTGCTGAATGTATATTAGTATGAAAAGTAATAGTTCAGCACATTTTTTTCATCATTGTTTACCAAAATCGTTTGAACATTTTTTTGACGCCATTTTAAAGATGAAACAAAATAAATGTTTTTTTCGTCGCTTACTTAATGCATTTTTATTATCGCAAAGAAAAACTGCTACATAAACTAAAATAATGATACATACAGTGTATACCAACGATGCAATAAGCTATTTAGTGTGTCAAATGTAGTTTGAAAATTCCGTAATGGTGATAGGACACTCAAGGATGGTATCCACCCTGGAAAGACGATTACCGCTGATAATAACTAAATCAAGGTTTTGATTGAGAACAACCAGCATTCCACGGAACGAGAGATTACTGAGATACAGGAAATAGTGAAAAACATCATCCACAAGCATTCAGTGCAATTTTAAAACATATATGTGATAATTTATCTTTCACTATTTCCGTGATAGATTCACATAAAGAAAGATCTAAAAAGATTTCATTGTAGTTCGCTTCTTTTGGTAAGTTTTCTGTTTTGTTACCAAATATGTTTTTCTGAATATATGCAGATGAGGGGAAGCACATCGTCTAATAGTCGCAGCCACTAACCTTACACTCAATTTATGTGAATAATAGTGGGTTTGAATCCTGAATTAGAGCGTCTTTGAGAAGAGTCTGCTCTCTAAGCGGAGTTTTAACGGCTTTTATTATTGGTATTATTGGTTAAGTAAAAAACAGTTCAAGTGGAAAAGAAAAACTTACTGGTTGTGTCTCCTGCACCAACTTATCTAGGAGCAAATGGTACTTGAGGATCCTCTGCATGGGCACAGACAGGATGTCCCGGAGCTGTATTCTGCCGTCACTGTGTTCCTTTTGGCATTCCTGAAATAACAAATTTAATAATGAGGTGCACAGACAATATTGTCATTGTAAGCAATTATGGAGTGCACAGACAACACTGTAATTGTAAGCAATTATGGGGTGCACAGACAATACTGTCATTGTAAGCAATTATGGGGTGTACAGAGAACACTATCATTGTAAGCAATTATGGGGTGCACAGAAAACACCGTTATTGTAAGCAATTATAGTGTGCACAGAAAACACTGTTATTGTAAGCAATTATGGTATACACAGACAACACTATCATTGTAAGCAATTATGGAGTGACGCAATTATGAGGAGCACAGACTACACTGTCACTGTTCAGTCTTGTTCCAAGTCCACGTTTAACTCCCATACATCAAAATTGGCACTAAACATTTGGTTGTGACCTATCATCTTGGCAGATTTTGATACTGTCCGGTTCGAGTATATATGTTTTAGTGCCCCATGGACTTTGTTTCCTATCGCTACATGGCATGCAATATCCCTTGAAACTCTTCCATCATCTGATAAATACTACCTAAATACCACAATTCTTCAGCTTGCTCTAATTTCTTTCATTACTCCCCCATACATCACATTTACTTTTCCTTTCACACTTTTCTATCACCATGACATTGGATTTCGGAATATTAATTCTCAGTTTTTTTTTTACATCTCTCATACACTTAGCTCTGGATCACACTTTGTAATGCTTTAAGAAGCTACTGAAAAGTCTATAATTTCTAGTCAGTAATATAACATGTTTCATTCCTAATTTTTCTTTCCTCTCCACCATCCCTTCCTTTTCCTTTGATTGATCTCACTTTTACTTTAACCCTTTTAATCCCAGCATATTTTGGCAAAAAAACAGTAGTTTATATATTTTTTTTTATCTCAGTTAATATTTAGTTTTAAGTGCATTCTTTTAAAAGTGAATGATTCTCAAAGTTTAAAAAATATATATTCAAAATAAAAACTTGAATGAAAACTTTAAGGCCGATGATCGGCCCCGTGGGATTTTTCAATACACCAGTTGGGGCCAATGATCGGCCCCGTGGGATTTTTCCAATACACCAGTTGGGGCCAATGATCGGCCCCGTGGGATTTTTCCAATACACCAGTTGGGGCCAATGATCGGTCCCGTGGGATTTTTCCAATACACCAGTTGGGGCCGATGATCAGCCCCGTGGGATTTTATAAATACACCAGTAGGGGCCGATGATCGGCCCCGTGGGATTAAAAGGCTTTATATATAATATACAGGGTGTCCCGTAACTCGACATCAAGTCAGTATCGAGGAAAAGGTCAGCTTATGACGGTTCAGAGTTAAAAAAAATCTTGTAAAAGCCTTGTACTTTTCGAGTTATAGGCATTTCTTTGAAAATTGTGAAAGTAGCTACCCTGCGCCAAATGTTTATATGCTGTGACTATAAATTGCCATATTTTATGATTTTTATGGTTATATCGCAATCCCTGATAGCCCTGCTATTAGTCGGAGTCCGATATAAAACAAAAAAAATCTGCACGTTCGAAAAAAACATTGTTTTTGTCCGATCATAAAAATTAATATTTTTTATCAGCTAACTTTAACTCATCATACTATAAAAATAATGTACTATGCTAACTTGGCAAATTACATAAAAAGATGACCTGTTTAGTCAGGATTTTAAAATGGTACTACTCCTTTAAAAATAATTTAAAAAAATAAATTTCTGTACAATGATAACACTTTTCAATAATCAATAATCAAATTCAATAAGTTTGAGCGAGACAAACGATACAGCGCATGGATGAGTTAGAGTAAGACAGCTAGTGTCACCATTTGACACGAACTAGAGTGAGACAGATAGTCACCATTCGACTTGAGCTAATATGAGACATGTAGTGACGCTACATTGAAAAATTATGTAATTAAATACAGTAATAGGAGTAGGTATGTATTGTACCATTTTGAAATCCTGACGAAACAGGTCATCTTTTGATGTAACTTGCCAGGTTAGCGTAGTACATTATTTTTACAGTATAATGAGTTAAAGTTAGCTGATAAAAAATATTTATTTTTATGATTGTGAAGGTTTTTTTTGTTTTATATCGGACTCCGACTAATAGCAGGGCTATCTAGGATTGCGATACAACCATTAAAATCACAAAATATGACAATTTGTAGTCACAGCATATAAACATTTGGCGCAGGGTAGCTACTTTACAATTTTCAAAAAAATGTCTATAACTCGATAAGTATAAGGCTTTTGCAAGAATTTTTTTTAACTTTGAACTGTCATAAGCTGGCCTTTTCCTCGATACCGACTTGACGTCGAGTTACGGGACACCCTGTATATGTCCATAAATTTCATAAATGTGAATAACATTTTTTACCATGTAACTTGCTTTATATACTTTCGTCTGGTTGGTTGGTAGGAAGAGATTGCCGCCCGCTTGATTGTATTTGCAATGAAGTGTTAAATAATTCATTTTCCGCTAACACGACCAATAACATAGTTATGTAAAAATAATATTGCATAGTTAAATAAATTTTCATACATACATACCATCATGCTGTTTCCTTACAGAGGTAGGCAGAGAGAACAGAGCACCAGACTTTCCTATCTCGACACACGTCCTTCGCTTCTTCCATATATCCATACACATCACAAATTCCGTATTCTGTCATACATTGTCACCTAATATGAAATGAAGTGATAGAGATGTAGAGATGAAGAGAGTCTACTCTCTAAACAGCACTAAATAAACTGTCCTTTTATTATTATTATTATGATTGTATTGTTTGTGTTTTCTTTCTTTTTCACTGATTGTTTATGTTTTCTGTTAAATATTAAACTTTACATGTTATTTATAGTTAAGGCATAATACACTGAGGAGATTTAACATGTTCCTCGCGGGAAGCACAAACGCCTGTGATCTGACGACAATCCAAGTTTCAAATCTCCTTAACCCAATAGCCGCCATTTACGCGTATCGGCGTACGAACAATCCGTGCCACAACTGCCATTTACACCGTACCACGTAAATCGCCAGTATGAATGTTTGGAGGATGATATTTCTAAGTTCTAACTGTAGATGGGGCTAAATATTATTTTGTAAAATAATTCGAACTGTTTCTTAACGACATCTCTTGTAAAAGATGATAATTTATATTGTTTATACTACGCAAAGCTGCATCCAAAAAAGGTCTACAGATTTCTTGGCACAGTTGTTTGAATCTCCTGCCATCGTAACGTCCTGTGTGTGGATATCACGTGGTTCTTATTACGTTCTCTGTGGTGCGGTTCTAAAAGTTTTTTTGATATTCGGCGCAAATGTGGACTTGCGTTTTTTTCCCGAATTGAGAATTTAGTTTGTTTTTTTTAAATTTAGTTTGATATTTCATTTTGTGTGTACTTTTATACAATAATTTTTGAAACTTTATTTTTAACATCCATAAATATGTCAAGACGCGATCTCAGTGAAGAAGAGATAAGAGAATTCGTCCTCGATCTTGACTCTGACATTCAGGAAAGTGATGATGACTCGGATTTTATAACGCAACTTAGTGACAATGAAGATGAAGATGAACCTATGGAGACTGAAGTTACCCGAACAAGTTCGTCAGGAAATTGGACTGTGAATTCCGGAAATTTTAAACCAATCATCCATCAATTTAATGATTTTACATCTGGAATAATCGCGACACCATTATTATCAGAAAATTCCCCGGAAATCAATTTTTTTGAACACTTTCTAAATAAAAATATAATGTCCGAAATTGTCAAGGAGACAAACAAATACTATCAAGCGACTATTAGAAATAAAGTTATTTCTGAACATTCACGGCTTCGCAGATGGAAAGATACATCAGTTAATGAACTCTACGTATTTATTGCAGTGACAATGCTAATGACCAGAAATAAGCACCACACGATAGAAGAGCACTGGTCAAAAGATCCCCTTATAACAAGTGCTATATTTGGGAAGACGATGGCAAGAAATCGTTACCAGATATTGCTGAGTATGCTGCATATGTCAGACCCTGATTCTCAAATTGCTGGTGACAAATTAAATAAAATTAAACTTCTGGTCGATCACACTCGAAAAATGTTCAAAGAATCAATGGTGCCATATGAAAATCTATGCATTGACGAAAGCATTATAGAGTTCAAAGGACGTCTTAAGTTTAAACAGTATATTCCGTCCAAACGCCATCGATTTGGAATAAAAATGTTTGCTTTGTGCGACTCGCAGACAGGTTATATTTTAGATATAATTATTTATTGTGGAGATGGGACGGATGTCACTGACGAACAATGTCTCGGGGCCTCAGGAGCTGTTGTCACCACTATGTTAAATGACTACCTCGGCAAAGGCCACAAATTATATGTAGATAATTGGTACACTAGTCCAATATTATTTAAATTTTTGCATGACCACCAAACTAATGCATGTGGAACGGTGCGAAAAAACCGTAAAAACATGCCAAAATTCAATAAATTGAAGAAAGGGGAAATTACTTCTCAGTATTCCGATTCACTGATGGCATTAAAATGGCACGACAAAAGAGAAATTCACATGCTAACGACGCTTCATGATGATAAAGTTTCTCCAACGGGGAAAATAAATTTTAGAACTGGAGAAGTAATTTCGAAGCCAAATTGTATCCAAGATTATAATAAAAACATGGGCTTAGTAGATAAAGCGGATATGATGATAACTTTTGTAAATTCCCTAAGAAAATCAGTTAAGTGGTATAAAAAGGTTTTCTTTCATTTAATTGATTTATATTTACTGAATTCGTATACAATGCACAAAACCGTTAGTTCCAAAAACATTTCTTTTCCTGATTTCCAATTAAATGTGATAAGACAATTATTAGAAAAATATCATATAACATCGCACTCTGAAGTTGGTCCACGTACGTCACAAGATGTGCCATTACGGTTATCTGCCAAAATGCTAGTAAAACATATGCCGAGACCTATACCCGCAACTGAAAAAAACAAAAAACCCTATAAAAACTGTTATGTTTGCTCAAACACTAAACTTAGACCAAAAACAAGAAAAGCGACGAAGTACATGTGTGTCGAATGTAACGTGCCGTTATGTGTTTGGCCATGCTCAACAATATTCCACGAAAAAAAAGAATATTAATTTTAAATCTTTAAAACATTGTGTAAATAAAATGTAGTACAATCTAGTGCAATATTAATATGTAATGTGAAAAAAGTTGGAGAATCGTTGCCGAACTCAATAGAATCCATGATGACATGTGAGTGTTTATCTTATATCTCTTTGTTTGTTTATGTTAGTGAGTCATTGCTATGGCCGGCTCGCCGCTCCGAAATTTTCTGTTGGTGTTTATTATTTATGTCAAAATACATTATGGAATACACTTGAGGATTCAAATTATTTATCAAGTATGTACCATACATATCAGAAATGAGTGTCTAATATAAACAAGGCCCTCAATGGCAATGGGAATCCCGTAAAGATTAATTTAATTGATGACTTAAAAAAGACCGAAATAGCTTGTTGTGTCGTAGTTGACAGAGTATATTGTTTGGGCGCCTAATGGGTTAAGAGTAATGATTATTATTTATTATCAGAAAATTACTTGAATGTCATGTTTACATGGTGTTGTAATCAAATATCAGTGGTTCTAAACAAAATACGCGTTTAAACTTAGAAATTAAAAAACGCCGAAATTGTGCCGCGCACAGGATTCGTGGAATTTGATTTTTAACGCGGTGTACAGGTTAAAGACATTGTAATTTGTTTAGTCCAACACTATATTTCACTTTATATGAAATGGAATAAACTGTGTTGGACTAAACAAATGACTTTATATAAAGTGGAATAAACAGTGTTGGACTAAACAAATGACTTTATATAAAGTGGAATAAACAGTGTTGGACTAAACAAATGGCTTTATATAAAGTGGAATAAATAGTGTTTGACTCAACCAATGACTTTATATAAAGTGGAATAAACAGTGTTGGACTCAACCAATGACTTTATATAAAGTGGAATAAATAGTGTTTGACTCAACCAATGACTTTATATAAAGTGGAATAAACAGTGTTGGACTCAACCAATGACTTTATATAAAGTGGAATAAACAGTGGTGGACTAAACAAATGACTTTATATAAAGTGGAATAAACAGTGTTGGACTAAACAAATGACTTTATATAAAGTGGAATACACAGTGTCGGACTAAACAAACGACTTTATATAAAGTGGAATAAACAATGTTGGACTAAACAAATTACAATGTCATTAAACTTTACTTATGGTATTGTACTGTATAATTTCGTAATAAAATTTAGAAAAAACTAACATTCAGTCTCTTAGCGAACACATCGTCCTTGTGTGAAAGCAACTTGAGTGCATCTTGAGCCGCCGTCAGGTTACTGCAATAATCTCCATAGAGCAGGAATTTCTCTCTCCAGGCCAGGAAGGCGTCGCCCAGCTTCGGAGGAGGACCATGCGGGGGCGGAGGACTGGGACTGTAGCTCGACCCGTCCGGGGGTCCAGGAAGGGCTGTCGCTAGGCGGATCTGTTCCAGAAAACCACTGTGTATCTCATACAATTCCTGAAATAGAAGGAAGACTCTTAAAAATTATCTTAAAACACGATTGTTCCTTTGGTTATAAGATTATATGACCACATTTTCCCCATAGAAAACATGGCTCAAAAATGACACCTTATATATGAGGGTAGGCAGAAAACTATCACAGCCTAAAAAAAAACACTAAAAGGAGTTCTGGGCAAATTACCCATGTACAACTCTCCTTTTATTTTAATGGCTCGTGAGATATAACAAATTTTTTATGTACTGTACAACACCAGTACAAAGACTATAAAATAGGTGGATGGCTGCCGCTCAATCCTCGGAGATTCCGATTTGCTTCTTCCGTTTTCGGTGAAGATTCCTCTTTGGCAGGTAGAAGTTGATCGAAATAAAAACACAGTAGACGCTCCAGTAGGTGAGAATATATTTTTCCGTTTTTCACTCCTTATGTTCAGCCCATCGCTTATCGTAAGCCCCTTGATTCGACCGTGTATGCCGTCACGGCTTGCAAGGGCCACGTTACTATGCGCTTTCTGCGCGTATGGAGTGTCTAATTCTCTATAGTGATCATTGGGAAGACCACGCATAAGGAACATTTAATTACAATATGTACAGGTCAAACACAAATACACCCATTCCTCGATTTACGCTGTATATAAGTTCCACGAAAAACTGCGTAAAAAAATACATGGAGCTCGTACAAAATAATGACATAGGTTACAGGAAATAAAAACTCATGTAAAAAATACATGAAGCTCATACAAAATGTGGGGATACATTTAAAAAAAGATCTATGATTGTACAAAGAAATAAAATATAATTTCAATATTTATTTAACACATCGATCAATAAGTCCCGAGACTAACCAACAGATGGCGCCTCTAATAACAAATCCATACCATTCTCAGTTAGTTCCAACCTTTAGAAGTTACGTGTCAAACTTTCATGACATTCCGACATTGTGCCATTGAGTTACAGTGGTTTTAGTGACGCTACTTTTGCTATTTTCAAAACAATGGAAAAAACCGAATTTCGTGCGTTGATAAAACATTGCTTTTTAATGGGAAAAAATACCGTTCAAACTCAGCGATGGCTTGAAAAGTGTTATCCGGGCTCTGCTCCGTCGAAAACAACCATTTGTCGGTGGTATGCTGATTTGAAACGCGCCCGTACAGACATAAATGATGCTGAACGCTCTAGTCGTCCAAATGAGGCTGTTACACCAGAAAACATAAAAAAAAAAACTCAAAATCGTGATGGAAAATCGCAAAGTAAAGTTGCGTGAGATAGCTGACATCCTGAAGATATCATTTGGTACTGTTTACACTATTTTGCTGTATTATATTGCTATCTATCTATAGGTATTTTTTTAGTATGATCTTCTATCCAGGTAATCAGAGCTTTTTCCATAGATTCAATAATAGTACATCTAATGAAAGAAAGCCCTAGAACTTGACCCGCGACCCTAGAACCTGAAATTGGTCTCCAGATCCATATGACAAAACTTTTAAGATCTGGCACATCACTGCACACATGACGCGATGTCAGAATTTCCCTCACGAATCAATTCAGGCATATTTACATTAGTTAGGGTCTTGTCCGTGTAATAAATCAGGATTATGCCAGAAATCAAGATCAGGCTAGATGTCAGAAATGCGTCATTTTTTGGAAGAGGTATCGATCATGTGAAAACACAAGACTCAACGCAAATCTAGTTTGTCAGGTTAAAACATGGGATCGCGATACAATGTGTTAATTAACAATGGTTACTTACTTTGATTCCATAAAATATGAGCTGCATGTCCTGTGGCCTCATAACCGAGGACAGTTCCTTCAGAAAATATCGACCTATCTTGCCCAGAACATCAACGTAATTGGATTCCGTGTCCACCAGCTCTCGAATGACGTAATCTCTCTTTTCCAGGCTGTGAGATGATGTTGCCAACTGTTTGAAACCACAAAAAGACAAAGTCAACAAATTTACCATTAAAGCATAAAAAATTCTTCCTTAAATTATTTTTTTAAAGCACCAACGTTCTTTAGATCTGGCGATGACAGACTCTTTTACATACCAACAAACTATACCTAATTTTTCACTTTTGTGGCCCAATCGGTGTAACTGTGGAACGAACTTCAAAAAGTTATCAGATGTTCGCCATACTTAATAATGTGAAACAAGAAATTATTTAACTAATCATATTTATCACAGCAACACATGTTTCTACCTTCTGTCTCGAGGCTCTCCTCAAGTAGAATAATCTCATTTTGTTACAAGAGCAATGCTTACGCCTATAACTGCAATCATGTTTTATTAGAAAAGTGTGGTCTATTGACCCAAAAGATTTTTTTCAATGACTGGTGAATTTTTTTCATCTTTTTTGGTTATTTATTACTGTTATATTTCTGCATATGGCTTTGTGTTTCTGAATAAATAGTTTTGAATATATTTTGTAACGTATGTATAATTTTAACTATTATTTGTATGAAATTATGATTTGTCTATTAAATACTTTGGAAATTCTAATTTATATGTCTAGCAAATCCAATATAGCATGTTATAGACTTCCTGTAAATTACTAAGGCCTAGGCCACACCAAAATGCTTCATTAGGTGCTAAGCTAGATTTTACGTGACTCATATTCTAGGTGACTTCATGCCTGGGCACACCAAAGTGCTACGCACAAATTCATTTGACAGTTGGGAGCGGTTGAGTCAACACACAATGTCACTCTCAGAACTAACCAATTTCATTACAACTTACCATCTTTATTTACTTTCTGTGCAACTTCATTCCAAAGTGATTTTATAACAGGTAAATTTTTCTATAATTTGCTCTATGGGTTCCACAAAGGCTCCCTTTTATACACAGCTGTCATTAAAACTTCCGCCATCTTGTAAATTAACCAACACGTCTGTTCGCTAGGAGATTCACTCGATGACTAATCGTTATGCAACGTGGTGCGAAGCGTGCAGTGTGGCCACTGCGATAGTATGCGGTACGTTGGTTCGCTAGGATATGTCGCCTAACTCGCAACATAGCTCTAAGCATCAAGCGAGGCTCCTACCTGTGTGGTCAAGGCCTAAGTTCACACTATTTAAAAGAAGTTATATTCAGGTGCCCTATTTGGTGATTAAATGGTGTCAGAAAAATTAAAAATATAACTAAAAAAAATTACTGTCAAAAAAGTGTTTCAGCTTAAAAATTTATGTCAATTATAATTTTAATCTCAAACCTTGAAAATCTAGCGTTAAAAATTCACAATAAAAACAAATCAAACTACACTAAATAAATTTAAAAAAAATAATAAAAAAAGAAAAAAAAAACATACAACATGCGCAGCCTCCCTTCCGCCAGAAGAAAACGTTCCATGCGATGATGAATGATTAGAGTGGGATTGACTTCCGTACGGTGGTGGTCTGGAAGTCTTCACCGAACACAAGTCGTGGTATATTTCCTCATCGCGGATTCTCACGCAGTAACTGGTGTACTCTGTCACATCTTCTTCGGTGGGATCTGCTAATGGTTTCTTGGGCCGGAGCGGAGCTCTGGATATTTTAGGAGGGAATGAGAAACGCAACATAAAATAATTAAGCTATCGTGATACGGAGACAAATTTAAAAGTGCTAATGAAAAATATTAAATGACCATTCATTAAAAGTGCTAATGAAAAATATTAAATGACCATTTATTAAATACAGTAGATTCCGGTTAATAGGGACCTCGGTTAATCGAAACTGCCGTTTATTTAGGATGAATATTGAAGAACACAAACATTCATTATTTTAGTAAATAATATGTGCGCCTTTAGCTTTCATAACTTTTTGTACACGTTTTGGCATGAATTCAACAAGTTTTTTTTTACAGTTTTACAATATTTGTTCATCTTAATACCATACGTTAATTATTGCTTCAATCATCTTGTTACATTGTAGTCTGCTTTCCGGATCCTGGCTTTACACATAGCCTATAAATTTTTAGTTAGATTTATACTAGGAGAGGGTAATATTATTTTCTCGAAAATAGATTAATCATCATCTTAGATTTACGGCACGGTGCTGAATCTTGCTGAAATACTGCTACTCCATTTATATTGACTTTTTCAAACTCATTTATCAATCTTGTGTCGAGTTGTTGTTTATATTATCAGGTCTGTATATATGAAACTGGAATTTTTTTTATAGAAAATACACATTTATTGTATGAAAATGGTAAAAAATATTTTATTCAAAGTACTGCCCATCGCTTGCTACACATTTTTCCCATCTCTCTGGCAATTTGTGGAAGCCACGCCAAAACAACTGTTGCTCTTTTGAGGCAAACCAATCATCGAGCCATTTTCGTAAGAAGTGAAGCGTCGCTCAGCAAGTGCGTGTCCCATCGATGCAAAAGGGTAGTAATCGGATGGAGCCAAGTCTGATGAGAAAGCCGCATGTGAAAGTATTTGCCAACTAAACGCCTCAATCGTTTCCTTGGCCGGTTTTGCTGTGTGCGATGGTGCATTATCATGAAGCAAAATCACTTTGTGTTGCCTTTTTTGATATTCTGGTCGTTTTTCACACAATGCTTGGTTCAAATCCATCATTTGTTGTCGGGTAGTGTTCAGTATTAACGGTTTCGCCAGGTTTTAGCAGCGCATAATAGATAACACCCTTCTGATCCCACCAAACACAAAGCATTGTCTTCCGTCCATAGCGATTTGGCCTTGGAGTCGATGTCGCTGGTTTGCTCGGAGTTACCCATGATCTTTTACGCTTAGGATTCTCGAAAAATATATCAATTTTTCATCGCCAGTCACAATTCGATGGAGAAATGATTTTCTTTTGTACCTGGCGAGCAGCATTTCGCAAGTGGTTTTTCAGTTTTCCTGCTGTCTTTTTCGGTTTTCATTCAGTTCAGTGGAACCCATTTTCCCACCTTCTGGATCTTTCCCATGACTTTCAAACGCATGGAGACGGCTTGTCGTGTCACATTTAATTGATCCGCGAGTTGTTGTTGCGTTTGAGCGTCATCCTTATCCGACAATGCTTGCAATTCGGCGACTTCAAACTTTCTCGGTGGTCTTCCACGTACTTCGTTTCTCACGTAAAAATCGCCACTTTTGAATTTTTTAAACCACTCAAGCACTGTGATTACCAAGAGCATGCTCATCGTAAGCTTCGACAAGCATTCAATGCGATTTTGCAGCAGTTTTCTTCAAATGGTAACAGAAAATCAATCATCATCATCATCATCAATGGCACTACAGCCCATTGTGGGCCCCGGCCTCCTCCAGCAGTCGTTGCCATTCCCCCCTATCCTGGGATGCACTCCTCCAGCCCCTGATGCCAATCACGTTTGCATCATTCTGCACCCCATCCATCCACCTAAGCTTTGGTCTGCCCACGCTACGTCTTCCTTGGGGCTTGGAAAAGAGTACTTTGTTAGGCATTTCCTCTTCTCCCATTCTTGCTACATGCCCCGCCCAACGTAGCCTCCCAATTTTGATGTATTTTATAATGTTGGGCTCTTTGTATATGCTGTATAACTCCTCATTATATCTCACTCTCCAAGATCCATTTTCCTGTATGGGTCCGAATATTTTTCTGAGTATTTTTCTTTCAAATATTAGAAGAGAAGATTCGTTCTTCTTACTCAATACCCAGCATTCAGACCCATATGTGAGGACAGGTCGTAGCAGTGTCTTATAAATGGTAAGTTTTGTCCTTCTGGACAACAACCGAGATATAAGGTGTTTTCTCAGACCAAAGAAGCATCTATTTGCCATGAATATTCGACGTTTAATCTCGATAGATGCATCATTAACACTTGTCACTATGGATCCCAGGTAGGTGAAGGTGTTTAAACGTTCTATTGTATGAGAACTTATATTAATCGTGGTAGGTGTCTGGTTATTACGGGGTGCTTTAGTGGCTATCATATATTTGGTCTTATCGGAGTTGATGCGAAGTCCCATTCTGTTTGCGGCCCTCTCCAACTGAACAAATGTCTCCATCATTGCTTGAACAGAAAATCAATGCTGTCCGCAAATTGTCCGACATATTCAACGCTATGAGAACATATGTAGTTGTATTAAACTTGTATTGTGACTTAAAAGTCTTTGACCAATGTAAACACAAGAAAAAGGCGCCAATGACGCGGTTTGAGTCACTACATTGACAACTAGAACCATCTATGAGCAAATTCCGGTTTCATATTTACAGACCTGGTACATGTTGTTTATAGTTAAGGCATTAACGTTGTGGAGATTTAAAGACATTGTAATTTATTTTTATCAAACACTGTTTATTCCACTTTTTTGTGACGGTATAACCCTACTGGTTTCAAGGCTTTCCCCTCATCTTCAGGGGAGAGCAAACAAGACTAAATGCTGTTTAAACTGGTACCGATAGATCTTTTGAAAAGAGATTTCGTGAACACAAATCCGCCTTAACAAATCCTCTAATTTATTCTGAAATGGCTAATCATTGTCACCGTGAAAACCATACTTTTTTTATCGATGATGCCAAATTCTTACATATCAGTAGTAACGGAAATAAATTGGACAGATTAGAGGCCCTAGAAATTTCTAAGTCAGTACACCGATCTGAACATCTGTTGAACAGTTATTTCCCAAAAATTTCTCCGCTCTTGGCCGAAATTGTCCCGTGCCTCCCTCATCCCTCAGCTCCCAACCGTTGAAGCGTGTATATTACCAGTTCGAACCATAGTACCAGTTCGAACAGTATTTAGTCTTGTTTGCGCTCCCCTGAAGATGATGTGAAAGCCTTGAAACCGGTAGGGTTATAATGCCACAAAAAAGTGGAATAAACAGTGTTTGATAAAAATAAATTACAAAGACCTGGTACATTATTAAATCCATACCAAAACATGTACAAGCAGCAGTCATAAAAGCTAAAGGCAGACATATTCTTATAATAATTAATATATGAATGATTTGAAAAATATTCGAATGCCTTTTTATGGTTAATAAACACTTGTTAAAACAATTTTATCTTTGTTTACATAAATTCGTACAGTACTGTAAATACTAAACTAAGTTTATAATTAAATCACATGTATTTATTCTGTCTTTGGTGTATCTCTTATTATTTTGTACATTAATTTGAATACATATTTGTATTGTTCAATAAATGGCAGTATATCTCGTCTAAACTTTTTTTCAAACGTAGCATAGTTCTTTAGCTTTCAGTATGAAATTTTGTATTATTTGGATAAAACGGTCTGATCCCGATGTACCTCGATTAAGCGGAATCTACTGTACATTTCTTTTAGTTTTCTAAAGAAAAAAATGCTTTAGTCCCATGGTGGTGAAAGGGTGGGTGGATTAAGGTATAATTATAAATTCATCATCCAAAAGTGGAAATATCAGGGTTCACACTCTTGTACGAAAAGTCGGATGCAATTTGAATAAATTCTGGTTTAGTCCTGGACATAAAAGAATTTTGAATGTATTAATGAGAACTGATCAACTCTGGTCTCTGATCTTATAATATTGTATTAAACTTTCATTGTATACAGTACAACCTGGCAAGCTTATTGCCATGTGGCAATCTCTTCCAACCAACCAGAAAGATGTTAATAGTGACCTTGAGTGAAAACCAGACTGGAATCCTTTTAAAAAAAACTGCGATACAACAGGATTTGAACCTGCAGCCTCCGGATTGGGAGACAGGCATTTTACCAATAGGCCACGGAGGTCATCATCTTATGCGAAGGTTACATATGTGACGAGGTGCATACAACGACTGCCTAACGTACATATTTCATTTTCACAGGCACAGAACTCTCAAACCCTCTTAAAGCTCCTTTCTTCATCTAACTTAAAACACACATTCATTTCTGATGTCTTCATTCTGCCTTCTTTCAAACATTGACACTTCGCAAATTTTCTTAGTGCATTAATTTGCATCTTTACAGCATTAATCTTGCTTTTATCCTTATTTTGCTATGTCCAAGCCACACTTCCATAGGTGGGCACCGACACATTATTATGTAGTCATTTTCTTAGTGCACGAATCTTTACAGCATTAATCTTGCTTTTATCCTTATTCTGCTATGTCCAAGCCACACTTCCATAGGTGGGCACCAACACATTATTATGTACTGTCATTTTCTTAATGCACGAATCTTTACAGCATTAATCTTGCTTTTATCCTTATTCTGCTATGTCCAAGCCACACTTCCATAGGTGGGTACCAACACATTATTATGTACTGTCATTTTCTTAGTGCACGAATCTTTACAGCATTAATCTTGCTTTTATCCTTATTCTGCTATGTCCGAGCCACACTTCCATAGGTGGGCACCAACACATTATTATGTACTGTCATTTTTACTACTATTGCTATAGTAACGTTGTCGTATATTACATTAAGTACTACGGTTACCGTGTTCCGTGTTCAATGACCGTTTGTCATTGAACAGAAGTCACTCAAAATCTGGTCAACAACAGAGAACTTTGGAAAGCGAAGACGCCACATAGCGAGAGGGAATTAGGAAAAAGAAGATTTAAAATAGAAGACAGAATCTTCCTGAAATTAATCATTTCTTATATTTTTTATTTAATGTGATAATTTAAAATATCAACGAAAAAAAGTAAACAACTCTAAAAAATAAATTCAAAACATGCTGCGAAAAATACAATTAAAAAAAACATGAAAATACAAAAAAAAGATAAAGCTAAACTTTCACTATTCAAAATCGTCTAAGGGGAAAAAACAAAACACAAGAAGTAGCTTCTATCAAGCTGAAAATAAAACAGCACAGCATGAAAAAAATTACAGCTATTAGCTATAAAAAAAAAACAATTAGTTTAAATGAGGACAGAAACCTCTGGCCTTATTGCTGGAACATGAACGTAGCATAAGTCTTCGTATATGGCCTCCACCCGTTCCTCGTTTGGTGCTACGTTAGGTATTTTGAACTGCACCCAAGGAGATTCTGCCATTCCCGTACAATTGGAAGGATTGGTGCCTTCCTCGTTTGGAAGTAACACGATCCCTTCTGTTCCGTTTGTTTCAGTCCTAATTTTTTAAAGTAACAGAAGATTTGAGTAAAATTTATTTATGAAACATTACAAGATGTTGTGAAAGCCAAAATAATAATGGTAATTGATTCACACATCCATATTGTAACCCTTCAATTTATCTGATTTCGCTTCATTAACCATTTCACTGCAAGTACCGGATATAGCTGGGATTTTCACTGCAAGTACAGGATATAGCTGGGATTTTCACTGCAAGTACCGGATATAGCTGGGATTTTAACCCGTACCGTCACTGTGGGGTCTGATTCTGGTAATTGCATAAATTTATAACCCTTACTTTTTTGCGCCTTAGTAGACTTGTATTATTCTAATTGTGCTGTATCATATTCAGAAGTCTACAGTCAACAAAAAAAGATAAGTTTTACTTTTTTGAGAATAGCCCAGCACCAGAGATAAACTAAAAGAAAAAAAATCAGCAATGAAAGGGTTGATCGGTCTTATAGTCACTGGAATTTACGGTTTGTCATCACATATAAAGATGGCACAATATTGACACACGTCAAGTAAATATGAGTTTGTTACCAAATAAACTCTTTTACATGATTTTCTCTTTGATTGATTTGATACCATCGAGAATTAATCCTGAAACCCCCGGTAGGTGCCTTACCAACTGGGCCACGGAGATCATCAAAATGTTAAGTATCTTAATATGAGAGACGTAGTCCTGTCATTTTACTTTGAACACTTTTTTTAGTCCCCTTTGATGATACTCGTACTTTCCATGTTTCTTTATATGTCGTCCACGTTTCTTTATAAGTATTCTGATAAAATTTGGACTCCTTTGAGGGGATATTATAAGATGAGTCCAGACCTTTTTATAGCTTTTCTCTTAAATGTATTTTCTGCTACTTATCTCGAGAAATATGTGCGATTACGGAATATATTATATATATATATATATATATATATATATATATATATATATATATATATATATATATATATATATATATATATATATATATATATATATATATATATACAGGATGTCCCGTGCCTCAACGTCAAGTCGGTATCGAGGAAAAGGCCAGCTTATAACGGTTCAAAGAAAGAAAATAATTATTGCAAAAGCTTTCTAGTTTTCGAGTTATACGCATTTGTTTGAAAATTGTGAAAGTAGTTACCCTGCGCCAAATGTTTATATGCTGTGACTACAAATTGCCATATTTTATGATTTTCATGGTTGTATCACAATCCTAGATAACCCTGTTATTAGTCAGAGTCCGATATAAACCAAAAAAAAATCCTTCACGTGCGAAAAAAAAATTGTTTTTGTCCGATCATAAAATTAAATATTTTTTATCAGCTAACTTTAACTCATCATATTATAAAAATAATGTACTACGCTAACCTGGCAAGTTACATCAAAAGATGGCCTATTTAGTCAGGATTTCAAAATGGTACAATACATACCTAATCTCTCCCTGGCTCCATCCCAACTCATTGTCTGCGAAGACTGTTGGGGTCAGCTCTCCTCGTCCTCAGGTTGTATACTCTTCTGTCCCGGACTACGTGCCCCAGGCCGTGCCTCTGCATCAGGTTATCTCTTTGCACCACCCATGAATTCCTTGGTCTTCCTCTGGTTGTTATTCGAGGAAGATCCATGGAGATTGCCTGGTTCACAATGTGATCGGGTGCTCTGCGTCCAACGTGCCCATACCATCTCAATCGCCTCTCCTCCATCTTGCTGTCACGCAAGATGGAGGAGAGGCGATTACTGCTGATTGATTAGTGCTGCTTACAATACATACCTAATACTCCTTTAAAAATAATTTCTGTACAATGATAACAGTTTTCAACAATCAAAGATCAAATTCAGTGAGACAACCGATACAGCGCATGAACGAGTTAGAGTAAGACAGCTAGTGTCACCATTTTTTATATGAACTAGTCATGAGAACTATGACAGATAGTCACCATTCGACGTAAGTTAATATGACGCTACATTGAAAAGTGTCATCATTAAATACAGTAATTTATTTTTTAAAATTATTTTTAAAAGAGAAGTAGGTATGTATTGTACCATTTCGAAATCCTGACTAAACAGGCCATCTTTTGATGTAACTTGCCAGGTTAGCGTAGTACATTATTTTTACAGCATGATGAGTTAAAGTTAGCTGATAAAAAATATTAATTTTTATGATCGGACAAAAACAATTTTTTTTTTAACGTAAAGGTTTTTTTTTATTTATATCGGACTCCGACTAATAACAGGGTTATCTAGGATTGCGATACAACCATTAAAATCATAAAATATGGCAATTTGTAGTCACAGCATATAAACATTTGGCGCAGGGTAACTACTTTCACAATTTTCAAACAAATGCCAATAACTCGAAAACTATAAGGCTTTTGCAAGATTTTTTTTCTTTCTCTGAACCGTCATAAGCTGGCCTTTTCCTCGATACCGGTTTGACGTTGTGGCACTGGACATCCTGTATATACATACTATGTTGCTATCAATAAATCTAAATTTATTTATTTAAGTTGTCCACATTTCTTTATAAGTCTTCGATAAGTTACGTTTCTTCAAAAGTCTTCTGTAAGTTGTCCACGTTTCTTTATATATCAATATACAAAATGAAATAAATTATTCAAACAATATTTTTACTTACATTGTTTGGAGATCTTTATAGATATCCTCCTGTGATTGTGTCCTTTGTGCTGAAAAACTCCTGTAAAATAAAATAGAAAAATATTGTATAAACAGACATATTTGTTTCTAATAAAGCCATTGTTAAAGAGGGTAATTTGTAAAGAACTTCCATGAGATGATCATGATTCATCAAGTCACATCACTGCTAGCAAGTATCGTTCCTCAAGCGACCTCTCTCAAAATTTCGGACAGATGTGATGCAGAGTTAACGTTCGACAGCCGCTAGAATTAATCACCTTGATATTTACTACAACAATGGAAAAAATGAGTTCCGTGCAGTCATAAAACATTTTTATTTGAAGAAGTTAACAGCTGCGCAGATCCAAGCCGAGTTGAATGAAGTTCATGGGGACTCTGTACCAGCGTTGAAGACTGTTTCAAAGACTGTCCAAAATATCCTAAACGAAAAATTTAATACGTAAAAGCTGTCTGTGCGATGGGTGCCGCAATTGTTGACTGTCGATCAAAATCGCACTCAAAAGGACATTTCAACGCAGATTGCGATGTTTAATCACAATCCGAAGGCCTTTTTGCATTGATTTGTAACTGTGAACAAAACTTGGACCCACCATTACACACCAGTCAAAATAATGGACAACAATTGGTGAAAGTACACCGAAAAAGGCTAAAACCATTTTGTTGACTGATAAAAGTGATGGCCACTGTTTTTAGGGATTCCCAAGGAATCATAATGATTGAATACTTGAAAAAGGGAAAGATAATAATGAGAGCCCATTGTATACCATTATTGGACCGTTTGAAAGACGAATTAAAAGAAAAACGACCAAGGGGATTCCCAAGGAATCATAATGATTGAATACTTGAAAAAGGGAAAGATAATAATGAGAGCCCATTGTATACCATTATTGGACCGTTTGAAAGACGAATTGAAAGAAAAACGACCAAGATTGGCATGCAAAAAAATGCTCTTCCATAAAAACAACGCGCCGTCCCACAAATCGACCGTCACAATGAGAAAATTGCATAAATTAGGCTTCGAATCGGTTCCTCATTTAACATATTCCCAGGACTTGACCCCGTGCGACTTTCTCCTGTTTAAGAAATTAAAAACTTTGCTAGATGGAAAGAAAATTTCGTCGAATCAGAATATCATCGCCGCAGTAATTGACTATTTTGCAGAGTTTGACAAAACTTATTTTTCATACAATCACTGGACCAATTGTGTATCTCTCAATGGAGACTGTTGAAAAATAAAATTGTTTTAAAAAAAAAAAAAAAAATGTATTTTACTAGTTTTTAGTAAAAACTACCCTCACAATTGGCACCTTACTCTTCTAATCTACTCGTATTTCAACACCGGCTGAAAAGTCCCCGCAGAAGTTAATTCTCACATTACGCCAGTCTTGCTTTTTTTCCTACTGCACTCTTGCAACCGAGAGTTCAGCTAGAATGAACCAAGTTTCTACAGCTAAAGTAATATTTTTTTTTTTTGCAAATTTCCTAATATTACCTCAAAAAAGCACAACTGTAATTTTTATTTTTGATACACTTGTGTTATACGTATTTTTCCGTTTTATCCATAAATGTTTTTCCATTTTGATAACATATTCAAGTTTTCATATTTTCCAATTTTGTTGTTGATTTTCATTTTTACTATGTGATAAAAGTTTGATTGACAATTTCGTTTGAATTTTGTTTCTTGATTTTCCGTACAAGTTGAGGGTGTTAAAAAATTAATTTCTAGGATTATTTAATATTAAATTTATAAAAAAATACTTATTGATGTATATAATTAATTATAAATAAGAGCGCTGATTATCCGGAGTTCAATTATCCGTCTATTGAATTAAGCGTGGTCCTATCTAGTACAATTTTTTTTTTGTAATCCAGAAAAATATTTTTATACCTTGAAAATTACAAAGCAAGGATCTTAAATTGTTATAAAAGTCAATGGTTTACATTATACAAATTGACTAACGCCAGTAATATGCGGATTTGATGCTTCACAATGTAATTAACGTAGTATGACTTTTGTCAAATATCGAGAAAACTTGTTCGTGTACTTATCTTGCATAGCAAAATTTATCAAACATTTCAAGTCTTAAAATGTTGAACTCAATAAAACATTATTTGGATTGACCGTGTTTTTCAACTATCCGGGCTCGAGTTTTCCCCAATTATCACGGTCAATCGGCGCTCTACTGTAATACAAATAAACTGCTATCATTATTAAAGGCGTGCCTGCGTGCACTATAGGGAATAGTCTATATTGCCTTGGAAAAATTATATATACGGCCCTTGGGAAAATTACTGTATTCAACAGATAACTTAAGAAAAAAATTCACAGGAATTTCGTTGAATTTAATTTTCGTTAAAAACGTTAATAAAATTAAACTGAAACACGAAATAAGTAATAAATGAAAGTTCATTAATTCAACATTTTTTAAATATTTTATAATAGAATGTTTTTCGAGAGTTGACATACATACATGCATACCATCGTGCCTTATCCCTGTCGGGGTAGGCCGGGAGGACAAAGTGACCAACTTTCTTATCTCGACACACATCTTAAGCCTCCTCCACATCCAAACACCTCCTCATACAGCTTCTACGATTTCTCTTATTTTCTACGTTTCCTTCTTTCAAAATATCACTCATTTGATCCAATCATACTTTCCACGGTCTTCCTCTCACACGTCTTTCACTCACATTTGCGCTATATATTAGTATTTTTTCTTTCCACGTGCCCAAACCATCTCAGTGTGCTCCACTTCATTTAATTCAACACATCAGCCTTAAGTTCACGCTCATCCCTAATCACTTTATTCCGTATTCTGTCATACATTATCACCCCATGTATTCTAAGTGCACACTTTTATTCGGCTCTTTGCAGTCTATTCACACCCATACATCAAATATGGTACTAAAAAACTGTCAGCAGATTACATACATCAAAAATGGTACTAAAATACTGTCAGTAGATTTTGATATTACTCGGTTCAAATACATGTGTTTTAGTTCCCCATTGACTTTCTTTCCTATAACAACATCTTAAGCATTAAATATAACATGATGTCAGAAAAGTAGTTTCGCATTTCTTGGGATGATTTTAGGACAAAATTTTCATTCCTAACATGCTGAATGTATGAAAGATCCTAGTTAAGCTTTTTTTTATCTTTGCTAACCCAAATTTGTAGACCACAAAGTTATTTTTTCTATGATTGATATTTTTTAACTACTGCAAAGAAAAAAATATGACACGAACCAAAAAAATATATGTACAGTATATAGCGATGATGAAGTAACTGATTGTATGTGTCAAATGTGATTTAAAAAATTATGTAATGCTGATATGACATTGTAATTTATTTTTGAACAGTTCTTGCCGGCGCAGTCTAGTGTAATTGTTAGGAACATTTAACGCTAATCTTTGTAGTAATGCTGGACAGCTCACAACTCCTCGAACGAGTTTGACAACGTATACCAGGAGACGCACATCTCTTCTTAAGCTCAAGGAGTTATACCCGAGCATGCCCAGCAGGAACTGAGTAGGATAGAGCCATGGATAGACACCGAACTCTCTCATATAGAGATATCGTAGATATTTTTTTTGTACTTTCTCCACCATGAGCGAGTTCTGCGCCCCCACCGGGCTCCAAATGCAAGCATTGCTTTCTAGTTTACTACGGATCAATGAATTAAACAACGTTTTGAGCACCATTTGGTTTTCAAACGACTTAGAGATTCTCATTATAAATCCTAGAGTTTTACAAGCTGAGTTGCACATAACTTCTATGTGAGGACCAAACGCGAGATTGCTGTGGAACAAGACACCCGTGTTCGCTCTGGAAGGCCGATTACCACTGATGATGACCAAATCAAGGTTTTGATAAAGAATAAGATCGTCAGGAATAACGGTACCAGCACCATGTTCGGAGATCACTATACTAAGACCGATAAAGAAAAAGAATACAGTTAAAGTCTAATAATTAATATTTTTTGCTATTTTATGAGTCTTGAAATTGATTTTTCGTAGTTAAAACTTACGGTTAATTAGAAAAATTGCATATTTCGTAATGTTTTTTCGGCAAAAAGTATTTATGAATTCTAATACAGTGGTACCTCGGCTTACGAACTTAATTCGTTCTTTGATTCCGTTGGCGAGCCGATATGTTCGCAAACCGAAATTCATTTTCTTGGGAGCCCATAATGAGGGTTAATTTAATGCAAAATATATTTTATATATACTGTATATTATATATATAAAAAGCAAAAACAAATTGTATCAAGAACAACGAACGCAACGACAAACAATGTTCACAACGCGCGCAACTGAGAACAACTAATGCATAATTGCGTATTGCACCGTTACAACTAATTCGTGAGCCGAGGCATTGTACGCAGGTCGAGTCAAAATTTGTTCGGAAACTGTAAGTCGATTTATTCATGACTAGTGGCATTCGTGACCCGAGGTTTGATTGTAATTTGAAATTTTCCACAGAAATCACAGATCCACGTAGTAGCCAACGACGGCGGCGAGAAGCCACGTGTATTACGCAACGACGAACTGTTATTTTCCCGGGGCTCACCCTATATCCAAAGATTCAATATCAAAGTATCTCAAGGGTATTTATAATAAAAAATATGGGGTTTTAAATGTTCTTTCCCAGCTATGAACATTAATTTGTCAAATACTTTGAATCATAGATTAAAATATTGTAATCAAGTGTGCGACCGAATAAATACAACTGACATCATATTTATATTAGGCGTGCAGATACAGTGAAACTCCGTTTTTACGTGCTCGGAATTCACGTTTTCCCGATATTTGCGTTCAATTTTTCCAATCCCGTTTCATTTTAGTACATTTAGTACCCGCTTTGCTGTTTTTATTTCCAGCAATTTACGTTTGACATATTTAAAATGCAAATCAATTTATAAACATATTTAATTAAATGCGCGACGATTTAAAATATTTGAAATGAATATTAGGAAGCAGAAATATGTTATTTCTATTTATAGACACGTGTGCACCTGCGCTCATGGTCAAGGTTACACGAGTCGTGTAATACGATACAATTGGTGGAAAATTTTGCGAATCAGAGGCAGGCAGACTGTATATGTATTTGGTCAATCTATGCTTGTGTTTTAAACGTGTCGGTCGTGTACATACAATTTCAATTGTCAATTGTCGTGTGTCAATTTACATTTTTTTCATTTCTTTTAATTTTTCGTTGAATCCCTTCAAATAATGTCTCAGCAAAGAAAAATATTATCGATTCAAGAGAAAAGGAAAATTCTCGAAAAAGTGAATAAACATGTTGGTTCACGTGTTTCGCTCGCGCGTGATTTGGGGATAACCATTACAACTTTGGCTATGTTAATAAAAAATCGTGAATCGATTGAAAAAAGTTTTCCGATTTGCGTGATTATCTAAATAAAAAATAATTTTCAATTTTACATTTTTCTAACCCCGAATCTACGTTTTCCCTCCAATTACGTTTTTTTTATCAGTCCCTTCAAAAACGTAAAAACGGGGTTTCACTGTATAAACAAATTAATCTATGTAAACCAGTTGCCATGTCAAAATCAAATAAATGACAATTATAGTAGCGCCCATGAAAAATAGTAATATTAAAAAAAAAAAATTTACCATTAAAATACATTACGAGGGTTGCTACTTAAGTTTTGAGATATGGCAACACCAGTGTAGATACGTCAAATCTGACATCAGCATCGTAAATTTTGATGTTTTTAATGGTTTAAAGTTTTGTCATACGACTGCTATTTGTGTTGTTTACAGTTACAAATTCATCTCGGCCAAAACTGGAATTAAATCGTGAACATTTTCATGCGATGATTTTTTTATGATTTTCGACGTGGACTAACTCAACAACAGTGTGCCGATCAACTCGCTTCAACTTTTGGTGATGAAGCACCATCCCGAGCCACTAGAGTCACAGTCAGAGAAATCGTAGAACTGAGACTTCTACGATTTCTCTGACTCTCTACATTTACTTCTTTCAGAATATCATTTACTTGATCCAATTATACTTTCCTTAGTCTTCCTTTCACACGCCATCCACTCACATTTGCATTACATATTTGTTTTGTTAGTCTTTCTTAATTCAATAGTTTTATACATGCCCAAACTATCTCAGTATGCTCTTCCTCCTCTTACTCAACACAGTTTTT